>VWZI01002823.1:24798-115712 GCA_013396835.1 Psilopogon haemacephalus
AAAAAAAAAAGAAGGGTAATTGTTATTGGTGATTACCTTCTGAAAGGAACAGAGGGCCTCATATGTCAGCCAGATCCATCCCACAGCCAAGGCTGCTGCCTCCCTGGGGCCAGGGTCAGAGATGTAACCAAAAGGCTGCCTAATATAGTGCAGCCCTCTGATTACTATCCCTTATTGGTTATGCAGGTGATGAGCTAGATATCAGAGGTCTAAAAGCAGTCAAAAGGGACTTCCAGGCACTAGGAAAAGTAGTTGAGAGATCAGGAGCACAGGTAATTTTTTTCATCAATACCTTTAGTTGCAGGTAGGAATGCTGAAAGAAACATGAAAGCATGTCTCATTAACAAGTGGCTCAGATGCTGATGCCACCAACAAAATTTTGGGTTCTTTGATCTTGGGGAACTTTATGCAGCTCTGGGTCTGCTAGTGACAGAGGTGGTACATCTGTCTCAGAGGGAGAGAAAGATCCTGGCACGCAAGCTGGCAGGGCTTGTTGAAAGGGCTTTAAACTAGGCTGGTTAAACTAGGGAGTACAGCACAGCAGTACCAGAGATGAACCAAAGGAGGCTGAGGGTGGTAAGCCAGAGAAAGGGGTAAAATCAGCAGCATGTACACCAACGCACGCAGCATGGGTAATAAGCAAAAGGAGCTGGAATCCTTGGTGCAAGAGGCTAATTATGATGCTGTCACCATCTCAGAAATGTGTTGGGATGACTCACACAACTGGAGTGCTTTAATCAATGGCTACAGACTCTTCAGGAGAGAGAGGCAAGGGAGAAGGGGTGGAGGAGTGGCCCTGTATATCAGGGAGACACTGGACGTGATGGAAGTAGAGATTAAGAAAGATCAGGTTGAGTCCCTATGGGTAAGAATTAGGGGGAAGGCCAAGAAGGTGGACATCTTGGTTGGAGGAAGAAGAGGTTGATTTAATATTCTTTAATCAGCTGGAGGCTGCCTCAAGATCACTTGCCTCATTCTTGTGGGTGAATTCAACTTGCCAGACATCTGCTGGGAATTTAACAGTGCAGAGAAGAAGCAGTCTAGAAAGTTCCTAGAGTGTATGGAGGACAGCTTCTTATCCCAGCTGCTATGTGAGCCTACCAGGGGTGCAGCCCTACTCAATCTGCTGTTCACAAATACAGAACGACTGGTGGGAGATGTGGTAGTCAGGAAAGAATTGGACTGGATGGGAAAGGAGTTTCTAAAGGAATTACAGGTTAAAAATAGGACATATCACCTTTGGAAAAAAAAGGGAGGTATCCCAGGAAGAGTTTAAAGGACGTTGCTAGGTCTTGTTGGAAAAAAAAATCAGAGAGGCAAAAGCCCACTTAGAACTTAGACTGGCCACTTCCATAAAGGGGAACAAAAAATGTTTCTATAAATATATTAATGGCAAAAGAAGGTGCAAGGACAACCTTCACTCTTTACTGGATAGGGAGTGGAATATAGAAACAAAAGATGATGAAAAGGCAGAGGTACTTAACACCTTCTTTGCCTCAATCTTCAATAGTGGGACAGGTTGTCTTCAGGACAACTGGACTCCCAAACTGGCAGATGGAGCCAGGGACCAGTATAGTCCCCCTGTAATCCAAGAGGAAGGAGTAAGGAACCTTCTGAGGAACTTGGATCCTCACAAGTTCATGGGACCAGATGGGATCCATCCTAGGGTGCTGAGGAAGCTGGCAGATGAGCTGGGCAAGTCACTCTCTATCATCTGTCAACAGTCCTGTCTCACTGGAGAGGTCCCTGAAGACTGAAAGCTGGCCAATGTGATGCTCATCCACAAGATGGGCTGGAAGGAGGAACCAGGAAATTACAGACCTGTCAGTCTGACAGTGCCAGGCAAGCTTATGGAACAATTCATATTGAGTGCAATCACACAGCACCTACAAGATGGCCAAGGGATCAGGCCCAGGTAGCATGGGTTTAGAAAGGGCAGGTCCTGCCTGCCCAACCTTTTTATGATCAGGTTACCTGCCTGGTGAATGAGGGGAAGGCTGTGGATGTAGTCTACCTGGACTTCAGCAAAGTCTTTTACACCATCTGCCATGACAGGCTCCTGGTAAAGCCGGCAGCTCGTGGCTTGGACAGATCCACTCTGAAATGCGTCAAGAACTGGCTGGAGGGCTGGGCCAAAGAGAGTGGTGGTGAATGGTGCCACATTCAGTTGGTGACCAGTCACTAATGATGTGCCCCAGGGATCAGTGCTGGGTCCAGTCCTGTTCAATATCTTTCTTGATGACCTGGACAAGAGGATTGAGTCCATCATCAGTAAGTTTGCAGATGACACCAAGCTAGGAGCAGGTGTCAATCTGTTGGAGGGTAGGAGAGCCCTGCAGAGGGACCTGGACAGGCTGGATGGGTGGGCAGAGGCCAGTGGGATGAGATTTAAGAAGGCTAAGTGTAGGGTTCTACACTTTGGCCACAACAACCCCAGGCAGTGCTACAGGCTGGGGACAGAGTGGCTGGAGAGCAGCCAGGCAGAGAGGGACCTAGGGGTGCTGGTAGATAGTAGCCAGCAGTGTGCCCAGGTGGCCAGGAGAGTCAATGGCATCCTGGCCTGAATCAAGAATAGTGTGGACAGCAGGACAAGGAAGGTTACTCTTCCCCTGTACTTGGCACTGGTCAGGCCACATCTTGAGTACTGTGTCCAGGTCTGGTCCCCTCAATTCAAGAGAGATGTTGAGGTACTGGAACGTGTCCAGAGAAGGGTGACATAGCTGGTGAGGGGCCTGGAGCACAAGCCCTATGAGGAGAGACTGAGTGAGCCAGGGTTGTCTAGCCTGGGGAGGAGGAGGCTCAGGTGTGACCTCATTGGTGTCTACAACTATCTAAAGGGAGGTTGTAGCCAGGTGGGGGTTGGTTTCTTCTCCCAGGAAATCAGGAGCAGAATGAGGGGGGACAGTCTCAAATTGTGCTGGGAGAGGTATAGGCCCAATATTATGAGGAAGTTCTTCACAAAGAGTGTGATTGGCATTTGAATGGATTCCCCAGGGAGGTATTGGAGTCACCGTCCCTGGAGGTGTTCAAGAAAAGACTGGATGGAGCACTTAGTGCCATTGAATAGGGCTGGGTGATAGGTTGGACTGGATGATCTTGGAGGTTTCCTCCAACCTGGCTGATTCTATTCTATTCTATTCTATTCTATTCTATTCTATTCTATTCTATTCTATTCTATTCTATTCTATTCTATTCTATTCTATTCTATTCTATTCTTTTCGGTTAATTTAATGTTTACTAGTGTACTTACTGGAAAACAAAAGTTAAAAAAACCAAGCCTCATCAGACAGTGTTGATGTACACAGACAAACTAATACTTTTTCATCTCTGATTGGAAGAGAAGATTATCCAGGGGCATCTGTGAGTGACATCTGATTGACAGGCAGTTGGTGTGAAGCAAGGTTAGTTTCAATAAAAGCTGGAACAATTATTTCCTAAGAATGATTGTGACAATAGTTAAAACATAAATGATTAATGCACCAAAAAGGCAATGGTCCTTGAGTATTTACAATAAATACTCATTGTCTATTTATCAATGGGCAATGAGTATTTAGAATAATTAATCCACTAAAAGATATAATTATTATTTAAAAGCAAGAGCTTTAAATAGGAAATTCAGTTGCTAGTGATGAAACTGAGTACACAGTATTTACTAGTGAGATATTATGACTGCTTTATGTTTTCCATCCAAAAATTAGTTGCTTAAGAAAGCAGTCATGTTCCACATCATTCCAGAAAGCAATGTAGCACAGCAGATGACTTTAAACAAGCAACCTTTATAAATATGTTGTGTATGGGAAATAAATCTCAATATTTAAAATTACTCTACTTAGCCTGTGTCTATGACTTGAGGTGAATGTACTAAGTGGACAACTATGGGTAGAGGAGGAATATGTTGTTCAGATAAGAGGATCGCAGGAGGGTTTTCAGTCACTTATAGCCCTGTCTGAAAACAAAACCAGTAACTCATACAGCATTCTTCTGTACATACATGCATCCACTGCAAGCAGAAATGCAAGTGTGGTTTTCAATAAAGCTCACATGTATATACAACACCCTCTGTACCCCTGTAGTCATCCTTCAGTTCTATGTTTTACATGGCTATGTCACTGCTGAAATGAAGGATGAGACTGAATTTAAGAATCATTACCAAACCAGCCAACTATAACATTTTAAGCCCTTAGTGGCAAACCATACACTTAAATGAATTATACAGTGTAGGACTCTGATTAACAGTGCAAATATATTTAAACCTAACACAAACTAGAGAAGTACGCAATACAGTAGTTCAAAAACCAACCAGTGTGTCACTGTCTACTGGAGGCAGAATGCTCTGCACACTGTGCAGCATAATAGATGTAAATTCTTTGGCAAGATCACCATTACTCTCCCTTCCCTGTTTCTGTGATATTTTGGCAAGCAGTGCTGTGGTGATCAGATTTCTGCAGTGGAATGAAAACAAACAACAAAAGAGGAAAAATAAACTGTGGCAAATGTCAAGGAATTTTCTATAATTCAGAATAAAGTCTACACAGAAAAAAAAAATAGAACTGCATAAAAGCAGCTGCAATACAACTTTTGGGGAAAACGAGAAGGGAATTTTTTCTCTTGACACACAAAAAGATACTAGTCTCAGGGAATCTTATCACTGTATCTAATTTCATGTGCCTGACAAAAAAGTGGGGTGAATTGCCTACCTTGTAGCAACCTTCTTTGATCAGATTTTAGGGATTCCTAGCCTTGTGTTTCTTCCATAACAGCCTTTCAAATCCCCATTTTTACAGTCTTCTTGGGTGAACTGAAATGATTATGAGACCTAAATGTAGGTATCTATATATGATGATTCAATTAATCTCAGTTAGGGGAAATAAAATCTGGAGTTTAATTCTGCCTAAACATAGCTTCTTAGTACCTGTGGGACATCGTTGGGCATCTCCCTCAATCTCCAGATGCTGCATCAAAAGGCTCTATGTCACGTTTATGCTCCTGAACACATCTCAGAATCTTGGAGCATCCGGACTGCCCTGGAAACATGTCCAGGAAACCTATCTTGAAGGGGCAAAGGGTTCCAGGTTAGCAGGGCTCATTGAGATAAGTTTAAACTAGATTCAAAGGTGAATGAGGACGTAACTGGGCTTGTCAGAGAGATGCCCAGGAATAGTAACTCATTATTTGTAGAGCAGCATGATAGCATTTTTGAGAAGCAGAAGGCCTACCACCCCTCAGGTGTGAAAACTACATGCTTGACTCCCTTCCTGAAATGCTTTTACACCAAAGCACACGACATGGGGGAATAAAGAGGAAGAACTGTGTTCTGTCCCAGGGCCATGATTGCAATGCAGTTACTAAGACATGGTGGGATAGCTTGCATGACTGAATGCTGTCATAGATGGCTATGCCCATTTTAGAAAAATACAGATCAGCAAGGCAAGGTGCAGGAGTTACTCTTTAGGTGAAACGATGGCTGGAACATATCAAGCTGCCCCTGCGGGCAGGTGAAGTGCAAGTTGAGAGCTTGTGGGTCAGGACTAAGGGGCAGGCTAATTGAAGAGTGTCATAGATTGAATTGAACCTGCTGCTGTTATTCATACCATTCATGCTGTTATTTGTATCATCCGTGCGTCTGGGTTCTGGCTTGTTGAGCGTGGATAGTTCTCTGAAGGTATGGTGGAATGGGTGAGAGTTGGGTAGTTGCTGGTTTGGGTTTTCTGGTTTATGCTGGGTTTTTTTGCCCCCTGTATATTTCACTGTGCTTCTTCTGCAAATAGGCTGTTAAGGCAATCATGAATTGTATTATTAGATCAGTTAGATTATTGTTATTATTATTAGCTAAGTTAACTATGAATTGAGCTTATGATGTCTTATGTTACATGAAAGTCTTATCTCTTTATCTCATCCCTAAGTTTCAAGTGTTACTGTCCCACTCCTGTACTGGGGAAGCAGGCAGTTTAACCCTTGCACTGAACCATTATAGACAGACACCAATGTGGGAATTCACTACAGAGGTGGAAGTTGCTGAGCCCTTCTACAGACAGCTGAAAGTAGCCTCATGATCATGTGCCTTGACATGTGAGTCTTTAATCACTGAGCTATCTACTTGGAAGGCCACACAGCCAGGAATGTATAGTCCAGGAGGTTTCTCCAGTGTACTGATTATAACTTTTTGACTCAGGTGGTGGAGAAGCCAGCAAGGAGAACTGTTCTACTGGACCTGATACTGAAAAACAAGCAGGGAAGATATCAAGAGTTTGGGGGGAGCCTTTACAGTAGCAATCATGAGAATATAGAGCTCAGGATCATTGGTAGTGAACGCAAAACAAGTAAGATTGCAGCCTGGGCTTTAGGAGAGGTAACGTTGCCTCAAGAAACTGCTTAGAGAAATCCCATGGGTTAGGGCTCTGGAAGTTAGGGGTCTCAAGATAGCTAGTTGATATCCAAGAAACATTTCCTCCAAGTTCAGGATCTGTGTATCCCTAAGAGTAAGAAATCAGGCAAGTGAAGCAGGAGCCTTGCATGGTTGAGCAGGCTGTTTCTGAAAATGCTCAAGTGGAAGGAGGAAATTTACAGTGTATGGAAGAAAGGACTGACCATTTGGTAAGATTACAAGAATGCTGTCAGAATATGAGGGGATGAAACAAGGAAAGCCAAAGCCTCCTTAGAACTGAACCTGGCAAGAGAAGTCAAGATCATCAGGAAGGGTTTCTTCAAGTATACTGGAGGCGAAAGGAAAACTACAAAAAATACGGACCCATTGTTGAAGGAGGCAGCTGCCACAGTGATGGAGGACACCGAGAAGGCAGAGTCTTCTGCTTTCAGTCTTTACTACTTAGGTCAGCCCTCAGGAGTTCCTGACATTACAGACAGCAGAAAAAGCCTGGAGGAAATAATACTTTCCCTTGGTTAATGAGGATCATGTTAGTGATCAACTACATAAACTGTGTAACCACAAATCCCTGGTCCTGATGGGATGAACCCAAAAGTGCTCAAGGAGCTATGAGAAGTCACTGCTGGGCAACTCTCCACCATCTTTGAAAGGTCCTGGAGAATGGGAGAGGTGCCTGAGGACTTGGGGAAGGCCAGTGTCACTCCAGTGACAGGCAAGAAGTAAAACCTAGGAAATACAGGACAGTCAGCCTCACCTCCATTCCTGGAAAGACAATGGAACAGCTTGTTCCATGTACATGTGTCTAAGAAGCAAGAAATTAAGTTCTGTTAGCTAAGCCTATGGACAGATGAAAAAACATTTATGTGGGTCCATCCTTAAGAGAGAAATGTCATTACAGTCCCAACTATTCAAGAGATTCTTCTGAGTTAAATCAGAGTAAAACATAGTTTTCCATTCCTCACTTGTTTTAACTGCAGGTGTAGAATGGACCTTGTTGCTTCTTAAAACAGTTACTCAGATGAAATGCAATGAAAGAAGCAAATAAGCTTCAGGTGAAGAAAAGGATCAAGATATAGTATTGAACAATGTAATCAGTGAATCCAGTGTGGTGGGTCACACCATACCTGTGGTGTTCATCACAGTACCATTTCTGAGTTCATAATCTAATGCAACAAACCAACTCCAGGAACAACTAATATGGCACTTATTTTTTAATAAAGTATTTTATTCTTTAAGACTTTACTTTTTTCATTATGATATTTTTTTTTCCTGTTGAGAATTCACAAATTCTCTTTTTAAAATCATAGATTTTCTCAGATTTGAAAGAAGATACAAGAGATTTGAAAGACTTCACTTGCTGGTAGAAGCAAGTCCTTGGTTCCTCTGATACATCAGAGTTTCTGAGGGAGAGTTTCTCAAGACAGAAGGAAGAGATATCACCATATTCTAGCAGTTACAAGAAAGTACATCAAAGTTAAGGGGATAGGTCTTAAAATATTAACTCTAGTCCAGATGGCCTGCGTGGGTGAAACTTGAGAATGTTTTATGAGAAATCACACAAAATTCAGATGCTATAGAAACAAGACACAAAACAGGAAAAAAAGCGGAAAATGTACCACTGACTGCCAGACATGCCAGGCAACATTTCGTAAATATCAGATGGAAGAAGCCATGATCAGTCTTTCCTTTGAGGTCAGGAATTGCACATGGAGCAGAACAGGACTAATGTGCAAACAACACCATGAAGTTTAAGTTTCTGCTATCAGAGTGGAGACCTTTCTATTCACATCAGAAAAGATCTGGCTTAGACTGTGAATTTCTTGGAGAGCTCACTGTACCAGGGATAATTAGCAATGGATATTTTGTGTTTCTCTGATATTGGTCCTTTTTCAGTAATTAAACACAAATGAGAAAAGAAAAAAAAAGTTTGTTCATTTGTTTGTTTAGTTAGGAGAACAAATCTACTCCATATAGGAGACAATGTGTGTGCTCCAGAGATTCTGTGTGATTTACAGAGATCACTGTGGAATTACACTCTAAGAAAGTGCTACTGAAAACAAGACTTGTAATATGCAGGCTTAAAATTTGCCCCAGGAGTAACATCTGTTTTGTAAGGCTTAGGTTACTAATGCTGCTCATGAAGTAGCTTATCTCTGTTAGACTCAGCAGGTACATGAACATGTAAAAATTATTTTGATAATTTTAAGAGAAAATAAATGCTGAAAAACTTAAACTTTCATTTTAAAGTGAATCGATTACTTTTCAAGTTTGTATCCCACAAGTAGTACTGTGTAATAAGATATGTTATTATAAGTACATACTATTAATTACAACATTACTTATTTAAAGAGCTAACATAACTCATTAGTAAGAACTGACACAGATGTCTTATTTACAGTGTCACAGTGTTATGCTTGTGCTGTGGTGAAACTACATAGCAGTTCTACCAGAAAAAAAATGGAAAACCTGGCCTTATAATTATGCCCTTGACCTTTTAACTTGTAAAAGCCTAACTTAGGATTTTGCTACTCAAGGGCACTTTTAATGGAAAAATAGAGGTTTTGAGGTGGCAATGCATTTTTTTTCAGTGCAACTATGTACACACATCTTGGATATCTTATCTATGTGTCTCTAGTCAGAAAATATAAATCACACCAAACACTCTAATGATGTATACTGTGGCAGTTTTAAAAGAAATAACACAATTGCTTTTGTCACCTAAATGTAATGAAACCTTACCTTTCAGAAGGAGCTATGTCTCTCCATTGATGATGGAGAAGGTGTTGTGCAAGGCCAAAATATGCTAAATATCCTGGCTTGCCCAGGCATGTTTTCTGCTCTCCCTCTCTCCTGCAGTTGGGAGAAGCAAATGCAGGAAAGGAAGACAAAAGGCCCTAGCACCTTCCAGTCTCCTTCTCTCCTTCTAAGCTTGTTTACAGGTTCCCTGTATGTGTTTATAATCTTGTTTGTGTTCTGCCCTAAAAGCCCTGACTTTACCTAATATGGTTAAGTTTAGCAAAGTGCCATTCTGATTGGCTGATCTGTGGCCAAAGACCTTGGTCTACAATGATAAAAAGTGACAAGCAAGTAAACACAATGTACTTTGTCTTAACATGCTAGAGCTTCTGCCTCACTGCCATTCATCCTGCCATGCTCTGCTAAGCTATAAGATAGCTCTGCTACACAACAAGTCCTGATACTTTGGGTTTGTGTACTTGGAAACTGCCTTGCCTCAGTTTACCAGAAGATTGGCATTGAATGCCTTCACATGATAGGCTTGTTTAGCCAGTGTGACATCATGCCTGCCTGCACATCTGCAAGACATCCTGCCTGCACCTCTGCTAAGCTCTGTGCCAAATCTGGAGTCTAAGAGAAACCAGGATCAGGTCAGAGATAGTCTGCCTCTCTTTAGCACCCTGTTAATGCCCGGGAAGGACTAGGAGGCTAAGAAGATACCAACAGAACTCCCTGCAAGTGTTTGGGTACTGTCTGAAAACTGTAGCTAGCCCCGAGAGTCTGGAAATATAATTTTTTGGAGTAAATACTCAAAAGCCTCTTTTGCAAAACTCTTTGATATCTTAAGTGAATCTGAATGCCTTCTGCCTTAAGCAGAAAGGAGCTTCTCAAGTCCGTCTAGTGAGCAAGTGGTATAATCGACCACAAGAACTTCTTTCTACTTCTAATGGTTTAATGCTCATTGTATTATTGCCAGTTATTTCTTAAGTGTTCTAGATTCTGTTTGCTTCTATGTAATACTTTTCATGACCATTGCAGAGAGCCTGTTATTAAAACTATGGCCAGCAGTGAGACTCCTGAATATAAAAATTTATGAACTATATTAGTTTTTAAAAATAAAATCTCTCACACTACACCACCACTACAAAAGGTTACCAATAACTAGTTTCTGAAGTCACTTAACTTCTAAGAGCTTATATAGAGAATGAATCTGGATATCACATTTTTTTCATTTTTATTTTAATTTTAAAAAGGTATCTTCCTTGGGTTTTTTGTTTTATGGTTTTAGGCATTTGTTGGGATTTTGTTTTTGTTTTGCTTTGGGGTTTGTTTTTTTGTGTTTTTGGTTTTTTTTTGGGGGGGCAGTTCAAATAGAAAGCAAATGTTATGCAACTTCTAAAGAGAAGATGATGTTTTCATCTCCTTGAAAAAAAATACTTCAAGCTAAGATTAACAGGAAAACAGCTGCTTTTCTAATTAGTACATTTGATGCTTAGCTACTTTTCATTACAGCACAGACAGGAGATACTTTTATTTAGACATTTTAATCACTATTAAATAGCATTAGGCCCACAAAATTTAAAAATAAGATAATCACAAAATCAAATGTATACCTAAAAATTTATTTGATCAATATATCCTATTATAACACATAAGTAGGAATGAAACATATTATTATTGCTACTGATATGCCATAAAACAATGTCATAAGTAATAAAAAGAAGAAATAATGTGATACAATTAAACTTTAAAAGATACTGAATCATATCAATGCCAGAAAGAATTAGTAATTCCAAATCTTAACAAAGATGATTCATTATTGTTCTGATTGTTGCTTAAACATTTGAGTGAGGAGAGTTTGAAATTATGCCCGAATCTTCTCCACTCCTTTTTAAAATTCCATACCAGCACATGACTTGACTAAAATGTAGTAGTAAGGAGTGCTCACTTTTTTTATAATGTATGCACTGTCAAGTCTTTAAACTTACTGTGATAAAGTGTGCTTAATTAACCTGTGGTACTTGTTCTTCAAATAGACTTTCAAAATGCAAAACAGCTGTATCAATGGGTAATAAAATACATTTTCCCCATGAATTCCCATTTAAAGGTGTGCTTACATTGATATTTGATTACACTACTGTTCTATAAATAGCAGAGTATCTGCATATCTCACCAATAAAGTTTGTTCCTGGAAATTTTTGTTCAAAAGCTGGCACTGCAGTAAATAAGAGCTCTGACATCTGGAACATTTTGGTTGGATTCCAGATTAAAAAAAAAAAAAACAACCAAAAAAACCCCAAAACAAATGTACCACCATAATTATCAGTATTTTCCAGAGGTCACCTTTCTCATTTGAACACTTTGCCATCAAAATTAATGAACAGGGTGACTTTAAATGATCCTGTCATTCCTAGTGATGACACTGGTCTCCTCAATTATGAGATACATATTTGTCCCTTAGGCCAAAACCCACACCAATAGCACTAAAATTTTGGAAAAAAAAAAAAAGGATATGGATTATATATAGCCATAATTCAGAAACTGCAGTTTCAGATTTATATTCATGTCAACAAAAAGATAAATATATTTTGATTTAAAACCTCATAGTTTAATCTGAAATTAGTGCCAAGATTCATCAAAAGCTGTCAATTGCCATTTGCTGTGCTAATTTGAGACAAAGTATATGGTTTTTGTTTTTCTGCAGTCCTGCAGATTCTCCTGAGATGATTATAACTGGCTTATTTCCCAGATATCTCTGTAAAGAATACTCTGCTCATAGAAAATATAACATATAGTGTCCCTAAGTGAAAACTGTGGCAAACTGGTTAAGGGAAAGAAGTGCTTCAGTCTCAGGAAAGCAAAATTAAACTCCTGGGTAAGTCCTTAAAACTTACAGGTGACAAAAAAATTAAAATAAATGCACCCTGTTTGCTTTGCCAAATAAACATAATTGTTTATTTGTCAATTAAAGCTTCTGATATTTAATAAAAAGCTTTTGAGTTCTGACTAATCAATTATCTGAATAAGCTGTAGCTCTCACAATTCAATTCCTCATATCAGTATAGTATATGACTATAATGGCCTGTTGCAATATGTAAACATCACCTGTGCCCATACTTTACAGGATCACAGGACATTAGGGGTTGGAGGGGACTTCTGGAGATATTTGAGTCCAATCCTTCTGCCAGAGTAGGACCATAGAATCTAGCAAAGGTCACACAAGAACACATCCAGATGGGTCCTGAAAGTCTCCAGTGAAGGAGACTCCATAACCTGTCTGGGGAGCCTGTTCCAGTGTGATGGAAAGGAGAACCTCCCTTGATTTGCTGGACACTCTTTTCTTAATGTACTCCAGGATCCCATTGGCCTTCTTGGCCACAAGGGCACATTGCTGCTCCATGGATAGCTTGTTGTGCACCAGGACTTCCAGGTCATTCTCCATGGGGCTACTTTCCAGCAGATCACCTCCTAACCTGTACTGGTGCAGTTTATTATTCCTTCCCAGGTGCAGGACTCTGCACTTATCCTTATGGAATCTCCTTAGGTTCCTCTTTGCTCAGCTCTCCATTCTCTCCAAGTCTTGCTGAATGGCCACACAGCCTCCAGGTATATCAGCCAAGCTTCCCAGTTTCATATTGTCAGCAAACTTGATGAGAAGACACTGTCCTGTCACTAATGTCATTGCTAAGTATGTTACCTTAAAAATAGTTCATAGCTATTACTTGTAAACTGAAAAAAAAGTTCGATACTTGGATTCTGAAGTAATAAGGTGTAGACTTCTGTAATACTTTAAATCATAGAAAACAATAAGGGGACTAAAGAGATATATAGGTGCAATGTATGGAAGCAGTATGGCTGTTAGCATAGCAGAGTTATTAAATTTTATTATATCAGAGAAGTACTTAGCTGAATTGTGTGAGTCTGTACATTGTGGATACCACTTCTTTTGTGGACATCTCACAGTGTAATGTCAACCTGCTCATAGATTAATTTTTTTCATTTGTTTGTTTGTTTGTTTTTAAGGATCACTACAAAAGAACATCCTCTCTGCTAGGCTGCAGTATCATATTCTTCCATCTTTTTTCAATATTTTTGGCTGCACAGTAGTACAGCAAAAACAAGAAAGGTTAGCAGTCTCTTAACTCTAAACTAGAGGCAGAGTAGAATTTAATTCCTACAATGAAATGAGAACAGCACCTGAGTTTCTTGCCTCTTCACTATTTTTAATTAGTCTATGGGTTCAGTTCATTAACCCCAGTATGCCATGTGTAGAGGCCTCAGTGCACTGAATGCTGATGGACCTGAACAGATTCCAGTGATGACAGATGCTTGCATACATTTTCTCACTAGGAACTGCAGCTCCCAGTAGCAAATCAGGGTGGCAGCTGTGGGAATGACCTCACACAGCAACAGATTGAGCAGGCCAGTTACTTCCTTGAAGAGAATAAATCTTCTACAATCTCCTGCTTTACATATACTATATGGAAAAGTCTGCACAGGCAGAGCAGAATACCTGACTCCTGATAAATTGACATGTTAGAAATTTGGGCAGCCCAGAACACCAGAGATTCATGGAACTATTTGTCCCTAGGCAGTTAACATGCAAAACAACATTCAGACTCTAGAAAAAACTCCTCAAGGATTGGATTCTAGCTTTGACTTTGAGTTCTCTATGGTATTGTTACAAAAAGGTGGCTGGTGCAATTCTTCACTGGTTTTGGAGAAAATGACATCTGGATTCAATGCTTTGCACACAAGCCCAGAGTACCAGTATGCACTGGATCAGCCTCAGTGTAGACTTAAGCGAGGGAATATGCACTTAGTGGAAATCAAACACACTTAGCTACAAGAGAAGGAACTAAAATCCTCAGTTTTGCCTCAGTAGCCAGACCTCTGGGCATGTGCAGAAATACAATGATATGCCTCTAAGCGACTTTACAGAGAAAATTCAGTTGTTTATCAAATGACAAAGACAAAAGATCTAGGCAAGATATTTTGTGAACAGAATTTTAGATTTAAGCTTTGACAATAAAATATGAATAGCATAAACACAAAAATATTGAGGGTTGAAATAAAGCATGTTTCTGTTTCCTGGGTGATGCACTGATATTCTGCTTCCATTAACATTTGTGCCTTAATCAACACACTGAGTCTATTGAAAACCACTTTCAAATACACATTCTTGACCTCACATTTAGAAAGCACTCACCTCTCTATTGACCATGGGCTATACTTTTCAGGAATTATGAAATGGAAGTCAAAGCGAATAAAGCTGGACAAGTTCCAGCCTACAGCCTAAAACTGCTTTTGAAAATGATCCTGAATCTTTTGAATACTATAGCATAATTGACTATTTACTTAGTAAATATAATTCAGGTGCCTTCCAGTGTAAGTATAATAAATACAGCATTACAAGATTCAAGAGGAATGTCTTCCCTAGGAGCAAGAGATTCTGACAGGTTTTGCACATGATGAATGAGCAGATATCCTACTGCACACCTCTTCATCCTCACCATTCACCAGACTGACCCTCCACATTGTCTTTGATGAGTGTCTTCACAACAGATGTTTCTCTTCAAGAATGCATTCAGAAGCAGACCTATTTTTCTTTTCCTAATGAAGTTAACTTGATTTGGGATCCTGAAGCACACAGAGAATGGAAAAGGAAAGCCATTCTGCACGTTTTTCACAGCAAAACTATACTGTAGGCATGCAGGAGTGACTGGAATGCCTAAGGTCAGATATGCCGTCAAGGAGCTAAACCAGATGCTCTTGCTAACCTCTGTAAGATGTTCCAGAAACACTACGATGGGACAAAAATAAAGACAGAAACTTTCATAAATCCATTATGCTCTCTGAGTACTGCATTTATTACCCACTAATGCATACTTTGCCTTATTGCTAGTTTCATCCTGACATTTGTTAGATCTAAGAAAAATGTATTTTTGCAGCATTTCTTCCATATTACCTGTAGCAAATGAGTAACTGAAAATACAAAGGAAGGGACCGTTGAAACAAGTGCTGGCAAATTCTCATGATAATCTTGTTCCATATTTTAAAAGAACTAAATTTTAAAATTTCCCCAACATTTAGTTCTTTCTGTTGGACTGGGGAATGCCTAGGACACCTTTTTTGCCATGTAAGTTTTAAACCAGCCACAACAGCACGGAGTATGCACTGCTCCTGTATGAAACCCCCAGGCTGTCTTGCATCCCAGCTCTAAACACACATAAATGGATGATATCAGCTTTTACCTGTAACAAATACACAAAAATGAAGAGCATGGGCAGAGAGAAGTCACATCTTCAACTTCTTCACCATTAACCCACAACAGGCTACACTGCACAAAAGGAGTAAAACATTGTTCAGTCCCATACAGATTCCTGAAGAAAAGTACTGCTTGTGTGTGGTTCATCTCAGGGACATGAGAAGGAGCTTCTGTGTAATACAGCACTTCTTATGGCGCTTTCCAGTTTCACACAGCCATTGCTATCACCAATGTGTATTGTGTATCACAGCACTATCAATTCAATTTACTTCTAAAGCTAACTTGGGACTCAGTACTGCCCATCAGCTTAAAGCTCATGAAGTGAATGAAAGTTTCCCACTCAATAAGACAGACAGGGAGTGACCAAAAGATAGACTTTTCATCCTGAAAACGACCTTCTCTTCAGCCACTGATTCAGCACATAGCAATTTAATAACCTTGTTTTGATCCCTGGGATGTAAATGGAAATCATGTTACTCCTTATGAAAAATTAAAGGTATACAAGGCGCATGACTGACTGATCATGAAGACAAGCTTAGAAAAAATGTTAAAAGGATGAAAGTCCAAGCCTAAAACCTCTGGACCTGCTTTCAGAAGTTTCCTAGTTTCAGAGTCACATTTTACTCTTGGAAGGAAGGAAGGTGAAATTTAAGGCACTTCTTCTGTGCGTCAGCAGTATCAAGAGCAGCAGATGTACCAAAAATGTCTCTGTAGTTTTGAACAGCACTTCATCCATGGCAAGACCATTTTAAACACTCATGCAATATAAAAACCAAACAAACAAATTCCCAAAAAACAACCAACAAAAAGCCCATCACCCCAAAACAAACCCCACAAAAAAATCCCAACAGAATAAGCAAATAAACACCACAACAACCAAAACAACAAAAAAGACAATGAAATATCAACTGAAACTTTCATTTTGCTCATATACCTTTATTTAATAATAAAAAAAAAAAAACCAAACAAAACATCATATGTAGGTCTCTGTGGATAACAGGAGCTGTGGTCATGAAAAGGTGAGAAACAAACCACACTTCTATGAATTATGATATATGTATAAAAGAAAAAATAAATCTGCCATGCTGTCCTAACTGCTTAATGGTAAAGGTTACATACTATTTTCCAGAAGATCATTTATTTTCTCCTCTGTGACTTTCACTGCAATGCAGATGTTTTGACCAAATTTTCTGAGGACAGAGAGATATCCAAGAGAAACAAAATATTTGCAAGCATATGTAGACTGTCTTTCAATAGAATCCCTTTTCAGCTTCCTTAAGCACACTTCTCATGATTACCACTTGCAGACTGAAATTTAACTGGAATAAATGAGGGACAAAGTGGGAGATGGGAGATGGAATGGTCCTGTGTTTCAGAAAGGTTTAAAAAATATTTTGTTGAGGTGAAATCTTTCTACACTCCTCAAGTCAAAACATGATTCCCTTATCATGTCGGATCTTTAGACGCTTACTTACCATACAATTAAAATACTAAGGAATTTTGATATTCAATTTTACTAATAAACTAAGGGAGTGAAGAGTTTCTCCCAAATCTGGTACTCAGCAGTGTAATGATCCCTCGGCTCCCGACCTGTAATTTCTTCAGCCTTTTGCTTCATTGCAGTGTCTCCTTGATCACACAATTGTACTGGAGGGGAAGGATGCAGATCATCTTGAGTGCCATTTATGAGAAAGGTCCTGCTTGACTAACCTGGAGGGTAAAGAAGCCCAAGAAAATTGGCCAATTTTTAAATGCCACTTCCTTCAAACTCAAGATAGGTGTGTTCCCTTGAATAAAAAATCAGGTAGACATGCTAGGAGACCTGTGTAGATGAGCAAGGAACTTCTGAAGAAAATCTTATGAGAGAAAGAAATTTACAGTCCATTGGCATCACTGAGACATGGTGGGATGGATCTCATGATTGGAGCATAGGGATAGATGGGTATAGACTCTTCAGGAGGGACAGACGGGGAGAATGGGAGGGGGTGTTGCCCTCTACATCAATGAGAATCTGGAATCCACAAAGCTCAACCTAGGGATGTGCAATGCAAGAACAGAGAGCGTATGGGTAAAGGTTAAAGGGAAGGCACGGGAAGCGGACATCATTGTAGGAATCTGCTACAGACCTCTTGATCCAGAAGGTGAAGCAGATGAGGCCCTTTACAAACAAATAGGAGAAGCTTCACGCTCACAGGCCCTGGTCCTCATAGAATCATAGAATAGTTTAGGTTGGAAGAGACCTCAAAGATCATCCAGTTCCAAGCCCCTGCCAAAGGCAAGGACACCTCCCACTAGATCAGGATGCTCAAGACCTCATCCAGCCTGGCCTTGAACACCTCCAGGGAGGGAGCAGCCACAACCTCCCTGGGCAACCCGTTCCAGTGTCTTGCCACCCTCACTGTGAAGAACTTACTCCTAAGATCCCGTTTAAATCTCCCCTCTGCCAGTTTAAATCCATTATCCCTCATCCTGTCATTACAAGACTGTGAATAGTCCCTCCCCAGCCCCCTTCAGATACTGGAAGGCTACTATAAGGTCTCCTCGAAGCCTTCTCTTCTCCAGGCTGAACTCATGGAGGACTTCAACCACCTTGACATCTGTTGGAAGGACAACACAGCAGAGCACCAGCAATCTAAGAGGCTCCTGGAATGCACTGATGAGAACTTCCTCCACCAAGAGATAGAGGAACCCACAAGAAATGGTGCTATGCTGGACCTATTCCTCACCAACAAGGAGGGGTTGGTGAGTGAAGCTGAAGCTGCCTTGGATGCAGTGACCATGAAACGGTAGAGTTTAAGATCCTCAAGGCATCAAGGAGGGTGCAAGGCATCAAGGAGGGTGCACAGCAAACTCACTGCTCTGGACTTCAGAAGAGCAGACTTCAATCTCTTCAGGGACCTCCTTGGCAGGGTGGCATGGGAAAAAATTCTGGAAAGAAGTGGGGTCCAGGAAAGCTGGTCATTGCTTAAGGATCACCTCCTCCAGGCTCAGGAGCAATGCATCCCAAAAGAAGAGGAAGACAGGCAAGAACACTAAGAGGCTGCATGGATGAGTAGAGAGATTCTGGACACACTTACATGCAAGAAGAAATCCTACAGACAGTGAAAGCAAGGACAGGTAACCTGGAATGAATACAAATAAATTGTGCAAGCAGAGATCAGGTTAGGAAAGCTAAAGCACAGCTAGAGCTGAATATCACTAGGGACATTGAGGAGATCAAGAAGAACAGAGATCAAGAAGAACTTCTTCAGGCATATTAGTGATAAAAGGAGAACTAGGGAGAATGTGGGACCTTCCAAAAGGGAAATGGAGATCTTGTGACAAAGGATATGGATAAGGCTGAGGTGCTCAATGACTTCTTTGCCTCAGTCTTCAATGGCAAGGGCTCCAACCACAATGCCCAAGTCCCAGAGAACAAAAGTAAGGACTAGGGGAAGGAAGATCTGCCCAGTATAATTGAAGATCATGTTTGTGAGCAGCTAAGGAATCTGAATTTGCACAAGTCTATGAGGCCTGACGAGATCCACTCACGGGTCCTGAGGGAACTGGCAGATGAAGTTGCTAAACCACTGTTCATCATATTTGAAAGGCCATGGCAGACTGGTGAAGTTCCTACTGACTGGAAAAGGGCAAACATAACATCCATCTTCAAGAAGGGAAAAAAAGGATGACCCTGGGAACTACAGACCCGTCTCACCTCTGTGCCTGGCAAGATCATGGAGCAGATTCACCTCAAGGCTCTGCTACGACAAATGGAAAACAAAGCAGAGGTGATCGGTGGTAACCAACATGGCTTCACCAAGGGCAAATCATGCCTGACAAATTTGGTGTCTTTTTATGATGAAGTCACAGCAGCAGTGGACAAGGGAAAGGCACCTGATGTCATCTATCTGGACCTGAGTAAGGTGTTTGACTCTGTCCCACATAAGATCCTGGTCACCAAACTGGAAAAACATGGACTTGATGGGTGGAGCACTCACTAGATAAGGAATTGGCTGCATGGTCACATGCAGAGAGTGGTAATCAGTGGCACAATGTCCACCTGGAGACCAGTGACAAGTTGTGTTCCTGAGGGGTGAGTGCTGAGACCAGTGCTGTTTAACATCTTTGTCAGCAACATGGATAGAGGAATCGAGTGAGCCAGCAGTGTGCACTTGCAGCCCAGAAACCCAGCCAGAGCCTGGGTGCATCAGGAGAAGTGTGGCCAGCAGGTCGAGGGAGGTGATTCTCCACTTCTGCTCCACCCTGGTGAGACCCCACCTGGAGTACTGCATCCAGTTCTGGAGCCCCTATTACAAGAGGGATGTGGACATGCTGGAGCATGTCAAGAGAAGGGCCACGAGGATGATCAGGGGGCTGGAGCACCTCTCCTATGAGGACAGACTGAAAGAGTTGGAGCTGTTCAATCTAGAGAAGAGGAGGCTCCCAGGTGACCTTATTGTGGCCTTCCAATATCTGAAGGGCGGACTACAAAAAAGCTGGGGAGGGACATTTTAGGCTATTTGGTAGTGACAGGACTAGGGGGAATGGAACAAATCTGGATTGGAGGTGAGGAGGAAGTTCTTCACCATGAAAGTGGTGAGGCCCTGGAATGGGTTGCCCAAGAGGGTGGTTGGGGTCTCATCCCTGGAGGTGTTTAAGGCAAGGCTGGATGAGGCTCTGGCCAGTCTGATCTAGGGTAGGGTGCCCCTGTCCATGGCAGGAGGGTTGGAACTAGATGATCCTTGTGGTTCCTTCCAACTCTGACTGATTCTATGATTCTATAAAATGTGTCCAGCAGAGCAAGGGAGGTGCCCCTTTACTCTCCTCCCATCAGCCCCTACCTGGAGTACTGTGTACAGTTCTGGAACCCCCAACACAAGAAGGACATGGGACTGTTTGAGTGAGCCCAGAGGAGGGCCATAAAGATGATCAGAGGGCTGGACAGGCTATGAGAGTTGGGGCTCTTTCAGCTTGGAGAAGATAAGGCTTTGAGGAGACCTTGTAGTATCCTTCCAGTACATGAAAGGGGCCTACATGAGGGCTAGTGAGGGACTATTTACAAGGTCTTGTAAAGACAGAATGAGGAGTAATGGCTTTAAATTGGAAGAGAGGAGATTTAAACTAGATGTTACGAAGAAGTTCTTTACCGTGAGGTTGGTGAGACACTGGAATAGGTTGCCCAGGGAGGCTGTGGCTGCTCCCTCCCTGGAGGTGTTCATGGCCAGGTTGGATGAGGCCTTGAGTGACCTGTTCTACTGGGAAGTGTCCCTGTCTATGGCTGGGGGTTGGAACTAGATCATCTTTGAGGTCTCTTCCAACCTAAACCATTCTATGATTCTGTGATTCTATGACTCTATACAATGGAGTGCAGAGTGGTGATTAATGGTGCCAAGTCCAGCTGGAGATCTGTAACTAGTGGACTCCCCCAGGAGGCAGTGTTCAGTCCTGTTCAACATTATCAGTGACATTGATGAGGGGACAGAGAGTCTGCTCAGGAAGTTTGGTGACAATATGAAACTGAGGGGCTTGGCTGATATACCTGGAGGCTGTGTGGCCATTCAGTGAGACTTGGAGAGAATGGAGAGCTGAGCAAAGAGGAACCTAAGGAGATTTCATAAAGATAAGTGCAGAGTCCTGCACCTGGGAAGGAATAATAAACTGCACCAGTACAGGTTAGGAGGTGATCTGCTGGAAAGTAGCCCCATGGAGAATGACCTGGAAGTCCTGGTGCACAACAAGCTATCCATGGAGCAGTAATGTGCCCTTGTGGCCAAGAAGGCCAATGGGATCCTGGGGTGCATTAAGAGGAGTGTGTCCAGAAGATCAAGGGAGGCTCTCCTCTCTCTCTACTCTGTGCTAGTGAGGCATCACCCAGAATATTGCATCTAGTCCTGGGATCCCCAGTTCCAGATGGCCAGGGCACTACTTAAGATAGTCTAATCGACAGCTGCAAGGATGACTAAGGAACAGGAGCATGTGTGTTATGAGGAAAGGCTGAGACACCTGAGGCTTTTTAGTTTAGATAGGAAAAGTCTGAGAGGGCATGTAATAAATGCATCTAATATATGAGGGCTGGGTGTCAAGAAAGTGACAGCTTCTTCTCACTTGTGCCCTGTGATAGGATGATGGGCAATGGGTATAAACTACAGCACATGAAGTTCCACCTCAACATGAGGAAGAATTTCTTTACTTTAATGATCATGGAGCACTGGAATAGGCTCCCCAGAGAGATTTCATAGTCTCTTTCTCTGGAGACTTTCAAGACCCATCTGGATGTGTCTAGATTCTATGGTCCTGCTCTGCATGGGGAGTTGGACTCAAAGATCTCCAGAGTCCCTTCCAACCCTTAACATCCAGTAATACTGTGTGATCTTGTGAATCCGATCTCTTTCTACAACTTTGTGGATGAGGGAAAAGCTGTGGATGTTGGCTGTCTAGACTTTAGTAAAGTCTTTGACACTGTTTTTGACAGCATTCTCTTGAAGAATCTGGCTGCTCATGGCTTGGACAAGACTTAAGAAGATTATAGCATATATCTATTGCAGTGTGCTCTTGACCTAGAGAACTTCAGTTTCCATTCAAAATGCTAGCATGTAATCAGTTCTGTTCTGCTGATTTCATCTCCTGCTTTCTTTCATCTTAATGCTTTCTGCTGTATGCTTTGTCTAACAGGTGGACTGATGAGATAAATCAGCCATTTATTTGCTTTATTGCATAAATCTCATGGCAATAAAACGGAGTTGATCACAATATATAAACTGTTTAAGATGGGTTTCTCTGAATTCTTGATATGCTGAAATTAATCACGCAAGCTGATATTACATTTCCTCAAGGGAAATATAGATTAATACATCTTTTCTAAACATTTCTCTCTTTTAAAATATTTTAAAATATTGCTACTATTCTTATTTTCTTCTAAGATGATCAAACCATTGTTTTTTTGGTGTTGTGTGTTGCATTACTCATAAAAATATACAACAATCACTGGGAAATTTAAAATAAGGGTATGAATCCATATTCAGCAACAATTAATGTATTCCTTTTTTAAAATCAAAATAGATGACAGTGTAAGATGATCCATAAAAATTGAAGGCCATATTCATGTAGTTCATAATGACTTCTTGAGATAAGCTTTAAAGGAATGAAAATTGAACTAGTCATCTTGTCCTTTGCATCTAATTGATACTGTCTATAATATACTGTTTTAAACTATTAAAAATGTATTTCAGTAGTTTCAGAGCTGCTTGATTTATAGCACTAGATAGCATAGTCTAAACTCCAATTGGGAAAGTACAGACAAATGATTTTGTATGCATGGATATAATAAAACCAGGATTGATTCTAACTCACAAATAGCTACTGTGTGAATATTGTTAGTACAAGTTCCTTCACTATCATGATTCTCTTTTGCAGAAGGGTGGTCTGCAAAACTGTTTGCTCTTGAGATCCTCTACTAAATCTGTCCAATATCTACTGATTTGTGCAAATCATGACCATTCTGTTCTGATATCATCATGACTCTCTGAGAAACTGGAAACAAAGCATGAACATTATTTTACTGATCCTCACAGTGGAAATGAATGTTAACAGCAGCAATGATCTAGGTTAAGCTATCAATGAAGATGAAAGTACCTTTCCTAATCCCAGTCCTAAATAATTTATTGAGCCTAAGTAGTTTATTATGGAAATAGAGGATTAAAACATCTCACACCAGGCATGGTTTAAAT
Organism: Psilopogon haemacephalus; assembly: GCA_013396835.1. Classification (NCBI taxonomy): domain Eukaryota; kingdom Metazoa; phylum Chordata; class Aves; order Piciformes; family Megalaimidae; genus Psilopogon; species Psilopogon haemacephalus. Next base: position 47,897 of record VWZI01002823.1, read on the forward strand.
AACCCATGTTTTAATAATCAAATGCTATGTGATGGATTTTGTTTGCTATAAGGCTATTATTTCTAGAGTAATGGCTGTCACATCTGTATAGTCCCTAACCACAATTAAAAAAATATATTATTACTAATGCTAATGCTTTCCTCTCTGATGAATACCTGGCTGGTGAATAGAGATTGAAATACTCCATTGTCAGATAATCAAACCCATCATGAGGCTTTATATAAATGGAAACTGTGCTTTTTTTTTTTTTTTTTTTGCATAGAACAAGGTCGGAAAACTTTGTATCTGGTTCAGAGTACAAATTCAGAGTTACTTGTGAACAGTGATATGCATAGAGTGAACCTGAAAACATTTTTATGAGACAAACTGGTACCAGCATGGAAAATAACACTGAACTTTGAGAATAAATGTTGACAGGAGTACAAAAAACAATAGTATTTACACGGGATCCTGTAACAAAACAATTTTCTTTTATGTCTCCATAATATATCTTGGTTCACTGTCTTTGAAAGGAAATCCACTTGGATTAAGGGCACAGTAAATTTTTTTGACAGTATTTTGCACTGTTACCATAATTTGAAGGGGCTGACACTTCACCATCTGTAAACAAGAGGGTACGTGTAAAATAAAATGAAAAGATGAAATAATTGATTGTGCTGAAAAGCCAGTGCCAATCTGCTAACTCTTTGATTATCAGCCTTTTCAGATATAGATGTAAAGGTGTAGTTTCATTGAACACTACACTAGCAGAGCTATATAGCTCACTATTCTAGTCTGCTTTCTTGAACCATACATAGTTCCCTATCAATTTGTTTCAAATATAATTATGGTGCAATCAAAGAAGGAAGTGTAGCAGCTCACTGATCTGATAGAAAATAAACTCATTTGGAAAAAAAAAGTGGAAAAAAAATAAAAGGAAAAACTACTTTTTATCAAAATAGTGAGGTCAACTGATTTATACACACAGTTGCTGTTTCCAAGAGATGGACATGAAAATGCAGCCAGGACCAGAGGAACCTCTTTTCCAGAGGCAACATATAGCTGTACTGTACATGAGTACTGAGTAGGAGATGCAACATATAGCTGTACTGTACATGAGTACTGAGTAGGAGACGTAGCATGCTAGAAAAACAATGAATAAAAGTTGTGTACCTTGCAGCTTTTGCATAAGCAAAATAATGATGGCTTTCTACAGTCTGTGTACATGCAGGATACAACAGAAATTGTTTCATCTATAGACTTCTCATGTTGGAATTGGTCTTTGTAAGATAAGCATCAGTGGAAGGCTATTATATTTGAAACAATTATAGCATAATTTCAAAGAATGCCATTTTAATGAGGACAAGGTTTCCCATCTTCCCAGGAAAGAGCCAGCTATTTGCAGGCTACCATATATTTCACAATATAAGTAATTTCCGGAAATTAACTTAACTTTACAAATGCTACATAACAGACGTTAAGTGGTTTTCTTAACTTTCATTTATCTCCTTTCCCCTTCTCTTTATCTGACATATCTTTTACCACACAACCATAATGGAAAGTTTTAGGGACAAGTAGCATTCATCTTGTGTCTGTACAAGAGCTGACATAATGGCTGCTGATAGTTTTAGATCTATATTAATCTGCATTGACTTTTGATATTAGAAGTAGCAGCTGATATCAAAGTTCAAGAACGTAATTTGTAATTTTAAAGAGCCATCCAAAAACCATGAAAGATGTTCCAAATAAAGTTTAATGATCAAGAGAAATATTGGCCTTCAGTCCTTTTCATTTAACAAGCTAGCAGTGTTTCATTTTCTTTGCAAGCACTTGAGAACATTTTGATTTACAGTGGAGAAAACAGAATAAAAAAGTTTGTAACTCAAGCAGGAAAATCCTTCTTCAGAGACAGACTAAGCACTTCCAGCTCCTGGCTAAAGAACTTTGAATTTATTGTCTTATCAGAGGTCAAGCTTGTCAACTATTGTTGTGATGGCTCAGCCTGTACTGTACTGTCCACAGCATCTGGTATGAAAGGATTAGTGAATCACCTCTTTCCACTTTGTGGATCAATAGAAAAAACATTCTCACTGATGCTTCTGAAGTCTCCTCAGATTATGATTAATGAGATTAATGTTTTCCTATTGGCTCTTCCGTTCCCTCACTATAATTTCAGATAAGAAACCCCCCCTCCCTTTTTTTTCTTTTCTTCCCTCGGGAAGCCTAATTTCCAAGTTGTTTAATGGCAGCTAGTTTTTTTGTTTCTCAACAGTGCACTCTGCTCCACAGAATTTGTTCATTTTACACAATCAAAATATCTTGATAAACACACTAGACGGATACAGACAGCAAAAATCAAAAGAACATGTCTGATAAAGCACGGAAATGAACATTTTTGTCCTTAGCTCAAAAAAGTAATCAAATTACCTTTCAGTCCAAAAGAGGCAACTCTTGTCATGACAAAACAATACAGTTAATAATATATTATAGACTTCAATGAAGTTTATTACTACTCAGGGAATTAGTATTGTTAACTAAGAATATGAATTACTTTTTTTTTTTTTAATTTGCTTATCAAGAAGAACTTGGCAATACTAAACTTAAGGTACTAGACTAGATCTTTTTAAATCCATGTAATCAGGTGCTACTCCTATGTGTTGTCATTTGGTTTGTAGTACCGTGATATCACCTAAAGGCATAATTTTTTTCCTGTTTATTGAAATAATTTACTTTCACCTTCTTAAAAAAAAGGCAGACTGTTTCATAAGAAACTTCAGACTCTGATGTAAAAGTTGACTTACTGAGTTGAATTCCTGTGCAGCTAGTTTTTGTGCATTCAGGATCAACTATATCTTCTATGACACAAAGCATTGCTCTTTGACAAAGACATTGTTTTCAATTCAACAGCTGCTTCAGGCTGTATAAATTTAGAAACCATTCTATGGTGCAAGATAGGATAAAATTCTAGAATGGCACATACCTTACACTAATATAATATGTAGAGACACCAAATAAAATTACCTGAAGGGCATTTCTGTTGACAGCACGAGTTTAAGCAATCAAATCTTGTTGAGCCACCAAGACTGAAAAATGTTGAGTTGCTTTTTTTTTGTAGTTTTTTGTTTGTTTGTTTGCTGTCATATGTCTTTTTGTTTGTTTGTTTGTTTTTTAATATCGTGGCAATGCTGAAATCTCCATTCTTTCAGAATCTGGAAGTTCTGAGCATGCTACACACTGTAGCACTGAAGTGACTGAAGCAAAGCCAAACATCATATTTGTCATCAGATTTCTGCATTTCCATTTTCTCCCCTGGCCCATCATTGGAACAATTTGTCTTTTCCTGGAAATAGTCTCTTTCCGAATCACCCCTAAAACAGAACAAGCTGCCAAGAATGAAAGGCACATACAACACAGTCATGACAGGTTGTAATGAGTGTTGTGGGTGTTAGCAATTACAATGTATGCATTTGGTGTGCCAACTCAATGTACTTTTCAACGTGATATTTGTATACATGGCTACTTGCAGTCTATCATGTACACCATAAATACGGATTTTCTGCAAGTTATACTAGGCATACTGACCAACAAGGTAAAATACAATTTTATTAGCAAGTCTCTGGTATCATTCACTTCTACATAATTTCTCTATTGTTTCATTTTTTCCTGCATTACCTTCTGATGCCATTATCAGGCTGAGCTAATATACTGATTGTTGTGAGTTACATAGATCTACCACGTACAGCACGCTACAGCCCATCAGAGGAACTCAGATTTCTTTTTGCCAATTTTAGTAGTACATATATAGGATTTAATGTGTATAGATAGAGATAGATTTATCATTTTAAATATTATAAAACTAGTGCTTATACCTCAATAACAAGCATTTTCAATATCCATGCATCCTTCTAGTTTGAGGGAGTTACTTTGTTAAGCTATGTGCACACACACAAAGTATGTTCTATGATCTCATTAGGAATTATGCAAGTGCTGTTTCCACATTTCCCATTTTTAATACAAAAAGACCTTTCATTATTCTGATAGTGTGAGAAACTTGATAGTGGTACTCTATTCAGACACCCCTCAGAGGAATGGCTCTCTGGGAACACCCTGTACCTGGTCAGATTCTGAATCGGCAGAGGAATATGTCAAGAACAATATGGTATATGGGTTCACCTAACTCTCACATGTACCCGAGAGGGCTTACATGGTTTTTTTTGTTATAAGGAAGCATAAGAGTCTCTGCCTTTTCATGGAATACAGGAGGTGGAAAGGTATCAGTGAAAAAACAGCACCCTCTGCCTTTTGACCTGAGATCCCTGAGCAAATGCACTGGGCTTCATAGTCCACCATGGCATATTTACAAGGGGCCTGAAAGTATCCTGTGATGGCATTCAGTCTTTCCAATGCTCAAGCCACATTCTAGTGCTTTGTAAATTCTGAGGGACTTGCTTCAAAGGACCTGCTTCTTTCACCAACAGGGTGGAGTACCTTGGGTAACCTGGCAACACGGACCTGCTCACAGACTCCATGGAGACTGATGATATTACAAGTTAAGACCTCTTCTAGCACTAGTGTGATCATTTTCAGTATTTGCCAGCCTTCATGAAAGCAAGAATGGCACTTGAAAGAGTGTTTCATTCTTATGGATTCCTGAAGCACAAACAGCTTTTGACAGCAAAATAGATATTCACTGTAGTTTTTATCTTAATCCTTGTCTTTTACCATAGAAACAAATACTCTAACCTATACCTTCTTCCCAGGTTAGTTCACCTCACTGAGAGGAATTATGTCTAATAAGCTCAAGGCAATCAAGATTGCCTTTGAGGAGCACACCTGTGAGGAAGCAGAAGGACTGAAAATGGTGATGACCAACCACCACAGCCTGGAATAGTATGGAGGCACAAAGTGTCTCTTTCCCCACTTTCCTAGCTGCATCTCCTTTTGTGCTTCCCCTTCCATCTCCTTAGGCATCTAGAAAGCAGAATGTCAAGGCAGATACCTTCTCATGGAAAAAGGGCCAAGACTTAGATGCATACGTCATACATGCATTCTGTTCTCTTTTTCACTGAGCTGCTTCACCACAGCTATGGCAGAGCGCGAGGTCATGGAAGAAGTTCACCAGACCACTGCAAATAATCTGCTTATGTTTCAGCATTGTGATGGCACAGCTTCCACCAGTCTGTATGTAGGCAGGCAGATAATAATCCACAGGGACTGATGTAAATATGGCTCCTCCACTGATGCTGCAGTGCAACTGAAGCTGGAAGTGGGCTGCAGTACATGAATACCCAGTCTGCAGGTAATGCATGGTATAAACACATGTAGCTGATTATGTCTGGGTCTGTAATATCTGAACTTGTATCAAAAAGGCCTCAACAAAGACCACAAGGTGTCTTACAGTCACAGTAAGAAAGAGGGCCAGCAGTGCCTTGGTGATATCTTAATATCTCTCTACTTTTAATCAAGCTATAAACAGTTGTATTGTTCCTTTAGCTCAGCTCTCTTTGCAGCAAGTAGGAAAAATGGATCAATGTTTCCATCTCTCTCCCCCCCCACTCTCAATCATGCATGCAAAGAAGGACAAAGCTTTCACGTTCAGGTCTTGAGTTAAAAGATGAAGGCCCTGCCATCTGCATTGACCTTTTGAGTAAAATACTATTATAGTGAGACAGACAGCTGCTGTGGAGTCTTTTATAGATTTCCTCCAGCTGTGCTGAGCCCTGGACACAGATCTCTTACTTGTTTTTCACTGAATACTTAATTTTAGAAATTGTATTATCTCTCAACATTATTTCAGTTCATGCGATTTGTGTGAGATAAATGTAAAGTAAGAGTTGTCAAAATGACTTTTGCACAAGTGCCTAACACCCAAGCTCTGATGGATATATTCTTCCTCACATGGGAGAGACCCTGTTAAGAATTATTTTAAGCAGTAATTTATTTGCACAATCAGCGTATATCTACCAAATTACAACTTCAAGATTATTCCTGTATTTCCTCCAGAAATTAAACAAAGTTTTTTTTCTGTGGGACCTTCTTTCTTACAGGTCCTTACAGGTGGTTATGGAAGGGGTAATTAACTGATGCAAGATACTAATTTTTAAAATATTGTTTATTAATTTTGTTACTGAAAACTTTTGCCAGCCTGACCACTAATTTTAATAACAATCAGGTTCTTCTGCAACAGTCATGGTAACATTATGCATAAAGGATAAACTAGATCTAGAACAAATAACTAGCAATATATAAACATTAATTGAACTGGAAGAGAAGGTTCTTGGGGTCAATATACCGCTTGCCCAATAGATGGACTCAGAAAGCTCCTTTCTGCTTATGGCAGAAAGCAATTGGTAAATTACAATATGCTTTAAGCATTTACTCACAGAATATTATCACCCAACTCATGGGGCTAGCTACAGCTTAAGGCAGTACCCAACCATTTGCAGAGGGTTCTGTTGGTTGCTTGTTGGCTGTTGAGACTTCTGATTCTTCCCAGGTGTCACAGACTGCTGGGAAAATGGGGCAGATGATCTCTGACCGGGTCCTGGCTCCTCTGGATGATCTGTGTACCTCCAGGACTTCCTGTCTTGGCAGGAGACTTTCAGGTGTAGGCAGGATGTCTTATGATGTGCAGTCTCAGCATAGATGTCACACTGGCTATGCAGGCCAGCCGTGTGGAGGCAATTAAGCCTGTTCCTGGTAAACTCCAAACAGGCACTTTCCAGGCAAACAAACTAGCGTATAGCTTAGCAAAAAATGATGCTATAAAGTAGGGCAGCAGGCAGCAGTATGAATACAATGGCAGAGAACATTGTGTTACCTGCTCATCTCCTTTGTATCAAATCAGCCCAAGACTAATGGGCCTTTGAACACAGAATAACCAATCAGAATATCAGTTAGGCAAACCTGACCATATTAGGCGAAGCCATAGGCTTGCTTAACCCAAATCTGGAAAAAAACATAGGCCTTGCACAAGGCAGGCACAAGCCAAGTGCTTACCACATGATTTAAACTGGAGCAAAACAAGTCTGGGCAGGGCAGGATTTCTCAGACTCAGTGGCTCCAGGTTCCTTTGTCCTCTTTTCCACATTTGCTTATCCTCAAAACAGAGGAAAGCAGAGCAGAGAAATATGTCTGGGCAAGCCAAGACATGCATAAGCCTATTCTGACCTACCAGGCCTACCATGACACAGGCTTGGAAAACTCTGTAAGCCCTTCATTTCCACATTGTAGCCACATAATATCAAGATATATCCTGGGATGTAAGAATAATTTTCATCTTTTGCAGAAGTGGATTTCTTAGATATACATAGGAAGAAACATAACCTGGCATACATTGTAATGCAGTGCCGTCCTGGTTTCTAAATGCATAAATCCATACCATCTTGCAAGTTACAGATTCCTGTTGGACCACACAGAAAATATTTAGGTTTGGGAGTCAGTGTCAAAATAGACTTAGAGCTCTGGGTCAGAGAGCTTGTTTAAGGAATCATCTGTATCTCAGCTATCTCCAGACACAATATAGGACATTTTTCCTTCTTGCTCCAAGGATTGAATGACCTTCTGCATGACAGTCATTCAAGTGATTCCTCAATGTTTTAAAGTTAAATGTAAAACATTTCTCAAGAGTTATTTCCCACTTGATACTATACACATGGCTACATCTGTTACTCTTTCCTCCTATTGCCAGCTGGTTCTTGAAAGACAGATTATAAATCTGGGCTAGATTGTATCTGGCCTTGCAGGGGCTTGTATCTGGCTTGCAGTGAAAGAAACAAAAGGGTACAAGGAGCTCTTCCTGCTGCTAATTCCTTCTTGACTATTTAAATTGAGGGCAAGAGTTATACTGCTTTTAATATCCTTAGTAATAACCCCCCCTTCTTTAATTTTGTATTTGCATGGTAAGAAAGCAGATTGTCAAGTGTAATGCCCCATAAAAGTTTAATTTCAGTTTGACTACTGCAACTTATTTTACTCTACAAGATGTAAGGTTTTACATACTTTGCAGTTTCCCTGATTAATCCTAACATAAGGTTTGGTTATTGACTATTTATCAAGTTTTCAGATTTTCTTCAATGCCTTCTAGCTCTCTCCTTGGAGTGCATGTTCAAGAACATTTTTGGACACACAAGACAAAGGACTTCTAGGTCTCTTTCACATTTAAGCAAACAGTTAATATGATCTCCATTGCCTGTATGAGTAACTAAACACTTCTGGCTACCTTATCTTCCCTATTCAAAACTGACACTCTTCAGTGGAAGCCTCTACTTAAAATTCCATTTAATTAAAACAAAATTACCTCATGATAATGCAATCCAAGTCTGTTTTTCACAACTGACATATTTATAATATTTTCACTACTTATAATGGCCAAATGTAAAAATTCAAAACCATTTCCAATTCCCTCACATGCAAGATGAAGCATAGTACTGAATAAAATACAGGTGCCTATGAAATGCAGAAGGAGTGGCAATAATACATTTCATAGAATCACAGAAAGGTTTAGGTTGGAAGGGACCTCAAAGATCATCTAGTTCCAACCCCCAGCCATAGGCAGGGACACTTCCCAATAGATCATAAGGCCTCATCCAACCTAGTCTTGAATACCTTCAGGGAGGGAGCATCCCCAGCCTCTCTGGGCAACCTATTCCAGTGTTTCATCACTCTCACAGTAAAGAACTTCCTAACATCACATTTAAATCTTCTCTCTTCAAATTTAAACCCATTACTTCTCATTACAAGAGGTTCTGTCATTACAAGACCTTTTAAATAGTCCCTTCCCAGCCCTCCTGTAGGCCCCCTTCAGATACTGGAAGGCTACTACAAGGTCTCCTTGAAGCCTTCTTTTCTACAGGCTGAAAAGCCCCAACTCTTTCAGCCTGTCCCCATAGCAGAGGTGCTCCAGCCCTCTGATCACCTTTGTGGCCCTCCTCTGGACTCACTTAAACAGTTCCATGTCCTTCTTGTGTTGGGGGTTCCAGAACTTCACACAGTACTCCAGGTGGGGTCTGAGGAGAGCAGAGGGAGAATCCCCTCCCTTGCCCTGCTGGCCACACTTTTATTGATGCAACCCAAGACACAGTTCCTGCCTGGGCTGCACACCCACACTGTCTGCTCATGTTGAGCTTTTCATCAACCCAAACCCCCAGGTCCTTTTCCTCAGGGCTGCTCTCCAGCCATTTGTCACTTAGCTGGATTTGTGCTTGGGACTGCGCCAACTCAGGTGCAAGACCGTACACTTGGCCTTATTGAATTTCATGAGGTTGGCCTGGGCCCACCTCTCCAGCCTGTCCAGGCCCCTCTGGATGGCATCTCTTTCCTCTAGCAAGTCGACTGTGCCACACAGCTTGGTGTCATCTGCAAACTTGCTGAGGGTGCACTCAATTCCTCTGTCCACATCACTGACAAAGATGTTAAATAGCACTGGTGCCAGCACTGAAACCTGAGGGACACCACTTTTGAATCATTTATTTTCATGCTAGGCTTACACAAAGGAGGTCCTCTAGAATTATTTCAACCAAAGCTGCACCCTTTTTCAATCTAAAAGGAAAATTTACATGTGATGCTATTTCTCTGAGGGATTTTGGTTTCCAGCTGTGTTTTTTTTTTTTATAAAACCACAAATTTCTTTTCAGAACACTCAGCCTCAGAGAAGACCCCATTATTGTCCTGTGAACGGTGTGGTTTCATACACTGCTATTGCACAAAAGGCTTAATCCATTTCATTAATATGAGTACACACCAATAATTTTTAGGACAATGCTGGGAAGCTATACTGCAACCTTTGTAGAGAATATCAGCTGAACACTATTAATATTAAGCAGTATTGAAAAAAAAATAAGATCACATAGCTAAAGACTACCTTTTGATCAAAGAATGCTACCCTTTTCACTATCATGGATCTCCATGCTGACTGAAAAGAAACAAACAAATCCCAAAACAAACCACACTAAAAAAAACCAAAAAAATACCCCCAACATTTAAGTACGTAATTAGTTTTCCACCAATATTCATGTGCCAATCCAAGAAGGCCAGAGAATCACATTTCCCAAGATTAATGAGGACATTGCTTCAGTGCTGCTTCATTTCTTTTCAGTTTTCATGTGGAGCCCTGACTCACACTTGTGTAATTCCAGTGTAGCACTCAGCCTCTGCAATGAGGCTGCAGTACGAGTATAAACACTTACAACGAGGTTTTTATCTTCCTGTAAATTAGCAATTCTGTAAGAATGTCAAATGGTTCTGCTAAACACACTGAGCTGGCCATGTCTGAAAATTAACTTTCTAGTCATTGCTCCAGCCCATGTGGCACTTGACAAGTGCTACAACACTCTGGAAAGACCGTATTAATTATCACATGACTATTATTTATATTGCTATTTCTCGAAACACTATTCAGTCATTAAAGATAGTGAAAAATGGCACTATTCAGAATGAATATGAAATGAATATTTATAATACAGCTGATTGCCATTGACATCTCAAATTTCATTATAATTTCTGTTTTGCCTAGCACTTTCTCATACTCATAAACCCATCACTATGCTATTTAATTGATGACTATGACAGAAGTCCAGACAAAATTACATAAACACAATAGGAGTCTACATTTAATAACCAGCTATATAGTTAGGATGTTTGGAAAAATGTTTCTTATATAGGTATAGATGTAATTATGTAGCATAACAGATCTTAATATGCATGCATACGCAATGCCTTTTTTTTAAATAGGCATTGTGTGTTTTAGTTTACAGCAAGTAAAATACTTAAAGACATTCTAAACTTGTTAGTTTATCCCTTCTACTGGGATATATCAATAGACTACTTTATTTTGTGCATTTCATTATTCCCTTAAAAGTGCAAGCAGGAAAAAGCAAAAAAGCTTGCAAGTGAGCCATTTGAATGTTTATCAAGACCATTATTTTTCTTGGAGGCTCATTAAGCTCTTAAATATGTATTTGTATCAAGCTAATTTAAGCCCATGTTTTTGTGTTGTATCACCTACTTCACATATGCACAGACAATAATGGAGCTTAATTTTAGAACTGGTTACAGTTATAATGCTGGCTATATAAAGCCTAAGGGAGATTATTTTAGCTTTATAAATTGACTTGGGGAAAACTAACACAGTGAACAAGCACATAAATAATAACTGCTTCAAACCATACTGATTCTTGGTGCTGGTAAAGAAAGGGCTCTCTTACTTAAGAGATTTCTCAGACTTAAAGAGAGTATCTCTTACAAATACCTTTAAAAACACTATTGTTTCAAGTATATTAAAAAAGGATCTGCTTATTGGCAGCTGTTTAAAGGCAACAGTTTTGAACAGTGTGATTAGGGACGCTTTCACAGACAACAAAGTACTCATTTGAGGAGGAGAAATTATGATGGTTTCATCATGATGTATTTACCAGAGTTCCTGGGACTGTGTGTCAGTGTATCCTCCTCTCTGTAAAGCAGAAGTCAACCTCTGAGAAAAGCATGGTCAAGCCACACTGCTGGCCTGGCTGTCTGTATTAAAGGTCACTTTCTGAAGCTGTTCTTTATAAGCTCTCTTTGTTGTAGGCCCGAGATACCCAAGGCATCATTGGTTACAGCATTACACACAAGTTCTTCCAAACAGAGCAACCAAAGTGACAGAGAGAGAAGATGACAGGTTACAATTCCAGTACACTATATAGAGACTGACATTCTTTTTGCTTAATGGATACTTAAAAAAAAAAAAAAAAGTACTTAAATTTTCCTAAGAAAATATTTGTGGATCTTTAAACAACAGTTTCTCTTCACTTCTCTATGGTGTAGTAACATTCATTTAAAAAAAAAGTAATTCTGCTACAGAAGATTCACTGAAGAATATAAACAGGCATGACAAAAGATCTGAACATGTGAGACATTTTAGTTCCCTAAAACAAGTAATACTAGAAAAATTCCTGAAAGGGAAAAATCATTGTATACACTCAGTTTAAAGGTGATCCTGTCCACACGGCTCTTAAAGAAGCATTCTGTGATTATTCTGATGTAGATAATTTGTGAATGGAAAAAAATCCAACAAATTACTTAGGAGAGGCACATAATTAAAAAAAATTCTTTCTTGATAATGAATTGTCTTGTCACAATACTGGCCCTAGTCAGCTGCCCCTTTCCTTGTAAGGACTAACAGCAACACTCCATCAAAGAAGTTCTGATGTAACATTTTAAAACAGGAATGTAGGAAGAAGGTGCTAATACACAGAAAGAGAATGAGTGAAGTGGAAAACCACAAACTTCAGCAAATTTGTTAATCTTCATCTCTTCCTATAATCACTACTATTTTTCTTTACTCAGATGACCATCTGATGCATCCTTGTGCAGGAAATCTGTTTAAACATGTTAAATACAAAAACATATTTTAAGTGAATTGAAGAATTTGTCTGTGGCATGTGTTTAAATGACATTTTACACAAGATTTTAAAGAAGTGTTTCCTTGAACTCAGTTCTTCATCATCAGCTAATCATCTGGGACAGAAGAACTACACTGTGGGAGTGCAAAAGTGTGTGAAACATGGCATAAGATTCAATTTATGGCTGAAGTACTCCCAAGGATGCTGGAGTCACTGTTAATGGGCTGGATTCTCCAGCTAGATCAAAGGCAAAAAAAGCAGACAAGATACCTTGGAAAGGCATCAACTCAACCATGGAAATAAGAAAATCTTCTCACATGAGAACAAACAGGTTCTCTAGCACAACACATTCACTGGGGTTTTTTTTGTGTTTTTTTTTCATAATCTTTGTGATTTGGAGATAACTTTTCAAATGTGATCTAGTAGTAAACTCGTGGTGTGTTTTCATCTTTAGTTTCCAGGAGGAATGCAAAGATATGTTTTAGAGCTTTTAAAAAAAACATGACTTTTAATGAGATTCCCTAAATTTCCCTTTGGTGTGGCTGATACTGCTTTTCTGATTATAGTAAACATTCAGTGAAGCGGCTATTAAGCTCTTTAGGGCTCCAAACTGACAGTACTTAACTCACTATGGGAAAAAGAAATAGACTGTTAGAAAAGAAATGGACAAATAAATATACTGATGTAAGTCAGAGAAAATAGTTTGCAATAGTACTATTGGAGTTGCTGTAAAAAAGTATGCCTTTAATCTATTTGAGAATCCCCCTCAATTTGAAGCCAAGATTTTGCCAAGAACAATGTGAGAGCAATTGCGTACCAATTTACGAGACATTACACCATTAAACTGACTCAGGTGTCATGTTTGACCTCACCTACAGAGTATCTTTTTTACAAACTAAGCAACAAAAAGAACAAATTGTAGTGGCCCTAATGAACACAATGTTGAAACAGAATATTTCATGGCAAATTATTATCTTGGAAAAGAAGAATAACAAAAAGTAAGCCAGGTGGTAAATTCTATTTCTTTAAATGTCCCATCTACTCAATACCCACTAGGTATTTTACTTCAGATACAAAAATATCACCTCATCTGGTGATAAGATTCCTCTCAGCTGTAGACATTGAGGTGAATGAGAGCTGACTCACAAAATGATAAACCAAATTTCATTATCTACATGTGAATTAGACCTCCAGTTTAGTCAGTAAAATACTGGAGTTTCAGTCAGGTGTCTAAACACATGTCAATTGCTTTTCCATTTAAAATGCCTCTTAGGGTATTTCAGACACCCTCATGACACTGGCAGATACAACAGAGGTCTTCAGGGACTCTTGTTAAGAAGAGGCTGGAAGCTTGACAGGTGTATCTGAAGCATCTCTAATATCATTGGACATCTATGCATGGAGAAAAGAAGCAAAACCTTAGTCTATTTGATCAGTGGCCTCACAGAGCTATTCAACCCACACCAAAGCAGACACCTACTTCAGATCAACTGAACTATTCCCTACATGACCTGGCAGAGACCAGGATGAAGTCAACATTACAAATTCAATGGTGTGCATCTTATTTCTTCTATGCATGCTTATTAAGTCATTGGTTAAAGTTTCTTCTGCAGTGCACATTCTACAAATGACCCAGGCCTTGGATTCATTGTTAACCAAGTGAAGTTCCACAGCAGTACATTTTACAATTCTGTAGGTTAATACTTGGAGAGAAAGATGATTATCTTCTTGTCTTATGAAGTCATTTTATTTGGAACACTCTGTTCATATGAAGCCATTGCATACTTAGAAGTAGACTGTCAAAATTGAAGGAGTACTCCAGGGAACAAAAGAGATTGAGAATAAGCACTCATATCTTTACTTACTAAATCATTTAAATATTCTGAAGAACTTAGTGCTCTACCATGGACAAGTAATGAAAAGAAGGAACAGCAACAGCTTGTAAGAGGAGATCTCCCACTAGAAGAATGTAATTATAGTATACAGCACTCTAGGATGTAATGAGAAGACAGAGTGTGAAATCAATGACAAAAAATATTAAGAGATTGACACTTTTCCAGTAATCTGTGAAATGTAGAAATCCCACTCCATGGGATACTGAAATCCAATCCTGATCTAGTAATAGGAAATATACTTTATAAGATAATCCTATATCAACAGAAGACAGATGGAATAATCTGAAAAACTCATCTATTATCAACACCTATGATTATACTATTAGGTGTCAGATATTTTGTCAGAAAATTAACTGTCCTGATTAAAAAAAAAAAAAAGTTGAGAGAATACTAAATAACTCTTACTTGTAACTTGCATGCCCTTAAGAGCACTGCCTTACATAATTTCTATCCTCCAATATTTCTGTTCAGCAGATGCCCATTGGCTAGTGCTTATTTTGGAATGGATTTAAAGTAAAAGATTAAATGCATTGAGTATTGATAACTAAATTAAAAGGGCTGGCTGCCAATAGCTGTAACAGTAAGTAATGAATAAAGAGCATTGCCTCCTCTGTGTCCTCTTGACCATGCAGAACAATCATTAAGAATTAAATGCTGTGATTCAGTCCCTCTCCTCCCTTTTCCCCAAAAGGCAATGCCTCACACACCACCAAGTATGCAGTACTCTGGGAACAAAGCCAAAAGTAGCTACTCGTTCTCTGAATGAGAACAGCTCAAAAATAGGTCTTACCCAAGAGCGGGGGAGGGGGGGAAAAAACAACAACAATGTTTCCTACTTTTACTTTTTAAAAAAAGGAACAAAATTTGTATTAACACATCTTTAAGTGACTTTCTTAAATAAAGCTCAATATTTTGGCTGAGATTCTACATTAAAACCATGTAAGAAAGTGATGCCATATCCTCTACTCTTAAATTATTATTTTACTTTTTACTAAAGTGAGGTTTGCATAGGCAGGTTAGATAAGTCATATCAATTGATGAAGTGTGAGGATTTGAAAGAAATACCTTCTGATATTCTACATCCCTCCTCTTTTCCCTATCAACCTCTGCTCCTGGCACATGTTAAAAAAAAAACCAACAAAACAAAACAAAAAAACCCAACAACCCCAAAACAGTTGTGTGATATCACATACATATCACATATATATCAGCTTTATACATATAGGCTCATCTAAAGCATACATATACACGTAGAGTTGCACTAACCCCTGTGTTTATCCTGAAAAGCCATGGTGATGACTGAAATTGTTTTATAGAAAAATTAAATGCAACTAAAATATAGCTGAGAAACAGAGATCATGCTCATGGCCTGAGTTTGCTGTCTTGGACTAGTTAGTGTAAAGTAAAGGCACTGACTTCAACTGTAACTGAAGGCAGAAATGAATGACAAGAATTATGTAATGCTTGAATCTCTTTTAAAAAAAATATTTTCTGTAGAATTCAACACAACTTTTTAATAACTCAGTTCTATTTTCAAAAGTTTTCTCTTCCTTTGCTTGCAATCACCTGCTGAATGTTTTAAAATACACATAATTTTCCAGTTGGAAAATCTGTTGTGTGGTTATTTTTTTTCATGCTTTCTTTTCTAATGATGCTCTACAATAACATCACTTTCCTGTTTAGTCTATTTGCATATTGACCTTGACATCAGCACAAGACTGCTGCTAAATGTAGTTACTTAAAATTAGTTCTCTCCATTTGCTGTGTAGCAACAGAGCATGAAAAGGGGATATCTGAATTCCCCAAAAAGAGTGGCTCTTGTTTATAGTCAGGTTTCGATGCTATGTCTGCACTGATGGCTACAGGGTAGAATGAGCTAAACACAAGACGTATTGAATTCAGTGGGACCAATGATTCATTTTATCAGGTATATTCAGCATAAAGAATACGGTTGATATTCTCCAGGCTGTGGCCAGATGCACATGGATGTGCACGTAAAAGAAAAAGCTACTCTTATAGGTGAGAATCACAGGAATACTGGAGAGGGCAGCCGAAGTTAGCAGAATCGAGCTGAGCAGTGATAAACAAGCTCAACCATTTTAAATTGTGGCTGAGCTCCTCCTCCAGCAACCCCTCTCCAGAGGTCTGGCACCCTCTGAAAAGCCTTCAGTATGTGACAGATGAATCAGAGAGAATTTCTTGAGGGAATTCCACTGTTGCACAGATCCTCTTTGTCTCTTTTTCCCTCTAGTGTAATACAGTGCATGCAGTTACCATGTTCATATAGTCAAACTCTTGATTTGCACACAAATACAGATGCTTGCATCTGCATAAAGAATAGACCTCCATTTTTTAGGATATGTTCACAATGACTCTAGCCTTTAATGTCTGATTAAATTAGAAGACCAGGCATTGTGACTTTAGATAAACTTCACAGAACAGTTTTCAGGTCAACAGTTTGTGTATGTTAACCAATAAAATACTAATATCTTTCAATTGTTCCCATATAGGTGTTGGTTTTTTAAAACACTCTACATAGTGGAATATATAGCGGCATTTCCTACATAATTTTAAGCATAAAAAAGTATTACAGTAGGTATATGATAGGTAATAAATTCCAGCACAAATCTGAATATTTTCATGACTGAATATAGTTTTCTTGATATCTGACTTTCAGATTCTTGGAACAAATTGAACACTGAGTTTGAACTGCATTCACTGGAGAAGAAAAGAAACACAAAACAACAAACACCTCCAGGAAGCAATCCATCTTATTAACAGTTATGGACCTGAGATAGGCCAGCACATTGCTAAGTGCTCATTTCTCTGTGTACATGACAGATAGATGTATTGTATATCTACATCTTTGATGTCTGTGGTTAGAGAAATCAGCAAAAACCCAAATATCTAATGCCAGTTAAAAAATGTACTCTTGTGCTCATCTTTCAAACTTTTTTCAATGGACTTCATCACAGAGTCACAGAATCTCAGGATTGCAGAGTGGCTGAGGTTGATGTGGACATCTGGAGCTCTACATGTTCATTAAGAATAGGTTCAACTAGAGCAAGTTACTCAAGCCTGTGTTTGATTGAATTGTGAATATGTTGAACAATGGAGACTGCACAATCCCACTGTATTTGACCATTCTCAAAGCAATTTTTTTTTCTTGTTTATAACTGACATTTCCTAAATTTCCATTTGTGTCTTCTGTCTCTTCTCCTTTCACTGAGCAGCAATGAAGACTGACTCCCTCTCATCAAGTATTTACAAATATGGATGAGATACATCTGAGCTTTTTCATCTTCAGGCTAAATAATCACAAGCTCTCAGCCTCTCCACATATGACAGATGCTCCATGCTCTTAATCTTTATGTTTGTTTGCTGGACTTGCCCCAGTAAGTCCATGTGTCCTGCAAACTGGATAGAGTATGACAATGGTTATGTCTTATACCAGTGGTTAGCTGAGAGGAAGACACCTTAATCTTACCTGCTAGTGATGATCTGTCTAATGCAGCCTAGGAGGCCACTGGTCTTCACTGCAAGGGAGCTCTGATGGCTCATGCAGAACTTGTTGTCCATCAAGACTCCCAGGCCTTATTCTGCACAGCTGTTCTCCAGCCTGTTAATCTCCAGCGTGCCCTGGTGTATGAGGCTAATTTTCCTCGGCTACAGAACTCTGCATTTTCCTTTGTTGGACTTAACAAGATTAATACTTCTAATCATTATAGCCATCAAGGAGTCAATTAATCCAGTCCTTTAAATCATCCCTATAATCAATTTCAAGTGTGCAACTTCTTCAAAGGGTAATTTGTCCCTCTATTCCACCAAGTAATGTCTGAAAGAAAACGACGTCTCTCTCCACATGTGTGGCCAGTCACAGACTGGAGAGTATTTGAGGTTTTCTGTACATGTAGTATGTTTTCTTGCTTCCCAAAAATTCAATCTTAATACCTTACGCTTTTTCATCACAAGAGGGTGTAGATACTCAAATTCTACTAAATATAGTTGTGATGGTGCTCACATCTTTGATCCCTTGTGTCCAAAACAAAAACACTTCTTCAAGTGGCAACCTTCCCTCCTCTCTAAGACATGTCTTTTATTTGCTGTCTCATTTCAGCATTTAGTTAGCTTACCCCCTGTATAAAAAAGTTTTACTGTTAGTCACAGCAGCTTAAAGGTATTTCTGGAATATTTTCAAAATCCTATGTGATAAATATTGACTATTCATACATTCAGTCAAACTCACTATACTTAAACTGCTTTGATTTTTTCATACCCACCACAAACCTCAGCATGACTTTAAAGTTTGCTTCAAAAAAAAAAAGCTACTTTTGCCTTGACTCTTTCAGTACTTTAAAGATTTTATGCAATGGTAGCTTTCAGCAAAGACAGAACAGAACTGAAGTCAGTAAATTTTTTTTTTTTCACGAAGCAAATGCAAAAAAAAGTTGGTTTTTTACACTTGCACAAGTTGTTGAATAATGTTTGTGTTGTCATTGACAGTTTAAAGTCCAGTAATTAGTAGTACATTTAAATTATAACATGAAACTCATTTATTATACTCACAGTATAGATTGTTACGAAACTGTACAAATTCTAGTGTCTTTTCCAAAACTTGAAAGATACAGGTACAGCTATGTAAGCTATGCTGAACAGGTCCTGTAAATACTTATAACTGAAGTTATACATCCTGCACTGCCCATGAAAAGAAATATTATTTCAAGGTAGGATTTTGTCATAGAATCCTTTTATGTTCTGGAGCTCTTGTTCCACAAACTTTGTGGTAAGAATAATGTTACACTGATTATTTTATTGGGCAGGGTGTTGAAATTATCATTCATTTTCCCATCTACTCAGGCAGTGGTCTTTAACAACTCTTTAAATAAAAAGACTTTTTTTTTTTTCTCTTTGGCATGCACTCCCTAGAGCTGTGATTCCCTTTAGAAAAGAGGCCAGCTTGTGCAATATACTCTATATAATGCCAAAAGCAGACTGTTGATATCGAATAATCACTGGAAGTCATGCATACTTTCTATCAGCTTTTTGTCACTTTTTTTCTTAATTTTTTTAAGGCTGCTGGAAGCCAAACTGGGCCCTGGCATAGGCAAGGCATTCTTAGGAGTTCCTTTTGGTAGGCTTAATTATCTCATTGCTGCAGAAGAGCTGTGCATTTGCTTTTGCATTTTTATTGTCCTTAGTAGAATATTACTGAAGGACAAAGTAGACAATATAATAAATGTCACAGCATGTTACATAATTTGTAGAAGGCCTTAAATCATTACTAGAAGCAAATTGGAAAAGGATTTTACAGTTTAAAATGTAAACTCTAAGAAAAAAGAAAAACAAGCCCTGAGTGTGGCCAGCAGATTGAGACAAGGTTCCCCTTCCCCTCTACTCTGCCCTGCTTAGACCATACCTAGAGTTATATGTTCAGTTCTGGGATCTCAAATTCAAGAGGGACTGGGAACTACTGCAGAGAGTCCAACAGAGGGCCACAAAGGTTATTAAGACACTGAAGCATCTCTCTTATGAGGAAAGGCTGAGAGATCTGGGGCTGTTTAACCTAGAGAAGACTGAGAGGTCATCTTATCAGTCTAAAAGGTGGAGGTCAAGAGGATGGGGCTGGGCTCTTGTCAGCAGTTTTGCAGTAATGGGACAAGGAGCAACAGCTACAAACTAGAATATACCAGGTTTCACTCAAATATGAGTGTGCTGGTTTGAACTAATTGGAGGAGTTGAGAAATTAGACTATAGGCTGAGAGGAAAGTATTGACAATGCTACTCCATTCACAGCTTTACTGAGAAAGAAAAAAAAATTGTTTTTTGAGTTGTAACCCAAATACAGATAAGTCAGATGGTTTCTGACCTCTCTGGGCTCTGGCTGGCTTCTTGCATAGCTCTTTTCTCCCTGCCTTTTGTAGCTGATTCTGAATAATTCCACTAACTTCCTGGTCAATCTACCTTTACCTATCTGATGCATTAAGAGATGGTGAGATAAGATTGGGGAAGGTGGTAGGGGTGGTTGATGACCCCTCTTAGGGATTTTGATCTCTGGGAGGGGTGTGGTGTTTTTGTATTACTTTTTTATTTTATATATCTGTAAATATCTGTTATACAATGTAAATATCTGCTTGTATACTGCGCATTGCTGTAAATATAAAGATTCATTCTTTAACTTTCAGCTGACTGAGTTCTAGCCTGGGTTATTTCACAGTGTGTGTGTGGGGGCAACTGCCAAACCACCACAGTGAGGAAAAACTTCTTACTATGAGGGTGGCAGAGTTATATGTCACTGGAACAGACTGTGGAGTCTTTTTCTCTGGAGACTTTCAAAGCCTGCCTGGACACATTCATGTAATGCCTGATCTAGGTGAACCTGCTTTAGCAGTGGGGTTGGACTAGGCGAACTCTGGAGTTCCCTTCCAACCCCTGCCATGCTGTGATTCTATAAACCCCAATGAGAAGACAAGAACAGTGTTGTCCTAGTAGGGCATAAATCCTGCCCAAATTGGTTCAAACTCCTGGCTCTCCTTCTTCTGTAGCAAGGTCCAGGAGTGGCAGGATTGAGCAGACAATGAGTGTGTGAATGAAGAAAGCCTCGTAGCACACGACCAAGTCGGGTGTCTTGTGATGTCCCTCAAAGCATTAGGGTGGACCCCTAGGTGCAGGACTTCGAATTCATTGGCCAGAACAATGGATGCTAATGCCTATTGGCCAATTTCACCCTTAAAAACAGGAGGGTGATTTGGAGCCCTTGCTCTCTTTTCCTCCTGCTTTCACTGGGACGGGATGTCTATTTGCACCTCTTTCACAGCGGCCAGGTGTTTGCAGCGTGCATTGCAGCCTACAGCACAGCGGCAAGGCAAACTCTTTCTCCTCCTCTCCTCGGGACACTGTACCTATCCCATCTGTTAGTATAGGTGGGGTTAGAATTTCCCCTGTTATCAGATTCCCTGTTTTCCAAGTTCTGGCTGTTTAAACTCTTTGATTCTGTGTTTATAAATAATCTTTGTGTAGTAGCCTCTTATCGACCAAACATCCAAAGAACCTCAGGGAATTTTCCCCAGAATTTTGATTATGAATAACAACAATACATAATATCAATAACATATTATTAATAATTCATAACCTGTTATTAATAATCACAACAAGTGTATGAGAACCTTTCTGGATATTCAGCATTATCCCTGCTAAACCTGCATTCCCATATTAAAAAAAAACAAACAAAAAAACAAAACAAAACAAAAAACTCTCAGAGGAACCTATCACCCCTCCCCTCCAAAACCAAACACGAAAATTCCTGGCTTACATTCCAAATTCAAAACAGTTGAAGCACATAAAGAAAAAAGACCACATAAGCCCTGGGTTGTACAGTTGTTCAAAAAAATCTCCCTATCTTCCCCTTTGGTTTCAAAACATTGTAATTCTTTTTAAAAATGACCATTAAGATTCTCATTAAATGACCTCTCCTATGATATGTTCTTGCTGTGAACCATGCATGATATTTCTTACAAGCCTTTTACCAAGCACCCTTGTAAGCACATGCCTGCCATTTTTTCCACAGCACTCATCAGTTAAACACATTTTTACATCATTTCTTTCCTTCTTATTTTTAAAATCATTAAGAACACAGTTTGGTGCCACAGAGAAAGACCACTGGCATCTACTATTGCTATGCTCTTCTGATGAGACAACGTAGCACACTACATCATTTTACTTGGACCAAAATGGATCGGTAGGACCCCTCTGGAGTCAGATTAAGGTCTGCACTTTTATTGTTGATTAGCAAGTCTACTGTAACGTGACAGCTGCTTCCTGAGGCTGCACAGCTAGCACCCATGCCCACAGCAATTGCAGTGCTGCTGTTACTGTGAAATAGCAACTCTTTTCAAAAAATCTCATTGTCTTTGTTTAGACAAGATTTTGAAGCATCAAAACCAAAACACCTTTGGCTTGTACCTAGAAGTCTAACTCAGGACCATTTCTCTACTATGAGCTTTCATTCTCTAAACCAAAGCTGCTACTGAAAAATGCAGACTGCAAGAATGTGAACAGGAAGGCTTGATTAGTTTTTATTTCTAACCTTCTAATTTGTGTCTTCCATATATGTTATATATATGCATATATATGTAATATATATATATATTTATCTCCACCAATATTTACAAAATTCTTACATCAAACTGCCTCTTAAGTAAACATTAAAAGAGAGAAATCCAGGGTAAAATTCACAATTCTGTATGAACTGTTTTTACCTATTATTCTTGAAAAGAATATTTGAGATTATCATCTCAGTAAGAAAGAGAATAAAAACCTAGTTTTGGGTTTTCAGTGTTTATTTTTGGCATCCAGCAGTCATCTTATACATCACTGCTCTGTTCCCCTAGTGCCTTCAGTTTAAATCACTGTGATTTAGTTAATTTAAGTCTATTTGAAATGACAATATAATAATACATAGGAAAATCTAAGCAAATTAATACTATTTTTCTCTTGGCACTTCTACTGTTAAGGCTACACCAAATTCTTCTTTGTTACTCTGTCAGGAAAGTCGAAAGCCTGCTTTGCCATCAGCAGTTTTTGATTAGTGTGGGCCACAGAATCATGTCCTCTTTTAATCCTAAAGTCAAGAAAATGTTTCGATTTATTTGAAAATATGTTGTGAGAAACTGCAGGAGGTTTCACTTTCCTTGAAAGTTATTGACATTTTACCTCTGATTTGTCACTAAGTGGCATCACTTCTCTCATCGGAATCACTGAAGGCAGTAAAATGCAGTTAAACTTTCTAAGATCTGGATATTAGTCTAATTAAAAACTCACTCTTTTCAGATTTACTTTAATAGAATTTTTACTAATTTAAAAAAAAGAAAAGTATAGCAACACAGGACAGCCATGCCATTCTTTAGTAAGGCTGTCACTTCTGCAGCCATGTTCTTCTTCATCAAGCCATGTCACTCAGGCATGTCATATTTATCCCATGTGCTGTTTTGCCTGTGTGGACTCTGCATTGTAAACTAAACACACCTATGGTGCACTCCATATAAACTCAAGTCTTATAAGATCTTTTTGAAGGAATATGGGTGTCTTCTACATGACATACTTGACTTAGTCTTCACTGTGTCTATCTTCACCTTATCACAGTGACATTCAGGCTCTCTTTACTGCCAAACACTAGAAAAGTATTAATTTACCCACATACACTAGATAGTTTAAGGATGAGAGATATCTCCCCCTTCTAGGGTCTGCCTCTTTCCACAGAATCCAATTGGGGTCTTGATATCTACACAAACCTGAGTCCCTTTCCATATCTGCTTTTTTAATCCACAGTTCAACTAATCTGCAATTAAGTCATTGTAGTGGTTTAAGCAGTTACCTGCTCCCCCACCTTTTGAAATAAACCCTGGCTAGGACTCAGAAACACTGGAAGCTGATAAATGAAGCTTTATATTTACAGCTTTGCACAATATACAAGCAGATATTTACAAATATATACAATAAAAAGGTAATACAGAAACACTACATCCCTCCCAGAGACCAAAATCCCCAAGAGGGGTAACCAACCACCCCTACCACCTCTCCCCCCTTCCCCAGTCTTATCTCACCACCTGTTGATGCTGCAGATAAGCGGAGGTAGATCAGCCAGGGGGGTTAGGAGTAGGAAAGAAGTTAGAAGAATTACTGAGAATTAGCTACCAAGGCAGAGAGACAAAGGAACCATGCAAAGAACAGCCACAGCCCAGCAAGGTCAGAAACCATCTGTGTAATCTACATTTTGGTTATAACTTTTTAAAACAACTTTTTTTTTCTTTCTCAGTAAAGCTCTGGTGAAGTGACATAGTG
Source organism: Psilopogon haemacephalus (assembly GCA_013396835.1). Taxonomy (NCBI): domain Eukaryota; kingdom Metazoa; phylum Chordata; class Aves; order Piciformes; family Megalaimidae; genus Psilopogon; species Psilopogon haemacephalus. The sequence goes on from VWZI01002823.1 coordinate 71,988, forward strand.
TGTTTTCCTCTCTCAGCCTATAGTCTAATTTCTCACTCAAATTCTCCAATTAGTTCAAACCAGCACAGTCGTGCCCTCCTCACTCTACAGGAGCCTAGTCAACAACTGAAAACTAAAACCTCTTATCATGTTTAATTAGGTGATTTAACCACACTGATTTCTCAGAATTGCATTATTTATGATTTGCATTTAAAAACAAAACCCAGAATGTTTAGATAGAAACTGTGATGTGGAATGGCAGCTCAAGGTGACCTTTCCAAATTGTAGCACCAGTCTTTCCTGATATAACAGCTCTTGAGGACCCTTCTCTAGTAATCTAGAGATTAAGCATAAAAACTCTGACGTTGAAGTCCAGGAATGTATGGAACTAGAATTATACTGTAAGCTAACAGCACTGAGAGTTTGAAATACAAATCTGCTTCTCTCACCTCTCCCACAATAAAAATGTTTGGGCCTGGTTTAGGTCCGATGTAAACCAGGTTTTGATTTGAAGAACCAGTAATGAGAGAGTACAGTTTAAAGAAAATAAGATACTTATATGAAGTTTGCTTAAGTTGCATTTTAGAGAGTTGCATGAAGATCAAAGGCAGTACGTAGCCTTGCACTGCATATGGATAGCTGCATGGGTCAGTGATCTTACCAGGAAAAAAAAAAAACAACCCACAACTGAAATTCTATGAGCAAACACTTAAGTAATAATGTTCACAAAAGATATTTTCCAAATGAAAGATACTGAAAATATATGGCATCTTCTAATCTCCTCAGTCTGCCGTATTTGGGAAGAAGAACAAATACAAAAGAAAAAAATAATTAGAGCCCAGATAGATTTCTTGGAAATAATTTATATGACCTGCATTTAAGAGAAAGTATTGCTGATAAAGGAAATCTGGGTATAATTGTAAGTAAGAAATGCAGTTGATCTAACACCAAACCTTCTCTTTCTCATGAATCAAACTGTGAAATTACAAAACATTATTAATGGTTGGCTCTTAGATTTCTAAAAATAATATATGTCATTAGAAGAAATGTAGGAAGTTAATTTTTTTGCATATGAAAACTGCAATTTGAACATTTCAAGACCCATCCAAGTAAATGCAGACACCAAATAATTTTTATTTTGTTTAGGAGATGTATGATTGACTGATTCTTAATAAGTGCAAAAACAGCTGTAGGCAAACAACAATATTAAGCTTGCAGTGCATAGAAGTGAGCTAAAAAACACATGCCAGCCCTCAGCTCTTCCTGTATAATTTGTACATGGTAATCATAGTAAAGTGATTCCTTAAGCATATTTCTAGTTTATTATTCAGCACTATTTTATTTCATGTGACACTTCAAAATGCTCATTTAAACTTGGGTTGCTAGAACAAGACATCAGCAGCTTTTTGCTAGTGTATACAATTGGAAGGCTGGTATGCAAGGGACATACTGTTTAGAAAAATGGAATTTCCCAAAAATTGAGTTACAACTGAGTTACAACAATTGAGTTACAACTCAATTGTACACTTAGAACAGAAAATTATGCTATTGAATCATAGAATGATTTGAATTGGAAGGGGCCTTAAAGATCACCTATCTTCAATGCCTCTGCTAAGGTCAAGAATGCATTCCACTACATCAGGTTGCTCAGAGCCTCATTCAACCAGGCCTTGAACACTGTCAAGAAGATGGTATCAACAGCTTCTCTGGGCAATCTGTTCTACTGTCTCACTACCCGCACAATAAAGAATTTCTTCCTAACAGCAAATATAAATCTACTCTCTTTCAGTTTAAAACTGTTACCCTTGTCCTGTCACTTCCTAACAAAAAGAACCTCCTCATCTTTCCTGCAGGCCCCTTCTAAGTAGTAGAAGGCTGCTACAAAGTCTTCCCGGAGACTTTTCTTCTCTAGGCTAAATAACTCTGGCTCACTGAGTTTGTCCTCATGTAGGAGATGCTCCATCCCCTTAATTATTTTCATTCATGTTCTCTGGTTATTCTGAAGCAGGTTCTTGTCTTTCTTACACTGGGAACTCCAGAGCTAAAGATAGTACTCCAAGTAGGGTCTTGTGAGAGTGGAATAGCAGGAGAGAATCATCTCACTAAACCCGCTAGATAAACTTTTCTTGATGCAGCCATGGATGAGATTTGTTTTATGGGTTGCAAGTTCACATTGCCAGCTCATGTTCAGTATTTCATCCATGAACATCCCTCGGTCCTTCTCTGAGGGCTGCTCTCAATGCCAGGTCCTTCACTTGAGTCACAACAACCCCATGCAACCCTACAGCCTTGGGGAACAGTATCTAGAAAGCTGTCTGGCAGAACAAGACCTGGGAATGCTGGCTGACAGCTATCTGAACATGAGCCAGCAGTGTGCTCAGGCAGTGAAGAAGGCCAACAGAATAACATTGCCAACAAGACCTGTGCAATGATTGTGCCCCTGTACTTGGCACTGGAGGGATGAGACTTAACCTCAAATACTGTTTTCAGTTTTGGGCCCTTCACTACAAGAAAGACATTGAGTTGCTGGAGCATGTCCAGAGAAGGGCAATGAAGCTGGTGAAGGGCCTGGAGAACAAGTCTTCTGAGAAGGCAACCGGTGTTGTTTAGTCTGGAGGAGAGAAGGCTGAGGGAAGACCATATTGTTCTCTACAACTACCTGAAAGGAGGTTGTAGTGAGGTGGGTGTTGGTCTCTTCTGCCAAGTAACAAGTGATAGAACATGAGAAATAACTAAAGTAGTACCAATGCAGATTTACCTTGGATATTAGGAAAAAATTCTTTGCTGAAAGAGTGATCAAGGAAGTGATGGAGTCACAATCCATGAAGGTGTTAAAAAAATGTGTAGGCATGGCACTTCTGGAGATGCTTAATGGGGGTGGTGGTGGTGTTAGCTTGATGAATTGGCTTGATAATTTTAGAGGTATTTTCCAATATTAATGATTCTATGTTTCCATATTGTAACACTGTAAGTAGGTAAAACAGAAAGAATTATTTTATCAGGAATTAAACTTTAAGGAATAAACTAACTTTTAAAGGTCCTTTAAAAAAAAAAAAAAGTCAGTTCTTTTTATTTAAGTCATTATGACGGAATTCACATTTTAGAAATAAGACTAGAATCACATCTTTTGTTTCTGTTTTGTGAAAGCACTCCTGATGTTAGACATGAAGTGCTTAATATCACTGTTCAGTTTTAAAATGAACAACATTAACAATTTCTGACTGCACATTGCTCAAAGGGGATGAAAATCAAGTGGCTTCGCATTCTAGTTTTGCCAGAATAAAATCCCGCAGCCTCAGGTGAAATCAAAATAAATTCTCAGAACTGCAGAGAATATGTGTGTTCTACTATACAGATGGGTCTTAATGACACTTCATACAGTGCAGCACGTTAAGTACACTTTCTGTCTGACGGCTTGCACATTTTGTTGAAACAGGAACATATCTGTCATTTCTGAGGTAGACTCAGAAGATTACGTTCTTAAAATTATTAAGTGCAGTGCCTTTTGTCTCTGAAAACAGTCTTGAATGTGAAGGCATTCTGAGCTGACTTGATTCCTGTATTGTTGTACATAAGCCAGGTTTGCAGTAACAGCACAGTACTGATTATAACTTCAAGAAAGATTTCTTTTCCTGTAGAAGATTGTCCCTCTTTATTTAATGAGCTAAGCACTTCATGTGAGTTGCTTCACCTAGCATAAAATAAAAGGGCTTGTATGTAAAATGTCTGCTGGTGGTTGAAGAGTCTGTATGTCTTAGTTTATTGAATTAGTTACCATTTATGCATTTACAATTATTATAAGAAATATATATTTAGAAATGTAAGAAATAATTTTATGTACAATTATGCTAAATAGTATTTGAGAATGTCATAGCTATGTTTTCTATCTCTATGTTATTTCAAACTGGAGCTCAGAGGAATGTCAGATTTATCAGTAATCTTCAGGTAAGTTTTTTCATCCTTAAAATCCTTGTTTTTATAATACAATTCTCAGAAGTTATGTTGTAATCTAAATAAAGAATGCCATTAACAAATTAATATAATTTGTGTTAATTTAAGGAATACAAAACATGAAAAAAAGCCACATCAACAACTTAGAAATGAAAGATAAAAATATTATCCTTTATCCTGCTTGTTAAGAGTGTGAAAATTAACTTGATGACATAACAGAGTGTAAGGACACTGGAGATTGACCCACTTGTATAATCCAGGGTTTTAATAATTTTTTTTTCTTTTATTGCTACAGTAGCCTCTCTAGTATGGCAACACTAATGTATTACTTTTAAAAGTTTCTCCCACCAGCTTCTAAAATGTTGAAGAGACAAGATTTTTAATGTAGTATAAATAGAATGTCCCACTTAACTGTGTTTCTACCCAGCCTACTGTTAAACTGGAAGATCATAAAGAAAGATGCATTATACATGAACTTTTATTTCATAGCATTTACATTTTCTCTGTGCATGCAAAGTTATCAAAATGATTCAAAATGCTGATAACCTTCAGTTTGGAAATTGTGCCTACTTGAAAGATGTCTGGATTTTTAGAAGTTATAAAGCTTAAAAAAAAAAAAAAAGTATCATTAGCTAGATGGCTGCCTATCAAATTGCAAATATAAATAGAGCATCTTCACTGACTGCTGTTTTAGAAACCCTAACTTGCAAATAGGTCACTTCTTGGCCCTGTAATTTTTAACCTATATGTAAGTAACTTGCAATGCAATGAACACCCCACTTTTCCTCCAGTAAAATATATGGTAACACAAATAATGTGAACAAGTGAATGAGCAGGTCTGATCCTTGCTACCGAGGAATTGTGATTGCTTGGTATGAATACGAAAAGAAAAAAGAATTTTAGTGTGGCAAAAAAACCCAGATATCTACATGAATAAAGAATGACTGGCATTCTTGAAAGATCTTATACTAGATTCTGGACTGAAATAACTCTCCAAGTGCTTGCTGTGTGACTATGACCCAGCTGAGCATAATCTTCCTGAAAGAGACTTGCCTAATGTGCATATGAAGGGAAGTCCTTCACTACTGAGTCAGTAGCACACTGCTGTCCAAGATACAAACAATTTTGGAATAGTCTGTTCAATCCTGCTAAAACTGTCATCTAGATTTGATAAAATGGAGGAGTTTCAGAGAAGAGTTGAGAAAATATTTAAAGGAATGAAAGCAGACCTTTTGAGTAAAAGATTAATGGAGAAGTGTCTCAGTCACAGCCTGTAAAGATCTATATGATCTTTATTATTCATTTTCTCATCCAGCAATCAAATATAAAATAAGATCAAGTGACTGGCAGGTGACAATAGTGGCACCTGACAACAGAAAAGCTTGCCCTAGGAGTGTAGTGCTATCTTACAAATGAAGACTACTAGAAGCACTTATCTACAGCAATACTTCTGAGTGTCAGCACTTGATATCTTAAAATTTATTTTGTAAGTTTTCCTAAAATTTACCTTTTTTGAGCATTGATGAATAATATGATGCTTTTTCCGAACTAATAATTTACAAACAACTTAACTGAAAGCAGTGATTCCAATATTGTAAGGTAAATTAATTGATTCAGAAAAAATACAAGGCTAACTTACTAATACCTTAAATAAAAAAAAAAAACAAAGCAGCATTACAAATCTGTATTTCATTAACAGATCCATGATCTAAACACAGTTTTTAAAAAACTTTCTAAATGAAGATTAATTTATTTTTTTGTTTATTAAGTCCAAAGTTATATAAAATTGCATCCATTGGCATTTCATCATTTGGAAAGGCAGTATTTTGAGTTAGGATTATGTCCAGTCAGGCTTTATTTTTGTTGAAATGTGGTAGGATAAAGGCTACAGATACTTTGTGTAACAAAACCATGTACACTGTCACATGCACTCATTCACTTTTAAAATCTTGGTGTCTATGATTGTGCACTAAAGCACCATAATTAAAACATGGAATGCTGGATATATTTAACAGGTTCAATTTTGTTTACTGGCTAAAGATTGAGAGACCAAAAGACAGAGACTATTAACAATACAGTATGAAACAAGAGAAATCACTACAGAGTGAAGTACATCCCACTGGGGGCCTAACAAGCACCTGCCATTTCCACACAGAAAGAGATCAATCAGTTTCTGTATGCAGCAAGCCAACCTGCCAAAAGCTGAACCACAAGGGAGAGAGAAGAAAAATGATCAATTCCTCAGATTCTGCACTCTGCAATAATAAAATTCTCTGCTGTAAACTCTTACACTATTTTTGCAATTGTGATATCTTAGTCAAGTTGAGAATTTGCAGTGAAACTCTAGTCTGATACAGAGAAAGAAAGGCATCCAAACTGTATTAGAAAATAAATTCTCTTTCTTGCTACTGTGTACATTCAGTTGCGTTGCAAGGAAAATAATTCTTGAGACTTTGAATTTTAAAGGTGTTAACAGTACAAACACATTGGTGTTTTGTTCCCAGGTACAAGACTGCAGTTTAAATTTTGCAGTCTTTAACTCCTTGTTTATTTGACTTCTGTCTGAAGCGGAGTTGGCCAATACAATAGTAAAGCATGCTGAATATGTGGCAAATGTAATACTGGCAAGTTAAAAAAAAAAACAAGAGAATTTGAGCTTAGTATTTGTTATTTTCTAGAAAATTTAGTTGTCAACACCTTTATAAAGATCAACTACTACCAAGCAGAAGAACAAGCAAAGAATCAAAGAATATAGTAGATAATTCTGGGTCCAACCAAAACTTCAGACTGTTACTGGATTGAGTCAGTGCTTGTGCATGCAGATATAGTAAGGAAAATCATTTCAATTTGCTAAGATCAGAAACAATGAATAAAATATCTAGGCTTTATTATAATTTTCTAGATAACTGAGGACTCAAATATCTCTTAAAAGTTGTCATGATAAAAGAAAAAACTTTCTGAAATTCTAATGCTTGATCTAGAGCATGATCTTACTCCTTACATTGAGATCATTCTCTTCTCACAGAAGTAGGCTGAATCTTTTAGAATTTTCATGTTCTCTCACAAGTACTCTTAAAGCCACTTCCTACCATATGAAGTGTGACTTTTTTAATTTCCTGTTGAGTATACAGTTGCGGAGTTGTGGTACAGTAGTAAATAATACAGAGCAGGAATCTGATGTCTCAATAATATCACAGATATAAATGCCATGTGACACTGTAGGCACTGTGCTGCTCTTCAAACTAAGGTGAAGACTTCAATCAATTGATTTGATTAGAATCATGAATTAACACACAAACTCTATAAGAAAAAGTCTCTAGGGTCTGCACCTTAAAGCACAGGATCACAGGATATTAGGGGTTGGAAAGGACTCAAAGACATCATCGAGTCAAATAATTTTATCATTTAGTGTCTTGACCAAATTGTATATTAACATTCATAAACTAATTTCAACATTAAAAAATAGATATTTATCACTAATCACTGCCAGTTATGTAGACAATCTTTAAGCAAATAATGAAAACAAGCACTTGATAAAGATTGAAAAGAAAGAAAACCAAGCCACAAAAAGATAGAAAAACCCAGAAAAGCATATGTGTGGAAGCAATGTGAAAATAATTTCTTTCACACAAAACAGAATGATATTTAAGCCATTCTGTTATGTGTAGCATACTTGCCTATTAAATGAAAAGCAAGAGATTCTGTCTTTTCTTGCCTTCAAATATCACAAAAAATAACCCCTGTCTGTGTGAGACCTAAGTATACAAATGCTGAACTATGCTGCAATCTTTAATGATTGCTTATTTGCAAAAATATATTTCAAGATTACAGAGCAACTCACTAGCAAGTTTGGTGTATGAATTCAGTGTCACTTGGGCTTACTGTGATATACTGCCTAAAGATTCAAAAGGGTAGATGTGCAGTAATACTCAGAAACCAGATGGAAGCATTTCCTTATTCTAGGAATCTCTATGATGATATTAATACTAGGCTAAATTAAATGCTATGTAATATCTCACATCAAGACAGCTTTTTTATATCATTTGATAGCCAGTTTTACCTGAAAGCACACTGTTTACTGAGTTCTCAGTATGATCTCAACTTTCCCTGTGTTTTTATATTAAATATCCATGTGTGTGTAGTGACACTGGTACACAGAGAAGCATGTGTTCTGGGGAGAATCCTGTCATTCTTTTGCCTAAGCTTGTCTGTGACCTATTGTGCTTAATCTAAATTCCACCTAACTCCTCTAGAGAGCCTGCAAAAAAATTTATGGTCATTCACAACCTGGAGACGAATGGAAGCCACAGTATTTAACTTCTGGGAAGCAACCTAATGGCTATCATCCATATTCTGTGCAATATGTCTATAAAAATTTATGTTCACAGCATGAAACATATTGAAAAGTTTCCAGGAGTTTGGCTTAAAAGTTCAAATAAAAAACTGTAAATATGAATTCTTGGATGCATTTTAAAGAATGTCAGTGTGTTTTCCCTCAATCACTAGTGAGCACACTCTGCAGTTTATGCTGAAAATCAGGATTTCTGTTATAATTGTAAAAGAGATATTTTTAAACACTACTTTGCTAAACAGATTAGAAAGACTCCTCTGAATATGAATAATACACATTTATCAAATATTTTAATTAAAACTCATATCTGTAGTTAACTTGAAACCTATATTTCAATTGGGTTGCTTTATTATGATTTTCAAATTTCCTGCATTTCACACACATACATTAAAAAAAAACAAATCTATAGATAAAATAGGACAAAATAAACACTGATTAGAACATTTTGGAACATCATTAGCATGCTAAATTTACATGTTGTAAATGTCCTAACATCTGCAGTGATACAGAATCCCCCAACATCTTTCATATTTGAAGATGAAAGTGCCATTTCTTTTTTCATTTGGTAGAATAAATGAAACAGTGTATTTCTATTTCACATTTAACAAGAAGCCAATGAGTGTCATTACAGTGTGTTAGCAGAGAACATCAAAAGGGTGTGTGTTGGTTTGAGCTAACTGGAGAATTTGAGTGAGAAATTAGACTATTAGCTGAGAGAGGTAAAAACAGTGTCTTACTTCACCCAGACCTTTACTGAGAAAGAAAAAAAGTTGTTTTTAAGAACTGTTCTGAAAAACAATCAGCAGACTGCTTCTGTCTGTGCTGGCTGTGGCTGCTTCTCTTGCATGGTCCCCTTTGTCTCTCTGTCTTTTAGCTAATTCAGAGTAAAACTACTAACTCCTTTCTACTAATCCCCCTGGACAATCTATTTCAGCTTATCAGCAGCATCAACAGGTGGTGAGCTAAGACTGGGGAAGGGGGAAAAGGTGGTAGGGTGTGTTTGGTTACCCTCTCTTGGGGATTTTGGTCTCCGGGAGGGGTGTGGTGTCTGTATTACCTTTTCAATGTATATATCTGTAAATATTTGTTATATCTTGTAAATATTTGCTTGTATATTGTGCATTGCTGTAAATATAAAGCTTCATTTATCAACTTCCAGTGTTTTTGAGTCCTAGCTGGGGTTTACAAAAGGTGTGGGGGGGCAGGTAACTGCTAAACCACTACAGGGTGAAGCTGGAAATATGATGCTGAGCATTTCAAATAATCTGTTACTCCGGGACCTAGAACAAGAAATTACCTCCATCAGACAACAACTCATTGTCCTGGGAGGCTCCAAGATAAGTACACTAGACTACAGCATCATTTGCCTTGGCGTTTTTCACATTTCTTGATTTCCATCACCAAGACTGAACAGCAGAATTTTAAACAAGGAACAATACTTATTCCTGAGGAAAAAAATATGTACATGGACACGCAGAAGGTTCTGAAACCATCATTGTTCACTATTTGTGATTCATATTAAATACTTGTTTACTTAGATGGACACTGTTGTTTGGTTACTTTCAACTGGGAAAATGTGGTTTGTTTGTTTGTTTGCTTGTTTGTCTTTTAAAAGAAAATAATAAAAATCTGACACAAATTTACATTTATTCTGAAGGTTGCCAACTATTAGTGTGAAATGCAATTATATTACAAATCTATTCACAGTGTACTTAAACAAATACACAGTAAGGTAATTCATTTTAGCTCACCCAAAGACTAAAAAAGAAAGCCCAGCTTAATATGCAATTGCCAAAGTTTTTCTTCAGTCAGGGTGTCTTATTCAATGTCCATTTGTATGAAAAAATCAAATAGTAAAGTGTTTATTCAGGCTGAAGGGGCACCTGTAGTCTTCCCCTACTTAAGAGGAAGGAGTACAACTTATCTAATAGTAACAGATTTACCTTATGAAATTACAGTATGCCCATCTTAATTTTTTAAAATCAGAGAGTTCAGATCCACTTCAGATCTGTGTCTATGGAGATACATCCAACAAAAGTCCTGAAAAGTCACCCTGCTATTTGAAGTCCTACTGACAAATATCTGTTGGCAAGCTCTTTAATTTTCAGTTCTTTATTTATATAGACCTACTGAGGCAGCAACCTATTACCCACAAAGTTTTTTGTCTCTACTTTTTACCCTTGCCCACATCCTGTGCCCTAGGCATCCCTCTGCCTCAGAAAGAGCTAGGGTAATTCCTGTTTGTATTTCAGAAAAAACTGAATGCAATAAGTTAAGGATTTGCAATGTTGCATAAACAACACAGCCACTGCACAAAAAATGATCAGTCAGATTTAGGAAGCTGCAGCTAAACAGCTCAGAGCTTTAGCTCCTAACCTTTGAAAACTAGTTTTGAAACCATAGAGAACAGATGCTTTGTACCAAACCATTTTCCCCCTGTGCTGTGGCAGCTGTCAGTACTGCAGTGGCAGCTGCTGGACTGAGTACTGAGTGCATTCTGATTCTTTCAGTTGTTGCACTGTCTGTCCACCTTCCTTTTCCACTCAGATGAGACCATTTCAGCATGGTCCTCCCTCACCATCATCTCTCTCTGAGCCACCTGCTCCCCTTTCTGCATGTATATTCCACACCCTACTGCACACGTTTTCCAGGTGAAGAACCATTTCTATACATTATGTTTCCTACAAAGTAAATATCCAGTCCTCAGATCAGTCTGAAATCCAGCATATTACTGGCCAAAAAGAATTTATTTCTGACTACCTATCCTGTGTAACATAGGTCTTTCTCTTAAGAACACAAGCTTTAAAAAAAAAAAAAAGTTTTAGAAACATTTCCTACTTTTTCAAGGATAAGAATTAAATACATGCTAAAATTAATTTCAATATGAACATATCATTCCTCACATGAATTCATGAGACTTCACAGTCCTAGGATCTTCAGACTCATACTTATTTGCCTTTATTACATTGTGCTACCAATGACATATAGGATGCATCCTTCTCTCCTGTTTTACCATGCATTTTTACTAAGATGGATCTTTTATCTTTATTATACATTACTCTGAAATGTTTACATTCAAAAATATTAAGAGCAGTACAATCTCCATTGCTAACAGCAGGCCACTCTCTACCACTAGGTATAAGCTTAAGCTTATAGCAAAAATACCGTTTTTAATTAATGGAACTGTAGTTGCTTGATTTGTCACTCTTTGTGCTTTCCGTATTCTTCATGTTCATCCTAGCCAAATAGGGATTTTCCACACGACTATTAAAAAAAAAAAAAAAAAAGTAATTTCTCCACAGATCAAACTTCTCCCATGAACAAATCAAGTAAGTTAGCTTGCTCAAGCTCTAGGGGTAGTTGAGCAATGGAAGAGCATTAAACTGGGGTTACTGTGTCACTGCCCTCTATGAGCATCTAACTCAAATGACCTGAGGGATGACACACACTGCAGATGAAAACTGGGTGATCAACCCTTATCAGAGAGGGCTGTGCTATCTTCAGAGGACTCAGAAGTGTAATGTTTAAGATATTGTTCATGATAAAGTAGCAGAGAAGATCTAAAGGTAAGACTGTATCTGAATCAACCCTAGATGTCGGCTTGTGGACCAATAACCAAGGCCTGTCTTAAAGTTGGCAGATGACACTGCAGGGTTTACATAGCTTTAAGGCAGCAAGAAGGCAATCTAAGATCTTCCAGAAAGCTTTCATAAGGAGTTTTAAAAAAAATTAGGATGACATTGTCATGTATGTAGACGTATTAATACTTTTTATTAATGGATTAATATTTTTATCCATTTCTAATCCCTCAATTCAGTTCCTATTTTTCTCACCTGCAGAACACCATCCCATCCACAGGTTAGGTGCAGCAAAGTATATTATTTCATAGTGGCAATTTAATCACAAGAGCTATGGAAACATTTCCTGGAGCTAAGAAGCACGGCTGGACCAAAATATTCTACTGAAATGTATATGATAAGCACCACAAACCCAGATATAAGCCTTCTTTAAAGGCGTTAATAATCTTTGGTTTTAGTTATCTTATTTTTCCATCTTTTTCTCTTTATTGGTTTCTAATGGATTATCCTTTTAAAAGGACATTGTTCTAGAATTCGTAACATACAAAGATAGCATCAGAGAATTCAGAAATATAATTTACTGGTTTCTTTCTGCACAGGTATTAGGCCACCTAACAATAACCATTTGGAAATAACTTGTGAGCAATATTATCCCTATCTTACAGGCTTTTATGTTCATTTACTGAATAGGTTAAAAATCTTATAAAGTGGTTGACTATTCATCAACAACAGACCTTTCTTATACATACTATGGAGAAAAAAATCACTTTATGCAATATAATAACTACTGCCATTATACACTAGCAGTGAAAACCCTCATTTTTTCGTACATTATATAGTACAGTTGGTATAAAACTGTGGAATATGATGAACTATACATACTGACTGCTGGTTAACAGAATATTACTGAACCAAGCTCAATAAATTATGTTGTTCCATGTCTTTTAAGACTAGGGAAACACCATAAACATCAGCAAACAAGGTAAGAGAGTAGAGTTTCAGTCCTGCTTTCATGGAAAAGGATAAAACAAAGCAAAAAAATATTAGTAATTCACAGAATCATGGAACAGTTTAGGGACCTTTAAAGGTTATGTAGTCCAAACCCCCCCCCCCCGCCGCCCCCCCCAACAGTGAGCAAGGACATCTTGTTACATTATTGTCTCACTCACCCACAACCTCCTTGGAAACCTCTCCTCACTGCTGAGAAACAGTCCTGTTAAGTCTGTGATTATTTCTGCTTCACTTGATGGATGCCCTGAAACCACTGGGCACATATAAGAATCAGGTCTTCTAAGGGTGGACCGTAGTGTAGGCCAGATCCAGCTGTGGAGGAGCAAAGGCTACCTAACTCCTAAGTGTGGAAAAACGATGGGAGAAAAGCTCACCCAATGATGATCAACAAGTCTCCCTTTATTAATCAGAAGCTCACAGTTATATAGTCGCATTAATGAAGCTCATACATATTGCAAAAGTGGAGCTCATCATTGGCTCTTTGTTATCTTCCGCCTTTGTCCTTCTCACAGCATATCTTGCATTCCTGTGGCTAGCTAGATTCTGTTTTGCACAAGTTAGTTTCTGCACCTGCATCCTGTTATTGTATGATTTCTCCTTCAAGGCTGCTGTGTCCCTGTACAGTGCCCATGCTATCTCTCAGCCAGCCCAAGGCAGTCATGTCCTCTCTCCTTTAGCCATTCATCTACAAAACTCTCCACACCTAAGCCTCTCAGGTCTACAGAAGATACCCCAATACAAAGAAGCATATGGCCACAGACAAAGTTCTGTATGCCTGACATAAGAACTGTCTACCTTTGCATTTTAAAGCAGAAATGAAACTATGATTGAAAAGAAAATCTCATCATATGAGAAGGTTTATTTAGGAATATTCTCCTCCCTGAATATGGAATTAGGGGACTATTTCTGAACTAATGTACAGAGAATTCAATGCAATTTTACTAATGCAGTGTGCTGACAATGTAGAACTTGTACCAAGTACTCAATACAACACAATATGTCTTCAGTCTTGTTGATGCTAGCAAAAATTTCCAACCTGTACATGATTCATGAGTAGAGCTGTACCTGGACCAAGGACTTCTACAAAGGAAAGCAAAATTTAAAAAAACAAATAAGTTACTTTGGAATTTATTGTAACTTTCCAGTGCATCATTTTGTCAGTGAAGCTGTGACAACTTTGCACTTTAAAAACACATGGTATCACAGATTCACAAAATTGTCAGGGTTGGAAGAGACCTCAAGGATCATCTAGTTCCAACTCCCCTACCATGAGCAGGAGACACCTGCCACTACATCGGGTTGCCTAGAGCCACATCCAGCCTAGCCTTAAAATCATCTAGAGATGGGGTCTTCACCACCTTCCTGAGCAACCTCTTCCAGTATCTCACCACCCTTATGGTGAAGAACTTCTTCCTAACATCTAAATCTTCCCTCCTCTAGCTTGGTTCCATTTCCCCTAGTCCTATCACTACTTGCCATGCTAAAAAGTCCCTCACCACCTTTCTTGTAGGCCCCCCTCAGATACTGGAAGGCCACAATAAGGTATCCTCAGACAAAGTCAATAAATAAAAATCACTCTGAAAGCATCAATAACACACTAACTTAACACTCCTAAGCTGTATTGTGATCATGAACTTTAACAGTCCGTTCTCCAACTATTGAATCTGCAGACAACTTTCAAGTAAATTTGGTAACTATCTCAAAAACACTAAGTCCCTGAACTCTTGAAAATTACTAATGACAAATTAATGCTTATTGATGCTTCTAATGTGGGAAGGGCTGCAGCTGGATGGTCAGTCAGCACAACCAATCTCATATTACTGCCAGCAATCAAAAAATAAAAGAGTATCAGCAGGATTTTGCATGAAGGAAGGGCCACAGGATGTACATAGAGCGGAGGCAGGAGACAAAGAAAACAACTAGAGGCATTTGCAGGACCTTCTGAGAATGGTTGAAGGTCTTGGAATATTGAGTAACTATGAAGCAAAAGTAGTCAAGATTGCATGAAATAGACTATTGCTTCATTAGGTTCATAGCTCACAGGGTAACTTTACAACTAAAATTACTGCACAACTGAATCTGTAACATAACACGTAATTTTGAAAAAAAAATTACATCTGGTAAAAGCAAGTAAGTGTGGTTTTGTTTTGTTTCTTGCCTTTTTTTTTTTTACCTTCCAGATTATGTGATTTGGGTTAAGCTTATAACATTGTAATGAAGACGTCCTTGAAAAGACATATAAAGCCTGCTGTGCAGATATTTCACTTTTTACAACGTAGCTGAAATACTATTCTAGGCTATGGTACCAAATTTTTATACAGTGCTTGGTTTCATGGCAGAATTCCTTTTATTAATACAGACATTTATATGGCAGATGTTTTTGTGTCTCTATTTTTTATTTTTCCACTCAAAAATCACTCTGTGTCTATGCAAATTCCCTGTACTTCAACAATTTTGTTAAGAGCTGACAAATATGCTCAGTACTGTATCTTCCAATAGAAGAAACACTCAAATATAGACTGCCTTGTCATCAACTTCTTCAACACTTTAGGAGAAGCTCCACATTTTTTTATTTAATTTTAAAGTTCATTAATTTCACACATTTAAAATACATATAAAATACTGCATTTCTAGCTTTCACTGAAATGTCTCTACTGCAAAACATGTGATTTTGACACTTCCCTTTATTTCCTTCAAGTTCATCATGAAAGAGACAACATATCCATTCTTTTATTAGATTATATGTTGAATGAAACCCAAAAGCTCGGAACAAAGCATACAGTAGGAAGACGGTTTGATCCAGTTTACTTTTTCAGACTGGATGTGAGGAGGAAGTTCTTCACCATGAGAGTGGTGAGACCCTGGAATGCGTTGCCCAGGGAGGTGGTTGAGCCCCCATCCCTGGAGGTGTTTAAGGCCAGGCTGGTTGTGGCTCTGTCTAGCCTGATCTTGGGTCAGGTGTCCCTGTCCATGGCAGGGGGGTGTGGAACTGGATGATCCTTGTGGCCCCTTCCAAACCAAACTGATTCTATAATTCTATTAAAAAAATATAATGTCTAGGGGATGGAATGGTAATGGATTTATGTGTTACATACTATATATGCTGATCTCATAACATTCAAATAATAACTCATTCAAACAGTGTAACTATTTCATTAATGCAGGTAGAGACTTTTGAACATTCCCTTGAGCAGAGCAGCAGCACAGTATGCTACCAAAGTACTCCGGGCTTCACCTACCAATATAATTTTAAACATCTGTCAGTGTGGCGATTATTAATTTTTATTACTGTTAATAATAGCAGTTTTGCTGGAAATATTTCCATGGGTTTGTTTGGATGTTCAGTTGGCAAAAACAGCTTTGCTTAAAACATCGAATTACACAGTTTAAACAGTCAGAACTTAGGAAACAGGGAGCCTAATAAGAGGAGCAATCCTAACTGCGCCCAAAATACTCAGGAAAATGATAGATAAAAGAGCTTGTCCTGAGGAAAGAGAAAAAGAAGGGGTTTGCCTTTGCCGCTGTTGCAAAATTCTGCAATGCCGCACTGCTGCATGCTGCAAAACACATGGCTGCTGCTGGATGGGGTGCAGAGATGTCCGTTCCTCATGGAGGCGGCGGGAGAGAGAGAGAGCCAACGGCTGATTGCACCCTCTTAAATACCCCATTAGGAAGCATGGAACTGACCAACAGGCAATCAGCATCCATTGTTTGGCCAATCGATTCAAAAGTCCTGCGCCCAGGGGTGGACCCTACCACCCTGAGGGACAGCACAGAGTCACCTGACTCGTGCGTGTGACCTGTCCGTGTGGCTCGGGACTTCCTGGCTTCAAAGCCATGTGGTCTGTTCCCTGCTACCCACCCTGGATCTTACAACAGGGGGGGAAGGAACCCCAGGAATTGAACCAACTCTGGGCAGAATTTATGCCCTACCAGGACAGTCAGTGGCCCTAAATATTTTTTTAATCAGTTATTAAGAAGGATAAAGAGAATACTGATGTAACAGCCATTCAACATAATATTCATAGTGCAATTAAAGGACCTAATATATTATATACATTATATATTATACATTATTATATACACATTCACATTTATTCTTGATGTAATAGCACTGATTTCAATAGAATTAAATAAGAATGAGAAGAGAATACAGCAGTTCACAAAGGAAAAACAGAGATGAAAGGCATTATGTTTAATATTACACAACCTACTAAATGGTTGACTCCCCATGCCTAAAAAGTGCAAGTAGGCATTTAATCTCTTTCCAAAAATGAATGAAATAGAAGTGAAAACAAAGCTGTCCTTTTCCAGATGAAATTACTTCCTGAAATTAGAGCACCAGGGGATAATCTGACTCAAAAGTAAAGACAAAAAATGTGTTTACAAAAACAAAGCTAAGCATCAAGCATAAAGGCTTGGAATCAGTCTTGCTCAAATTTAATTTGCTTCATTCTCTTAGCTTCCACTGGACATGCTTACTCCAGTGCTATACAAGTAAATCTGATTCTCTGGATTGTCTGAAGTAGCCAAGATTGGCCACAGACTAGATTAATATTCCTTAATGGCTCCAAGGTCTTCTTCTACAAAGGGTAACTTACTAGAGAAAAATTTTAAATATCTGAGTGAAAAACTCTGCATTGATCACTTGACAAGTAGCATGAAGAGGTTAAGGTGAGGTGCCAAAAACCTTAGGTTAGTTCATAAACATTTAAACCTGTCAAATCCAATCTTTTAATTTGTGTGTCTTCTAGAATTTATGTTTATTAGATATCTCTGAAGTTAGCATGAAATTTACATTTTAATTGAATTCAAATTTTTCATTGGTAATGCATACTTGCAAGTGTCTATTCTGAGGAGATGGACACCTGTCTTTCTAAACTAAGGCCTCTGTGCTATAATTAGCAGAGACAAGAATGGTTAGACAAGAATATGAAGTCTGGCTAAACCATGAAGTGTCAGGAAAGATATGGCTGTACCTCAGCCAATGATGACGACAATAGGGCTATCCATCTTTGGCTATGTTTGGTAGTCAGACCATTCATCTAGGATGCACCTAGATCTATTTATCACAATGAAGGTTGAATCCACAGTTATTGCATTCCAGGAAAATGCTGTCATCACCAGGCAAATATCTCAAATCAGACTATTTTTCATTCTTCTTCAGAAAGCTTAAGTACTGTGTAGCAAATCTGAAAGTTCCTTGAAGAATAGACAGGATAATTTGTGCCAATTCAGTAGCTCACATTGTGAGAGAATGAAGAGGATGGAAGCCTCTCTTCATGGAACATAAATGGATTATTTTTTTACTGATGTTGGATAGAAAACAGCCTGATGAGATTTCAATCATCTTCTGGAGATACGTAACCTGTCTACAGGTTTGACTCAATGATTTTAAATGTCTTTTCCAATCTAAAACAATTTTATGATTCTATGATGCAACCAGTTGGTCATTTTATTATTGTTACTGATTTCAAGGATGTATGAAGGAAGTTCATTCTACCTTAAAAGAAAATCTCCTGCATCAATGGGAATTCTGTTTCCTGCAATTTACTGAAAAGATCCTCAACTCTATTGAAAGACTTGACACTGCACATCTTTTACTTCTAAGTTCAAACTTACTATGGTTAATTTATCAAAGGTCTAATTCTGGCTACAGGGTGCATAAAGACTTATATTGGAACAAATCTTATTAGCTATCAATACCCTTACAGTCATATAAAAGAAGATGAAATATTACTCCACAAAACAATTCAATGACAAGGTCCTGTGACCACTGTCTGTCTGGCTGAAAACTAATCTCTGTGACAAAAATTAAGTCTATCTGATAGCACAGAGTAGCTTTAGAGTGTAGCATTCTTCCTCTCACATGGTTTATGAGTTATTCCACTATGTCTTTTATAAAGATGGTTAAAAAGTAATCAGAACATTAGAGGTGGCAAAGAACAATCAGATAATTTATTTAGTATTCTACAAATCCAATACAGATACACACACTACTCTCTCTAGGTCTTTGCCCAAGCTAGCTTTCAACTGAACATTTGCAGGAGTTTCCAGCTCTGATAAACTGTTCCACAGACAGTGGAACAGACTGAACTGCCTTTTTTTTTCCTCCTAAAATTTTCATCATATTTTTTATCCTCCCTAGGGCACCTTATATGATGCTTTTTCTATGATTTTACAGTGTTGAATTAGTCATGTATTGTTACTGGCTTAATCTCTCTCCTATTAATCAACATTTCAGTCAGTTCAACAAATGTTTGTTTCAACAAATGAAACTTTATACATACAATTCCACATGTGTTTGGTTTGATTTTCTATTTGTTTATTTACAATTTCATCAGTTTCATTATCTTTCACTCTTTAAGGGTATCCTTCTTCTAAATTCCACTTAAATCTTAATTAGTAAGACTAGTTGCCAAACTTCTACTGAAGGCAAATTGAAGCAAAATAATTTTAGGGGTAGACAGAACAGGACTAAAAGATTCCTAAACAGCTGAAGAGAAGTTCCAGACATATCCAGAAATACCTTTATTTGAGAAGGAAAGCAAACAAGATCTAGAAGTATCTAAAATTAATAACTCAGCACCTAAAATATGACTGAGTTCCCAGAGGACTGCTAATCTGCTACCAATGCTCATCCCATGCATAAGTCACTTGTGCAGCTCTGACTCCTGCACAAAAAAAACATGACTACAGGAGAGGAACACATACTTCACATATTATGTTCAGTGGGAATAAAAATTAAAAAAAAAAAAGAGAGGAAAGCGCAGTACTAGAAACAGTATTCAGTGCTTCCTTCCTACTCAGAGGATTTGCCTTCCTATTCAACCGAAAACTCAGGTTCTTTTGTATTTATTTCTGTTGTCTGCACCCATCAGTCTTCAACTACTTTCTGTACAGTCTTCAAAAAAAGACTATAAAGGGGCCTCACTTGGGATATGCCTCAGTTTGGCAGCTAGTGTCATGTGTGGCAACCTACTCTAGATGCTCTGTGGATACTCTAAGAATGTCCTTATCTTATTTCCTTGATATCTGCTAGGTTGATGTGGATATCAATGTGGTAAAGGAAACACTATACTGGGCTTACACACTTTCCTCCTTATGGGCATTACCTTTCTATGTTTGGCCCCTTTCACAAGATTTAGAGAATTAATTACTATTTGCATTTGGCCTCCAAAGTTTGCAACACACTGTCCTAGTTTTGGGCCATGAACTGCACAGGGCAAAAGGACAGAAAGGTATTTTACTCCAAAGGACTAAAATAAAAGCAGTTGCACCAAACTGGAGGTTCAATATGAATGATATTTACAAATACATACAGAAATGCAAAACGTATTTAGGGAAAAGAAGTATATACACAAATTAGGTCCAGTTCTCCACCTGGGCCTACCCAGCCAAGTCCTTTCAAAGAGTTCAAAAAACCTTGTTGTCCCCCCCCACAACCCCTGGCCTCAGCGGGCCCAGGAGAGAGGCAAACCAAACTGTTCTTCCACAAAGACAGGCCTATCAAGCCTCCCTGCTCCCCATGGCTGAAGAAACACCAGGCCTTGACCAGGCCTGAATGGTCCCTGCCACAAACCAGTGGCATATCAAGAAATTAGTTTGCCAAGAAGACCGCAGGAGACCACAACTTCCCCCACAAACCAGAGAGATAATGGCCACGCACTGTGAGCAGAGAGAAGGGAGAGACAGAGAATTGGCTGTGATGTCTGGTTATACAGGGAGATACAGGAAAGGAAAACATAATAGCAGTTTACAATATCCTGTCCACCTCCCTAAGACCTTCTGGTCCTTGTAGGACTTTTATCACTATGGTAGGACAACTTGTCCTAAACCCACAATTCACACATAATCCCCGGAGATCTTAGCTAACTTCTTTTTAGTCATTCACAGAGATTAAACACTCAATTGCCACTGATACCACACTGACTTTCCTCTCTCCATTTTATATGTTATTACTCATTGGTTAGAACTGGCGTCCTGCAAACTGGCTTTGTCAGTATTATTGCATGTGGGGATTTTAGTCTTCTGCCTAGTAACGAGCAATAGGACAAGATGAAATCACCTTAAGTTGCACCAGGGGAGGTTTCAGTTGGATATTAGGACAGACTTTGTCACCAGAAGGGTTGTTAAGCACTGGAACATGCCACCCAGGAAAGCGGTGGTGCCACCATCCCTGGAGGTACTTAGAAAATGTGTAGATGTGATGTTGAGGACACAGTTTAGTGGTGATTTGGCAGTAGTTGGTTAATGGTTGGACTCAATGAACTTAAATGTCTCTTCCAATCAAAACAATTTGATTGTTCTTTGATTCTATGACCAGCTGGCTCTCAGGGATGTTCCTCCAAGAACTTCCCCACAGCTACTTCCTTTCCTTTTGAACAGTCAAAATTATTTCCTTAAGGGATTATTGTTCAGTCTTAGATGAAATTTGGATTTCTTTAGTGTACCTAGAGATGTCTAACATCCATCAACAGGAATAAATATTTTGCCAGAAAGCAATCTGTAACCACATTATTCAAAGAGGAACAGCATAAAAATTTAGAAATGTGATGTATGTCTTTATATATTGCCATAGGTTAAGATTAATCTGCTGAAATGTATTCAATATCATGGTGATGTCATGCCACATTCAAAATGAAAGTGCTGCCTGGAGCAAAGTACATGGAGCTTGAAGTTTAGACTGTAACATGAAAGGCTTTCTGTTCCGGTTGCTACTTCTGGTTTCTGAGTTTGGGGTGTTGGTCTTTCCCATTAAGCTGTCTGTTGAGTGCTTGGGTGGAGGGAACCATTTTATTGCTGGCTTCTGCTGCTGCTTGTGCTATTGCTAAGGTAACTCTATAGTGAATGATTTCATTAAACTCTTTATCTCAACCCAGAGGGTTTTTTTGTGTGTTACTCTCCCTCTCATCTGTGTGTGGAGTGGTGGGCTTGCTTCTGAAAGTGGGATGTATTAACCCAGAACACATATGCTTTAAGGTAAATGGAGGCTACCTTTAAAATCCCTACTCCAGAAAAGTACAGCCAGTGTTATTTTTATCTCTTGTCTGTGTGAGGTGGGGGACTTGTCTGTGAGAGCAGGCTGTGTTAACCCAGGACAGTCAATTTTTTTGCGTCCAATGTGAGGCTCAAAAAGCAGGCTGTCTTAACCAAGACTGTCTATTTTGGCAGGAGACAGAAGGGTTGAGATAACAAGAAGTGAGATAACAAGAGGATTCAATTAAGGCCTGAGGTTTGTTAAGAGAGTTGGGGTCTGGGTTTTTGTTTTTGGGTTTTTTTTTTTTTTTTTTTTTTTTTTTTTTTTTTTTTTTTTTTTTTCTTTTTTGTNTTTTTTTTTTTTTTTTTTTTTCCATGTTGTGTTTGCTTTCTGGAGGTGGTTGGGGCCAATGTGCTATGGTCTTGTATGTTCTCTCTGTGGTATTGTTTATCATGTTAGGGGAATGACTTAGAGCTATACTGTTGCTGTGCTGGTTACTGACATGTTATGATATGGTTATTCCACTAGCTATTTGGTTTAGATGTTACCTCACCCAGTAGACAGGCCAGGTTACCGTCCAGAGCAACACAGGTCTCTCCTGAGAATACCACCTAGAGATCTGCCCCAAGGTTGGATAATTATGAGGGGCAGAGTATATGGGAGAGCATGGGCAAGTACTTAGGAGGGTGATAATCTCCAGTGGTTTGATATTTCACCCTTGAACAAGTGAAAAATCCTGACAAGCTGGTGAAATATTTGGGGAAAGTCTGTTGTCAGCCCTGAAGTTCCCAAGAGACAGAAATCACTGTGACATCTTGGGGCCTGGCCCATGCCTATCAAGACCTTCTTACGACAGTATGCAAGAGCAAGAGAAGGTCTCCAGGCCTACATGAAGACCTGCAGGCTCTGTGGCTACTCAGACCCCAACACTAAGTATGGCAGCTGCTCCAGACAACCAGCCTGTGCCAGTATCAATCACCCCTGTACAGAAGAAGAAATATACAAGGAGAGAGGCTTGTTTGGCAAAGGGTGAGAATGAATAAAGGTCAATGTGGGAACAAGAGAAAGAGGCAAAGGTAGTCATTTGGTCTTCATCTCTGGACTTGGAAGATGGCCAAGGACAAATGGTGGATGAAATGGCTAGCAGGCTCCAACAATGCAAGGGAAGTCTCTCTTCCTCTGTACAGGACTGTGTTTCAGCTACAAAGGAACTGTCTTGGGAGGTTCATAAACTCAAAAAGAACATGTTCTATTCCCCATTTGTACAGTCTCATGTTTCAAGTATTAGGACCAGGCACTTCTCTGTCCAAGGGAGAGAATCTGAGAGGTACACACCATGGCATACTCTGTGCTTTTACTTATGTGACCAGGGGGAGGACATGGGACAGAAAACCCAAGTATGCACAAGTATGCAATTTACAAGGAAATAATCCCCAGAAGGATGCTGCCCTAGTTTCCAGTGGAAAGTCACACAAAAAGTGCAGAACTGATACTGCTCCTGATCCCCCTGAAGGAACTTCCAAAGCATCTTCACAAGATGCAAGTGATTCCAGTCACAATTAGAGGGGGTCTGACTCCAAACAGATGGAGAAGGACAGCTAGGTTTATTTGACTCTACGGATCTGATGGCTTTGCAAGCTGAAGCCACATGAGTATAAAGCTTTAGTAGATACAGGTGCACAGTGTACTCTGATGTCATCAAACCACAATGAGTGGAACTCATCTGTGTTTCTGGTGTAACATGGAGATTCCAATAACTGGATGTGTTGGAAGGAGAGCACTGGATTTCAAATCACAGTTTGCTTTCACTCAAAGAGGTGTCCAGCAAACCTGTAATTGAGTGCCTCAGTGATGCAAACATAGCCTCACCACTGTACTCCTCATGGACAGATCCAGACTGTACTGGAATGTAGTGAGTGGAGATCTAGAGTATCTGCAGTAAGAAGCCCATTTTATACAGCCAGGCAATCTCATTTTGAATGAGACTGGACAGTGTATGGTGTATGATGCCAACTGCTGCAAGGCATGGTATAGAATAAGGGATGGATAATGTCAATAAGGGTTGAGCTGGATCTCCTGATGTGTATTCAATATGATGCTGCCATCATGCCAGCTTCATAATAAAAGTTTTCACTTGAGCAAAGTATTATGTGCCTTGAAATTTGGAGTGTAACATGAGAGGCTTCCCATTCTGGCTGCTGCTTCCAGTTTCTGTTTTTGGGGTGTTGGTCATTTCTGCTATGCTGGCTACAGCCTGCTCAAGTGGAGGGAATGGTTTTATTGGCTTCTTGTGCTGCTTTTGTTTCTGCTAGGGTAACTGATTTCATTAATGATCTCATTAAACTATTTATTTCAGCCCAGAGGGTTTTGTTGTTGTTTTGGGGTTTTTGTGATACTTGCTCTCTCTTCTCTGTGTGTGAGGTGGTGAACTCACTTGTGAGAACAGGTTGTATTAAACCAGGAAGGTAAATGGAGAAGTGTACTAGAATTGAGAGGCTACCTTTAAAGTTCCCACTTCAGGAGAGCACAGCTTCCTCTCCAGTTTAGGACATGGGCTTTCAAATATATTCTCCCCTTCATATAGTGCACATCATTGTATTTCATATAAGGGAGTTTATTTCATATGCTTTGGCTGCACTTCAGAGGCAACTTTTAGAACTGTTTGGTAAGTGCAAATGAAAAAAAAAAAGGGAAGAAAAAAAAAAAAGATAACTAATTATCTGGCAGCAGTTCCTAATGGCCAAACAAGCATTGGAACTGTGTAAAAACATACTGCACAGGTTTTGCTTTACAAGAATTGTAATTTCTCTGTGTCCATGATACTCCGGATAAATGTGCATTATTGCAATGAAGAGCTGATGCAGCTGAAAACTAACCTGGCAAAAAATGATGCCCGTTTTGCACCACAGACATTTCCATAAGCACTTAGTGCCTGCCCAAAACAGAGGTCAGGCATGTACAGCCAGAATGAGGTGAGACAATGGGTCTGGGACAGTCTGGATTTAGACTGGTTCAGGCTACCATGAAGCTACATTGTCAGTTGAAAGAAAAGGTCCTATTGTTCTATATTCTGGTGGTTGATTTTACTGTCTCACTCCTGCCTGCTTTTATTTGGATCAAGGATCAGTCAGTTTTGTTCACTTTCAGCCTCCTGTCTCAGCCATGTAATGAGCTAATCTCTAATGACATGCAGGAATAGCCAATCTTTGAGCTATCACTTTACCATGACTGTAAATGAATTGTCTTTCTTCATACCCTAGCATTCAAGTGAACAGGAGTAGATCAGAATAAAGTTTCACATGCAGGAGCTAACTAGGTCAAAAATCCCAGACAACCTCATCCGTTAGATTTCTCCCTACCTTCCCCAGCCCAGCAAAGAAATTTGTGTGCAGGCATAATGCTACTAAATATCAGAGTTCTACTTCAGATGCTTAATGGAAATAAAGCAGAGGAATATCAGAAAACAGGTATGTCTGTTATATGCCTACCTTCCACAGATTTTCAATAACACTTGATACCATAACATCTTTTATGCTTTTGAATCCATTCTTAACAAAATAACGTTAGATTTTTCACAAATCTGTCACTTCCCAGGCCACCTTGACCTAGATCAATATACTCCTGTTAATTATTATTATGTGCTCTTCACTGGTCTTCCATCAATACCTAGGTGAAATGGCAGTTTTCAACATAATAACCCTTTCTGAATTAATTTTCAAGTATGATTTTAAGAAAAATGTGTCATAAAACTCCCTCTACCTATTTAATTTTCTTCATTCACTGCTGGTTTTGTTCAGTCTAAGAATCCTTGCTTGCTTTGCATGATTTAACATAAATCTTAGGTGGTTTTCTTAAAAAAGAAATGTTCCAAAATGTATATACATGTGCAATAGCTTCATCTTCTAACACTTGTACCATGAATATTTTCACAGTGTGAAATGAATGTATAAGAATTTTAGCATATTTTAAAATTCTTGATGTTGATGTGACATACTGGTTTCCAGCCTTCCTAATTTTCCATTATATGCCCAGAAATACCATGCTTTAAACTATATAATCAAGTTCTATGTTGTCTTTTCCAGCTTTCTTCTTCATTTGCATTATCAAATCAACTTTTTCTTCCACATGTACAGTGTATCCTGTAGTCCACTTCAGTTCAACAACATGGCGTGTAGCAGTAGTAAGAATCACTTCCTACAAGCGCTGTGTTGTGCTAGTTAGAGCGCATTGAGAAACTGCACAAGTAATTTTCAGGGCTGTTTGCTCAGACAGGCTCTCTTTGCAATAATTTCTTAAACGAAAATTTATTCTCTCATATTCATGCAAGAAATCAGAACCTTCAGACAATGTCAATCTATCATGAAGCATACATGGCAGGAGTGGGAAGCATTGCATCAAACTGTCTGGTTCAGCAAATGAGGAATGAGATTTAGCTGCTTAACATGAACAACTACTGAACTAGCATCTCCTGCATGGCTTCCACCTGCTGCCCCACAATGGAACTGGTCTATAGGTTGTATGCCTTTTGTGTGCACTCTGTGGAAGATGCCTTCAATATCCTTAACTATTTGAATGCACTACAATGGTAGGTTGAGGAAACTAAATTTCATTTAGAAAGTTTATCTATATTCCAAGAACTGTAAAACACAAAAAGACTCAAGATTACCATTAATAATATCAACACCATTTAATTCTTGTTTCCTTTTTTGTCAATCTTGTCTTATTAAAGTCCTCATTCTTAACATTTTAATTTCTTAGACAAGTTACAATGTTATTTCAGTGTTTGGAGAGCCCTATGTAGATGTAAAATCCCTTTCAATTTTAAAACTCAGGCTGAGGAAACTGATGAGAATCTTCACTCCATATAAAAATATAGTTTTTGCCTGTGTGCTGGAAAATTAAGGAAACAAATATTTTCAAATTAGCGTTGTTTGTTTATTTGTTTTTAACTGGAGCAACTTAGAGCTGAGGCATTCCTTAAAATCTGACTTTTCAAATTTTGTATACACTTGAAGATTTTTAGATGTCCACGATATACTGGGTGAGATCCCTCTGTGACATAATAGCAATTGAATTGCCCAAGTTATATATATGATGTTATTTACATTTCAGAATTCTGTTTTCCATGTATGATTTGTTTATTGCTTTGTTGTTGTTGTTTATACCAAAACCAGAATTTACTTCGCAAACCCAGGAAATAGATGATTAGAAGCTTATTATTACTGCCTGGGGTAGAATCTGCTTTTGTTTATTTACTCAAAGTGACACTTGAGACCTTAAATATATCAGAATGTAGCTCATTTTGCAGTGAACTAAATGATTTTAAATAGAGAATAACCCATATGCACAAAGGAAAAGTATGGCTCCTAAGCAGTAAGAAGTAAACCAGTTTTACCTCACTGTTTACTGTCCCTAAGTTAGCAAAGTGAAATGGAATCAAACACTAGAAGCAACCTCCCAATATGAATATGACTTAAGACAAAGGAATCCTGAAAGAAAAGATACCTCTAGAAATCTTATCTATCTGAAAACTGAGTTTCCTTGTAGAAAGACTACAAGGTCATTTAAACAGTCCATTTAGAAATTTCCTATTTTCTGTGACTTTAAACATCAAAATTGGAAAATGTATGTCCTGATAGAGAATGGCAAATTCTCTGTTTTCCTATTTTCTTCCATGGGATTATTTGAGGTACTAACAAATTATAAATTTGACTCAGAAATTTTGTTCCAAGTTATTCTTGGAGTAAATGGTGGTCTCATATCAGTCAAGGGCAAGTGTAGAGTCTTGCACCTGGGAAAGAACAACCCCAGCTATCAGTATAAGTTGGGGACTGACCTGTTGGAAGGCAGTCAAGGTGAGAAGGATCCGGGGGTCCTAGTTGATGAGAGGTTGACCATGATTCAGCAGTGTGCTCTTGTGGCCAGGAGGGGCAATGCCATTCTGGGGTCTATTAGAACAGGTGTGGCTAGTAGGTTTAAAGGTTCTCCTGCCCCTCTACTCTGCCCTGGCAAGGCTAGAGTACTGTGTCCAGTTCTGGGCCTCCCAGTTCAAGAGGGACACAGAACTGCTTGAGAGATTTCAGAAACAGAGCCACAAAGATGATTAAGGAAATGGAACATCTCTCTCATGAGGAGAGACTTAGAGAGCTGGGACTCTAGCTTGGAGAAGAGCAGATTGAGAGGTGACCTCATCAATGTCTGTAAGTATGTAAAGGGTAAGTGCCAAGAGGATGGAGCCAAGCTCTTCTTGGTGATGCCTGATGACAGGACAAGGGGCAATGGGTGGAAGCTGAGGCATAGGAAGTTTCATTTAAACATGAGGAGGATTTTTTTCACAATAAGGGTGTCAGAACACTGGAATGGGCTGCCCAGGGGGGTTGTGGAGTCTCCCTCTCTGGAGAAATTCAAAACCCGCCTGGACACATTCCTGTGTGATCTGGTGATCCTGCTCTGGCAGGGGAGTTAGACTGGATGATCTTTCGAGGTCCCTTCCAAGCCCTCACATTCTGTGATTCTGTGAATCACTGAGCATCAGTAGAACCAGTATTTGGCATTCTGGACAGAGGAAAATACCTACTCTCATTAAAGTGGTTCTTCAGGATTCTGTAAGCTCTTTTCAGCATGTAATCTACAAAATTTAGAGAAATCTTTCCTAGCATGAAGATCAGTTATTCAGCCCAAAGAAGTGTATTTTGATAAGGGTAATGGAGAATAGAATGGGTGAGTTTCTGTACATTGGTATAACAAAGGAGTGCATGGCTTTGGAAAGCTATTACTGTACTAGTATGCATGCTGGACGTTATGAAGTAATAGCATGGCCCCACTCTATTCCGATTCTTCAGCTCCTCAAGGATTTTATTGTTATTTAGCTTCCTCAGTGCAAGAGGAATATCCCATCAGTTTATTTGTAAGCTTGTCTTGAGCTACTATTATTTTCTAAACCAAGAATTATAAATGTGATTTTTTAACCTCTCTGAGGCTTAAGACAACCTACTCACATACTAACTTGATTGGAAATTACACAGAATTAAATGTTGTTTCATTACTTCATTGACAACCCATTAGCAAATTATGATACCTTTTGTAAACAATTAGAGCAATAGAAACTCTTATATTAAAAAAAAATCTCTTGAAAACCATGGAAATAAACAACTTGATTCTATGTCTGGGGATACAAATCTATAAAGTGTACACTGAAGAACATACCCATGACATGTGAATTTTTTCATTAGTATTTTCTCTCATAATAAGTAGTAGTACTACTGAGAAGAATACCTGTAAAGGGTTAAGCCCACCTGGGACCTCCTGCTTCTTCCCAAGAGATGGTTTGACCCCTACCCAGGTGGGTCCCTCCCCACAAGGGATGGTTTGACCCTTTTCTCCCAGGTATCATGGTTAGACACTCCCACTTCCTGCTAGGATTTGGACTATAAAGGGGGGGACCCAGCCCCTCCTCGTTCTCTTCTCTCTCTTTCCTCATCACCTCGCTGCTGGAGGCTGTGCCTGCCGTTCCCCGCCGCCCATCCACGTGCTCAGCAAACCCACTGCGTGGAGATCGGGCACTGTTAAGAACTGTTTGTGCAACCTGCTTTTCCTTCAGCACCACCAAGCCGCTGGATCGCATTTTCGGACTAAAAACCCCCTTGCCACGGCAGTATTTTTCCCTTTGTCCCTTTCTCCTGGGTTTTTCTGTATCTGCATGGCACCTGCGGGTGGTGGTCACCATTTGGAAAATTTTAAAAATGAGGGTGATACGGGAGCGCAGTGACTGTTGCTGCCACTGCAGCTGCCATTTCAGCACCGCTGCTGAGGGGAGAGCTGAAGCCTCATGCAGCAGCCGTGGACCGTCCAGTGCTGGGAGCGCCAACTCCAGCGGCAGCGCGACCGCCACCATTATGCCTGCAGGCCGTGGGGGTGTGGCCAGAGGCAGCATGACCAACGTCATGACACACACAGCCAGTGGGGGCGTGACCAGTGGCAGCATGACCCTGCCCACCGCGGCAGATGGATCAAATCCACACAGCATTTCTGTATCTCCTATTACCACAAGAAGAATGAAGCTCCAAGCCCCCGAATCTGCAAATCACACAGCAGCAGGCACCAGCGCAGCACCACAGGGCAATAACAGTGACTCTGAAGTCATAACCATTTCAAGCATCCCTCACAAAGAGATCAGAGACACAAGACAGGACTATATATGCTCAAATGGACAATCGCTGCTGGTCTGGCTCCTGCACTGCTGGGATGTGGGTGCAGATGCTGTGCAGATGCTGTTCAGCTGGATCAGAGCAAGGCAAAACAATTCGGGTCTTTGTCAAGGGATGGGGGAGTGGATAAGGAGCTGAGGAGTTTGGATGGAACCCACTCACTCTGGGCTAGGCTTCTTGCAGCCATAAGGTCGAGGTACTCCACAAAGGAGGACATGGTGTACCACCCCTTTAAGTGGTCTGACATGGAACAGGGAATTGTGTGCCTCAGGCAGATGGTGGTTCAAGAAATAATTTATGGGGGCAACCACATGCCTGTGGACCCTGAGGACATTAGGATGAGGCCATCCTTCTTGAAGAGACTGGCCCAAGGTACACCCCGGGACTATGCTCACACACTTGGAGGGCTGCTCCTGGGGAGGGACCCTAATAATCTCCCAACCATAAAGGGGACCTCAGGCAGTTTGAGGACAGCATGACCCGTAAAGCCCTTGTATCATCTGTGCAGAACCTCACCAGAGATATGGATGAGCTCAAGACCACAGTCTTTGAGCTCAGGAGTGGGGAGGATGCTTGCCTCTCACCCTCTGAGTGGGTTCAAGTGTCAGGAACACCCACCGACATGCCCCTGCCCCTCCCCATAGAAGGCCAAGCCAAGCCCAGCAGGAAACATCCAGGGGCTCACTATGGAAGACTCTGTGTCACCATGGTGAGAACATGGACAGGTGGCATGGCCAGCCCACTTCAGCCCTGTGGGCTAGGATCAAAGAGCTACAGGGTACTGGTAATGGGAATAATTCTAGGAAGGGGGTGGCTCCAGTGTCACAGAGGCAGGCCCCTAGCTGGAGGCGTGGTGACACAAATAACTCTAGCCTGTGTACTTCCTGTGGGAATCACCTCCAGCATTAGAGATGCCCTGTCTCCAGCCAGGCAGAGGACAGCGATAACAGGGTATACTGGGATGTGTTTGTAAAATGGCCTGGCACCTCGGGGGTAGTGAATCATAGGGCTCTGATGGATACAGGTGCACAATGCACCTTGATACCCTCCATCCACAGGGGGTCAGAGCCCATAACCATATCAGGGGTTACAGGGGGATCACAACACCTGACTGTAGTTAAGGCCGAGATTAGCCTCACTGGAAATGTGTGGGAGAAGCATTCTATTATAACTGGTCCTGACGCACCTTGCATCCTGGGCATGGACTTTCTGCGGGAGGGCTACTTCAGAGATCCGAAAGGATACAAGTGGGCATTTGGGGTAGCAGCTGTAGAGACTGCCACTGAGGAACAGCTGTCTATCGTGCCTGGCCTTCCAGATGAACTTTCTGCAGTCGGATGACCCGAGGTGGAAGATGTGCAGGTACCAATTGCTTCTCGAGTGGTACACAGAAAGCAGTACAGGACCAACAGAGACTCTCTGCTGCCCATTCTCCAACTGATCCGTGAGCTGGAGAAGCAGGATGTCGTCGCAAAGACTCACTCCCCCTTCAACAGTCTCATCTGGCCAGTGCAGAAGGGAGACGGTGAGTGGAGGCTCACCGTGGACTTGAGAGGCCTGAATGAAGTCACTCCACCACTCAGTGCTGCTGTGCCAGACATGCTGGAGCTACAGTATGAACTTGAGTCCAAGGAGGCAAAATGGTATGCCACCACTGACACTGCTAATGCGTTCTTCTCTGTTCCCATCACAGAAGAATGTAGAAAGCAATTTGCTTTCACGTGGAGGGGAGTCCAGTATGAATGGAAGCGACTCCCAATGGGCTGGAAACACAGCTTGAGCATCTGTCACAGCATAATTCACACTGCACTGGAGAAGGGCAGAGCACCTGAGCACCTGCAGTACATAGACGACATCATCGTATGGGGCAACACCGCAGAAGAGGTCTTCCAGAAAGGGGAGAAGATCATTAACATTCTATTAGAGGCTGGCTTTGCCATCAAGAGAAGCAAGGTGAAGGGACCTGCCAGAGAAATACAGTTCCTGGGAGTCTGATGGCAGGATGATCGCCGCCATGTTCCCATGGAAGTGGTCAACAAGGTAGCCACTATGGTGGAGCCCACCAACAAGAAGAAAACACAGTCCTTCTTGGGGTTTGTGGGCTTCTGGAAGATGCACATTCCCGGATACAGTGAGATTGTGAAACCCCTATACAATGTAACCCGAAAGAGGAACAACTTCAAGTGGGGACCTGAACAGCAGGCAGCATTCGACCAGATAAAATGAGAAGTGGTCCATGCTATGGCCTTGGGACCAGTTCGCACCGGCCCAGAGATCAAGAACATTCTCTACACAGCTGCTGGTGAGAATTTGTGGAGCTGTGGAACTCCCAGCTGGAGTTTGTGGCAAAGAGCTCCAGGAGAGACATGAGGCCGCCTGCTGGGGTTTTGGAGCAAAGCATACAAAGGCTCCGAAGCCAACAACACCCCCACAGAGAAAGAGATCCTCGCTGCCTATGAGGGAGTTTAAGTTGCTTCTGAGGTAATTGGGACTGAGCTGCCACTTCTTCTAGCTCCCAGGCTCCCTGTCTTGACCTGGATGTTTAAAGGGAAAGGCTCCACTCCACACCATGCCACAGATGCCACCTGGAGCAAATGGACTGCTCTGATAACCCAGAGTGCTAGGATGGGAAGCTTTGATTGGCCCGGCATAGTCGAGGTCNCCCTACACGTAGAGTTGCAGAGGCAAGAGATGGAGAGGGCGAATCCAGCCAATATGCCAAGGTAAAAGCGATCCAGCTAGCCCTAGACCTGGCAGAGCAAGAACAGTGGCCAGTGTTGTACATCTACACTGACTCGTGGATGGTGACGAATGCCCTATGGGGGTGGCTGAAGGAGTTGAAGCGAAATGACTGGCAGAGGAAAGGCAAACCCATTTGGGCTGCTGACCTCTGGCAGGACATTTCTGCCCACCTGGACAAGCTGCCCGTGAAGATCAGACACATCAGCACTCACGTCCCAAAGAGCAGAGCAAATGAAGAGGACCACCACAACCACCAAGCTGACCTAGCTGCCAAGATATCCCAGATTGACTTGGACTGGAAGCACAAAGGTGAACTGTTCCTAGCATGGTGGGCCTATGACTCTTTTGGTCACCAGGGAAGAGATGGTACATACCAGTGGGCTAGGGACAGGTCAGTGTACATACCCATGGATGCCATAGCACAGGTCATCCATGAGTGTGACACCTGCGCGGCCATAAAACAGGCCAAGCACATGAAGCCTTTGTGGTATGGAGGGAGGTGGTCCAAGTACAGGTTTGGGGAGGCCTGGCAGATAGACTACATAACTCTGCCTCGCTCTTGTACTGGCAAATAGTATGTGCTGACCATGGTAGAGGCTAGCACTGGGTGGCTGGAGACCTACCCAGTACCTCATGCCACCACCCAGAACACCATCCTGGGCCTGAAGAAGCATGTTCTGTGGAGACATGGTACCCCAGAGAGAATAGAGTCAGATAACAGGACCCATTTCAAGAACAACCTGGCAGGCAACTGGGCGAAGGAGCATGGAATTGAGTGGGTGTTCCATATCCCATGCACAAGCTGCAGGGAAGGTCGAATGCCATAATGGCTTGCTTAAGACCACCCTGAAAGCTATGGGAGGTGGCACCTTCAAGAACTGGGAAAAGCACCTAGCTGAAGACACCTGGCTGGTAAACACCAGGGGATCAGTCAACCGGGCTGGTCCTGCCCAGTCTGCCCTATTGCCTACAGTCAAAGGGGATGGGGTTCCAGTAGTCAGTGAGAGGAACCTCTTGGGGAAGACCGTGTGGGTTACTCCTGCTCCTGGTAGGGGGAAACCCATGAGAGGCGTAGTCTCTGCAGAAGGCCCTGGTCACACATACTGGGTCATGCTTGAGGGTGGTGACATTCAGTGTGTTCCCCAGAGAAACCTCACTCTGGCAGAGAAAGGCTAAGAAAACCCCAGTCAGAAAGGCAGCTCCCTTGTAATATAGTTAATGTATAATAGTTTCTTTTAGTTGTTCTCAGTGTTTTGCAGCTACCCCAGTACCTGTAGGTGTCCAACACAAACCCACAACTACTGCAGCAATCTGGAGGAATAACTGTTCCTGTTCCTGTTTTTCCTTCCTCCATGGTTCCTGCTCAGCTTACATCAACCTGCCCTGGAGAAAATTCATTGCTCTAGAGTATTGCCGGGACTGTAAGAGGACTCATGCCAAGAACTTACTGTACACCACACACCATGGGTACATCTGAAGAAGAAAAGAAAGAATCTGTCTGCAGGAAGGTGATAGCGATCTAACCAAGGGGTGGATTGTAAAGGGTTAAGCCCACCTGGGACCCCCTGCCTCTTCCCAAGAGATGGTTTGACCCCTACCTAGGTAGGTCCCTTTTCTCCCAAGTATCATTGTTAGACACTCCCACTTCCTGCTAGGATTTGGACTATTAAGGGGGGGCCCCAGCCCCCCCTCCTTCTCTCTCTCTCCTCATCACCTCGCTGCAGGAAGCTGTGCCTGCTGTTCCCCGCTGCCCATCCACGTGCTCAGCAAACCCACTGCGTGGAGATCGGGGACTGCTTATCTGCATTTAAGAATTGTTTGTGCAACCTGCTTTTCCTTCAGCACCACCAAGCTGCTGGATCGCATTTTTGCGGCAGTATTTTTTTCCTTTTTCTCCTTCTCCCGGGTTTTTCTGTATACCTTCCCTCGCTCCCACACCGTTGTATTCTCGGTTTCCCCTTCCTCCCGCCTCCTGTAAAACAAAACCCCTTCCCCCCCCCCCTTATTTATTGTTTAAAAGTTTCTTTATACCCCTTTTCACTTCCAAACCGCTTTGAGTTTTCATTTGGGCTTTTGGGCTCAGGGTAGCTTGGCTTTAAACCAATACAATACCAAATATGTACAAACAGGTATTAGAATGCTCAGTTAAGGCACTGGACCATGACTGGGACTGATGCTGTAGACATGTAGTTACACTAGAATGAGATATTTATTATAAGTAACCTAGACTTGGTAGTTTACAAGTACGGTCACACATCCAAATACCATGACTTCTTGAGTTTAACAATATCTGCAGAAGATATTCTGCAGAAGGTGTTATGTTCTAGCCTTTCTCAACCTGAAATATAAATATAGAAGGTAGAACATAAAAGTGTTTTAACATGTAAAAGGTATTTCAGACCATCTCCCAATTACGTGGTAATGGTTTCAGAAAACTTAATTCAAATAGTAAATTTGACCTTAGTTTCAGAAGACTTTGTGATGCATAATGCTTGAGGAAGCAATTGTCTCATGAAGTTCTAACTGGCTGACAGCAGGATTCAAGAATACAGATGGTTCTTAGTGGCAATAAGGGTAGTGATTTACTTAAACCAGATTTTTAGAAATTCAACAAGAAATTTGGAGTGAGCTTGGCTCAGTATGATCTGCAAAAGAATCAGGCTGAGTTTATGATCTATTTCACTACTTAACTGTATTTGCGAGAGCCCTTTCTGCTGCTGCTCTCACAAGGCAGTGGAAGGCATGACATTATGAAGAGTGCCACAAAGCAAAAAAAAAGACAGGGGAGACACTGAGACTCACAATTGGATATGTATCTGTACTTTGCAGCAAGGATGTACTCATGGTCCCACCGTTTAAATATAGACAAGGATTCTAATTCCCCAACAGCCTTGACAATGAATGACAGAAAATCCAGGATCCTAACTTCCTGTTTGTTTCTAAAAGGAATTCTTTAGATTGCAGTAAGGGGATACACCAGTGTCCTAAAAAATATTTTTCATCATCTTTGTTTTATATATATATTGTTCCTGTTACAGTTAAGAACAGTTAGGGAATTTAGTAGATGATCTGCTGACAAGTGGATTTAATGTATCTGTTTCATAAGTTGACCACTTTTGACAAATGGGAAAAGCAAAACTTAATTTGGCATGGCATGCATGCCTGCATCATTCCACTACTCTAATCTGGTACTGCCCGAAAGCTTATTTTGGTAAGTATTGTGTACTGGAATGACATGGAACTAAAGCTGGCAGGATGTCAAAAAAGTTCCTAGACCAGGTTAACCAAATAAAATCAGCTGAACTGTGGAGATCCGAAATGAAGATCTGGAAACACTCAAAGCTGGAATGTAGGTGAAGATAAATATAGGAATGCTAGGGCTACATGAATATTTAACAACATGAATATCACCAATAAGGACATTTATAAAGAACAGTATTTTCAGTTTTCAGCTATTCTGAATTTCTAAACTTCTTAAAATATTAACTCAGGACCCCCACAGATTGACTAAGGTAGGTAGCTAAAGATTGTAGATTTTATTTTTACTGCTGGAGAAACTGAGGCAGGGAGGTTCAGTGACTTACCCAAGGCCACAGAGGGTGTCACTGTCAGAGCCGGGATTAGAGCTCAGGAGTTTCTGGCTCCCAGTCCCAAGCTCAGACCACTAGACCATGGCCTCAGGACATTTCCAGCTG
This sequence comes from Psilopogon haemacephalus, assembly GCA_013396835.1. Classification (NCBI taxonomy): domain Eukaryota; kingdom Metazoa; phylum Chordata; class Aves; order Piciformes; family Megalaimidae; genus Psilopogon; species Psilopogon haemacephalus. The sequence continues at coordinate 108,482 of VWZI01002823.1, forward strand.
GTCTTCAGTCTAAAAAAAAGTAAATTCTCAGGTATGTTACAAATATGTAACATATATTTTTCTTTTAACTTTGAATGTAATGGTATGAATGAGAAGACATTGATCATAAATCAGTGATGAAAAGCAAATCAGCAAATTTTATCTGGGTTACCTTTATCATATATATGTGTATGATAAAGCTTTGCAGAAAAATCTTGATTTAAATTGCAGCCAATACAAACAGCTATTGTATTTTTCAGAGTAAGGAACAAATTGCCTTTCCAACCCAGCCAGCATGTCATTTATATTAATGGTGAGGAATGCTAAGTTGCTCTGTCTGTAAGTAAACTCTATTAAGAAAGTCATGTCCCCTGGTGAAGCTAGATCCTTAGTAAATTTTACTAGCTAAGCATTGAGCTCCATGTCAGAATAATTACACCTTTTATCCACTGTGAGCTCTCTCTTAGCTTCTTCTTACTCCTTAATTTCCCACTCCAGCTAATTTAGCAGTAAAAATGCAAAGGTTTTGAAAGGTTAGCTACTGAGGAACTGGTGCGTAAATGTTCTGTTAAGCTCAATGCATTGAAATCACATCATGAAGAAGAAGGAATTAATTAAGAAACAATTAGGTAGAGATGGATCATTGACAACATATACACACTATGGTGCTAAAATTAATCTTCCTTGTAAATCCAATACATTGTATATCTTCTCATCTATAAACTAGTAGGTTTTATACTTGAAATATAAAGTCGACAGGCCCTTCAGCTCTTTTTTCAAAAAGGTGTAACTTCTGGCTCTATTGAAACTACTACATAGTGTTAAAAAAACCCCTACACATAGTTTTATATTTTTAATAGAATTTTGAAAGAGTAATGAAAACAGCAGAGAAAAAAAAATTAAGGCAGGTGATTCTGAAGTGACTGTAAGGACATTTGTTACATGAAAGTACGTCGTATGTTGAAAGTGCCATACGTGTCATATTTTCTTGCTGCCTTCTTATACAAAATGCCATATTGTTTCCTCGTATTGACAGTCAACTGCTTAATACATAGATTGGCACAGAGCCTGGTCAATCTTCAATTCTAAAAGCCTCTTAGCAGATGAAAAATCTTTGGTTCATTTACACCTTGTAGAAAGGATGACAGGGCAGAAGTGACATCCAGATCCATTTAGAGTATACTCTGAGTCTGATTTTCCTTTGCCTTGCACCTTGTGTAGTCATTTATAGCTGTGCAAAGTGAGCATAAAATGGATATAAAACACAGCTACCCATGTGAGGAGAGAATTCTGATTTGGTTGCATTATTTCCAGAGGTGATCACAAAAAGTGCCAGGCAGTGAAAAAATCTGGCTCTACATAGAGAGTCTAAACAATTTTGACACAAAGCATAAAGCAGCAGCAGCACTTTCCAAACAATTTACAGAAATTGCACTCCTGCTTTCAAGCAGAGGGTATTTTCATTTGCTGTTTGATGGTATTTTCATAGAAAAACCACTAAATGTTAAAGTCATCTACAGAAAACAAATCAAATTTCTTTCTTTTCTACGCAGAAACATACTGAATTGTGAGTCCTAAAGTATATTCTCATATAAAAAGGAAGTCAGGCCCTATAGAAGATCTCCACTATTTCTGTCTCTCCACAAGTTATCTATAAATCCACTACTCAAAAAGTTACACTTTTCCTGAGTCTCTTGTAATGAATGGGAATGATGATCCTATTACAACAGCTGGTCTCAGTCCATCAGAGTTCAGTACTGTTCTGGCTTTACTATGCGTGGCAAGTTATTGTCTCACTATTCACCAAACAGTGATATCTCTTCTATATGATTTGCCACTATTATGATAATGCAAGATCTACCACCAAGTATCTTCAACATACAGAATAATATTAGCAGGGAAAGCTTGTAAATATTAGATTAGTGATATTTATTTTGGCTGTTGCTAGAGATGTGGTCAGGAATTATTTCTGCTTAAGACAGACACTTAGTGTATAATAATTAATTTAATATGTTTTGACATTTTCCCATACTACCCAGTGACCATTTTTCTTGCCTTTCCCAGCCAGAAATCCTTCTTGTTACACTTTTATGCCATCATGGGCCTGGTAATTCAAGTGTGTTGATTAAGAGTATCAACTCTACTACATCAGCAGCTGTTAACCTACGGGTACTGATACAGTAAATAATGTCTTTTGTTTTCTGTTAGAAAATTTAGTCATGCACTTTATAGAGTCATAAGTTCACAAATGCATTACCATCATCATCCAAATCTTACCCTTCAACACAGCAACTAAAGAACAAATAATTTTTTTTTTAAATTAATATTTTAGTAATGCTGTTTTAGAGATTGGGGTTTCTTGGCCTTTTGTTTTCTTTTTCCTTTACTTTTCTTTCCCTTTCTCTTTATGGATTCAGCACTTAAATATTCTGAGTTGCTAGTCTGGCTTCACTGAAAAGTACTATGTGTTTGTTATATGTCTGCATGTGTGATACCAACTGTTGAAGATTGCTTGATGTTAAATGAGGGCTTATGCTCAGAGCTGTTCTACAGTTGGCTTTCTGGCAGAATCTTTCTTCATCAATGATAATGATGTCTCTGTGCAGAGGACAGTTGAGAGTCTGTTTTATAATATTACACTTGCCATGCCTCAATCTTACTGATGGGGTATAATAATGATTTTATCTACATTAATAAAAACTATTAGTCATTCCATTCACGTCAATACCATTAAAAAGCTATACAGACAAGTAAGAGTTCAGAATCAGATTTATGGTGTTTAATCTGAAAAGGATATCATTAAACATAGGTACTGAAGGAAATATTGTCTGCTTCCTTTGCATTAACTCAGTCATGCCATTAACATAGAAAAACAAATAAAGAATGTTAATGATAGCCAGCAATGTGTCACAGTACATGGGTTTTCCATTTACCTTAGGTACAGAAAATATCCCTGAATTGATAACTTCAAGATAATATTTCAAGTACATTGAGGTTACCACATTAGGTACTTCTGACATTGGAAGTTGCATTAATGTTTCAAAATATTATTTCCTTTGGGGTTTTTTTAATGTCCCTCTTACATAACTTGGTGCAAAAGATCAAAGTCAAACAATATTGGAGACCTCAAAGACTGAGGTTTATAGCTCTGTCTATAATGATTATTGAGTCTTGTAAATATAGAAGCATCAAAACAGTGATTGTAATTCATAAAGTTTGTCTTGAAGGTATCTCTTAAAGCATTATAAAATCTTCATTCTTTTTTAAAAAGTGAAAATTATGTCACTTTCCTGTAATGCTGGCATTCTAAAACAACAAAAGGTTTTATCCGTCTGTCTGTCTTTTTCTCAGAGAAAGAAATTTTGCCACGATGATGTGCCTTAATTTAGTCTTCACTGATAAGTACTTTTAAGACTAAATATTCTTGGAATTGCACTTATTTAAATTACACTGAAGCTCCATATAAATCATAAAAAAAAACAAACCAACAACATTATAGGGGAAAATAATTTCAAGAGGTCTAACAAGCTATCAGAATATTGCTCTATTATATATATTCAGAATTTTTCCATTTTCTAAGTTAAATAATTTTTAGCATTTGAGATCATGTTCTAGAAATCTGTTCGATATATTACAGGCCCTAGAAGCTATTACTGTCATATATATTCTTGGCTTCCCTACAAGCACACACCGCAGGATACCAAATCAGAGAGTTAAGGATTTTATCAACAAGCCAGGACCAAAAGAAAGATGAAAGAAGTTATCTTTTACTATGTTTTCTATAGGTCTCACTGATCATCTTACTGAAAACTATCTGTGCATTTTGCTTTCCAGTACAGTAGAAAAAGCAAAAATATTTTTTCCCCAATTCCCAATTAAAGCTGTATTTTTGCCCTGCTAAAACATGTGTTCAGTTTTATACTCTGCATATCCTCAGAGAAAAAAAGATCTTGTACAGAAACTGTCCTCAGGCAGAATACAAATATTAGTTAAACCACTGGTGCCTGTTAAGAAAATCTTGATAGAATTTCCACTCATAATAACTGTGGGAATTACACTTTTTTTTTTTTTTTTTAATCTTTGTGATAATATTGCTGTCTATTTCATAATCACGCCTGGGCATATAGCTTAAACATAACAGAATTTACATATCTTTGTTGAAAAACAATCAGAACTCTCACTCTTTGATCTTCCAAAAACTAAACAAGAAAGTGGATATAAAACAGGGAAATGACCTACCGTGGTTGTCTTTATCCTTCCTCCTGGTTGTGTACAGGTCCAGCCTGATTTATTGATTAGCAAATCACAGCCTTCTCCTTCTAAACATGGAAGCATTTCACACCACTGTTTTGTTTTGATAATTCGTGCTATGGAACAGAAAAGAAAAAAAAAAAAACAACAACCAAAACCAATTGGCAGGAGAATTCACATTTCACTTCTCTAAATACTTTCTCATTTGAATTGACTATTTTCACCACCTGATAATACAGCCATAAGTTACAATGTAGACAGCCCCAAGCAATTGACAAAATTATTTATAACATCTGCTGTGCCAGCAAATTTTATAATTAAAAAAAAAAAAGAAAAAAAGAAAACCAAACAAAACCAAAACATGTGCACACAGAAAAAGACACCTCTGATCTAAATAGAAAGAAAATAGAAGTTAGCTAATTTTCTAATTCCATGCTCTTTGCAGTCAAGGAAGTACCGTTCAGAGCTCTGTCCTGTGTGAACACAGTCTGCTCTCACTCTCCCTCTCTACACAGAGATGCGAGGGAAAGTAATGCAAAAGAAAACCTCTGGATTAGATAAAGAGAGTTTAATGAGATTTTAAGATGCACAATTACCTCTGCCTATTTGCAGAAAAGCACAGCAAAATGCGGAAGCAGCAGCAGAAGCCAGCAAACTTCCTCAACCCTTCCATCCACAGCCCACCCAGCAGAAAAAAAAAAAAAAGCGCACCCCAAACCCAAAAACTGAAAGCAGCAACCAGAACAGGAAGCCTCTCATGTTACAATCTGAACTTCAAGCCCCATAATACTTTGCTTCAGCCAGCACTTTAATTTTGAAGCTGGCATGACAGCCACAAGGTACTGAATACCAGCAGCAGATTCAACTCAACCCATGATGGGGGATAACCACTGAAGACTTACTATCCTAACTAATCATTACGGTTGCCTAAAGGTGACCGAAGACTGAGATCCATTGTGCAGCCAATTCCTTATCCACTTAACAGTTCACCCATCAAATCTGCATCTCTCCAATTTGGCGAGTAGGATGTTACAGGGTACTGTGTCAAAGGCCTTGCAGAAGTCCAGACAGATCACATTCATAAGTATACACTGACATTGTCACTTTATCATAGAAAGGCACTAGAGTTAGGAGAAAGAACTAGGAACATAAGAAAAACAGGAGTTGAATGAAGTAAAGCTTGGGAACTCATGGAGAAGGGAGACAATAAGCAGAAGGAAAAGACTGGAGCAAATACCTAATTATCTTACTACTACAAGGGGAAGGAATTCCCACCAGGAGGATCCCTAACTGTCTGAAAGGTGGGATGTTGTGTGTTAGTGGCTTCTCCCAGTGCTGGCATCTCTAGTAAGGTGGTTCTGCAGTATTTCCTCAAGAAAAGCTGTAGGGAGAACTTCAAGTCAGGAAGAAAAAGGACCTCAATCACTGTAGACTTCTTTCTGGATTATAATAGTGCTTATTTTGAGTTCAGCTCTGTAGTATCTGGTTTTCTTCTCATAGAATAATAAGCAATATGACTAGCATTTCATTTTTCTTTCACTTTTTATATAATACATACACAATACAAGTGATACACTCACCTGCACGGTGCCAACAAGTTATACCAAACAAGTTAAGGTCTCTGTAGTGGTTTGAACCACATAACATTCCCCACTATCAGAATAATGAATTTACAGAAATTGTGACATTTTAGAGCTGCAGGGGCGTTATCACCCTGAACTTTTGGTTTCTCTCTTGCTTTTCTGAGTCTTGAGTGAGCAGGTGCATTCTTCGCTTGTTATGGGATCCAGACAGTATTCCTTTCCCTTTTCCTTCTGTTTTATACATATATATTGATGTAATCTGATATCTTCATAGCAGGAGTAAAATATTCTGTGTAAATCAACTGAAAACTCTCCCTCTGCCTTTTTATCTCACTTCCTTATCTCCTGACAGGAGAAAGGGTATGGGAGGAGGAAAGGGGGAATTTGGTCTTGTGTTAAACCATTACATTCCCCCAAACTATCTATCCTTTGCTCAGACTAAGGCTTACAATACACAGAAAAATGGTCCCTAGTTCCTTCAGAGATAATTTCAGAAGATGTCAGCTAGACTATAAGAAAGTTTTTCCACCTCAATTTGTATGTAAGCATCCTAGGATTCAAGGGCAGAAGTACCACATACAAGGATACAAACTTTGTTTTCCTCTGTTGATGGAGTACTGTGTGCAGTTCTGGAGCCCCCACCACAAGAAGGACGTGGAACTGTTGGAGAGAGTCCAAAGGAGGGCCATGAAGATGATCAGAGGGCTGGAGCACCTCTGCTATGAGGACAGACTGAAGGAGTTGGGGCTTTTCAGCCTGGAGAAGAGAAGGTTTTGAAGAGACCTTGTCGTAGCCTTCCAGTATCTGAAAGGGGCCTACATGAAGGCTGGGGAGGGACTATTCACAAGGTCTTGTAATGACAGCACAAGGGGCAATGGGTTTAAACTGGAGGAGGAAGATTTAAATGGGATGTTAGGAAGAAGTTCTTGATAGTGAGGGTGGTGAGGAACTGGAATGCATTGCCCAGGGAGGTTGTGGCTGCTCCCTCCTTGGAGATGTTCAGGGCCAGGCTGGATGAGGCCTCAAGCAACATGTTCTAGTGGGAGGTGTCCCTGCCTATTGCAAGGGGTTGGAACTGGATGATCTTTGAGGTCCTTTCTAACCTAAACCATTCTATGATTCTAATATATCTTTAACAGTCAGAAACGGAACAAAAAGAGAGCTAAAGAAGAAATACTCGGCAAGATACAGCTTTTGATACTTCATGTACCCACTGTAATTGAAGATCATGTTTGAGAGCACCTAAGGAACCTGAACGTGCACAAGTCCATGGGGCCTGATGAGATCCACCCGAGGGTCCTGAAGGAACTGGCAGATGAAGTTGCCAAACCATTGTCCATTGTATTTGAAAGATCATGGCAGACTGGTGAAGTTCCTGCTGACTGGAAAAAGGCAAATATAACACCTATCTTCAAGAA
>VWZI01002823.1:116540-154583 GCA_013396835.1 Psilopogon haemacephalus
GAGGGCTGGAGCACCTCTGCTATGAGGACAGGCTGAAAGAGTCGGGGCTTTTCAGCCTGGAGAAGAGAAGGCTTCGGGGAGACCTTATAGCAGCCTACCAGTATCTGAAGGAAGCCTACAGGAGGGCTGGGGAGGGGCTGTTCACAAGGTCTTGTAATGACAGGACGAGGGGGAATGGGTTCAAATTGGCAGAAGGGAGATTTGCATGGGATATTAGGAAGAAATTCTTCACAGTGAGGGTGGTGAGGCACTGGAATAGGTTGCCCAGGGAGGTTGTGTCTGCTCCCTCCCTGGATGTGTTCAAGGCCAGGCTCGATGAGGTCTTGAGCGTCCTAATATAGTGGGATATGTCCCTGCCTGTGGCAGGGGGTTGGAACTGGATGATCTTTGAGGTCTCTTCCAACCTAAACCATTCTATGATTCTATGATTCTGTGTTGGATCCAAGGAACTTAAAAGTGGGCATTTATATCCAGTGGCAGTTTCAGCTATTTAAGCTCGCCTGAAGTGTGATTAAGCCTCTCTACATCCCTGATTTTCTCTCTCTGTAACGATTTAAGGACACAGTTCTCAATGTCATCTGATCATGGCAAAAAATATAAGTATAATTTAATGTCTCTTAATAATTTCCTTTCAAAAATTTTCACATGAAATGACTTGTGTCCTCAGTCTCAGTACAATTGTTGTAAGCTCTAACAATATAACAAACACTGATTTCTTTCTCTGGAAGCTCAGTCTGAAATTTATATTAAGATTTCCATTCTAAAGAACACTTCATCCCCCGGACATCTACATAGGAACTTGCACTGTTCATTGGGCAATATATATATGTCACTAGAGGAATGATTCTCAAACAATTTTTGTAACTACAAATTTCTGAATCAATCCATTAAATATTTATAGCACATAATACACAGAAATCTAGATTGTGTTGAAGGTCTGTAGATACCGTTCTACTGAGAACTGGACTGTCTCAGTTTATCCAGTTTTTCCTACACAACAGGTAATACTCTCATCCTATCTGACTTAAGGCATTCATCCAATTGCAGTCTTACATGAAAAGCTCAATAAAATGTTAACACCGAACCGTACCTATTTTCACACATATTCACGTATCAAAGCATCCATTTCTATCAATGTTTCAACATCACTGAAAGACTGAATCGTCAGTTAAACTAAAAAACAGGTATTAGATTGACCCAACTACCTCAGGTAGGAGATTTTCTTGGGAATATAATTTGAAGGAATCTTGGAAAACAAACAAAAAACCCAAAATCCAACCAACAACCAAAAAAACCCCAAAACCAAAGAAACAACCCCCCAAAAAAACAACCGAACAAAAAAATTTCACCATCACCACCAAAAATCCCCAAAACCAAACATCATCACCTCTGTGATTTACTTTTAGTATTTGATTGGCTGCTATCTCAGAATGAAGCTATAGGTAACATCACAAATATACAGAGTCCTTGGTCTGGGTTTTGGCTATACCATGCAAATGCCATGAGTATTTTACAGAAGATGAAGTCTAAACTATGTTTGTGTTAAGTGTATAAACTAGCATTTAGGCCTACAGAATTGGAACAACTTCTTTTGCACAGAAAAACTACTCAGATCATAGACTTTAAATCAAATCAGCATCAGACTGGTTTATTAATTTATTATTAACACATTACCAGCAGCAATACCAATAATACAAAAAAATAAACCATAGTACTAGATACGAAATGCTCATATACATATAGAGATTTCCAAATGGTTCCCCAGTACTAACGTTAAATACTTCAAACACCCTCTCCCACACACAAACACAGCCTCCTATGGGCTATGCAGGTGCCCTACGCACCCCAGGGCTGGTGCAGCAAACGGCTGCAGGTCTTGCCCCGAGGTGGGACAGCTGCGGACTAAGCCAAGCACACACTGGGGTGGGGCCCTGCCCACTCATAACCTGCCCCCTGCCTGCCCACCTGCCTGTACTGCTCCCCAGCCCTTGGCCCTTGTTGCAGATCTCACCGCATTTTTATCCTGCCTTTCAACCTGACCTTTCACTCTGTTTCAAAAGCCTCGCAAACACACAAGCTCTACCATTCCTGTCTGGGCAGGCCTTGTTCTCTGGGCCGTTTGCCAGGTGGGCACCCTCACACTTATGTATAAGCTTAAGTCTACATAGAGATGTTGTTCTGTTACACACGTGTAGTCACAGCTGCAAAACGCAGGCCATATTCCTGGCTGCAGGATTACTTTTATCTCTGCTTTTTCACTTTTCAGTTTGTCCATTATACCATAGTGAAGGTAAATATAGAGAGCAAGCAAAATATACAAGATTTTATCAGCATAATATCAAGAATTTCCATCAGTAATTGAAACTGAGTTGTGCTAGTCAAAGCAAGGGAACACAAATCTATTTCCTAAGGCAGAGTAGTTGTCTTTTCTTGTGTATATTCACCAGGGGTGAAATTACTTCCTCTGCAGACAAGACAGCAAAAAGCCTATCAGATTCTTCAAATACACTCCAAGCACCATTATGAAGAATTAAGTGGTACTTAAATGATACATAGCCTTTGTGCAGACCTTGTGAAAAGAACTGAATTTCACCTTAAGAATCTGAGCTGACACTGCTTTGCATCTCCTAAAAAGGGCCGTGCCCCTTGACTTGCACTGAAGTTAATAGGAACTGATGGTGCTCAGCACATGCAGAATTGTTTTCCGGGGTGATATCATTTGAACTATAGAACAAAGGGAGTCTATCCAAGGGTTTTTCATGCAAACAGTTCTGAGGTGCTGCAGTCAGACAGAGGTTATATCAGCATGACACCAAGCTATCCACCAAAGCATTCTTAACTGTTTTGTGAGAGCAATTTGCAAAGGATTTCCAGTTATTAGTAAAAATAAATAAATAAATACCTCTGTGATGAGGTTCAACTGTTCAACTGAGTACTGCTTCAGAATACCACAGATTACTTTCTGCTGAATACTGCAATTTGATAATTTTTTTTCCCACTAAGTTCTCACCCAGTTTAACATACACATACTTGCATGTAGAAAATCAGCTTTATTTTCTATACTTTCTTTTAACGCACTCACTCTATACTCAGGCTGTTAATTGCTGCATCTCTAGTCAATCTCATAACTGGAAATTAAGAACTTTTAAAAAGTTCATTACTGCTGTTCATCAGCAATAATGCAGAAACTTGCAGCCATCTAAAATATATTAACTTAAAGCACACAGACTGTTACAGTTTGCTTTTTCATTTTTTTTTAAATGTGGAGAATTAACTTGGAAATAAAATTTAAAACGTACATAGCCTTTTTTCCATTGAGTAAGAATATTGATTAAAACAATCTTTGGATACTGACACTTGGGATATCAGAATACATTGTGCTCCTATGCATAAAAGGTGGAATGTGAGATAGATATTTACAAATTATAATGTTGATGTCTACCAGCCAATTGCAGATACCCTATATAGTGAATCTATGGTCAATGATAACTTGTAACACTTAATACTACATGTAAAGGATGCATTGGAACAATGTTTCCTTTTCTATTTTCATTCATTGTTTCAGTGCTGTTTTCATTCAATGTTGAAGAAAGCTGATAATAGAATAGAGTCATAGAATCAGTCAGAGTTGGAAGGGGCCACAAGGATCATCTAGTTCCAACCTTCCTTGCCATGGGTAAGGGCACCCTACCCTAGATCAGGCTGGACAGAGCCTCATCCAGCCTGGCCTTAAACACCTTCAGGGAAGTGACCCCAACCACCCCCCTGGGCAACCCATTCTAGGGCCTCACCACTCTCATGGTGAAGAACTTCCTCCTCACATCCAATCTGAATCTCCCCACCTCCAGCCTTGCTCCATTCCCCCTAGTCCTCTCACTACCTGATAGCCTAAAAAATCCCTCCCCAACTTTTCTGTGTGGCCCCTTCAGATATTGGAAGGCCACAATAAGGTCACCTGGGAGCCTCCTCTTCTCCAGACTGAACAGCCCCAACTCTGTCAGTCTGTCCTCATAGGAGAGGTGCTCCAGCCCTCTGATCACCCTTGTGGCCCTTCTCTGGACACACTCCAGCATGTCCACATCCCTCTTGTAATAGGGGCTCCAAAACTGGATGCAGTACTCCAGGTGGGGTCTCACCAGGGTGGAGTAGAGAGGAAGAATCACCTCCCTCGACCTGCTGGCCACACTTCTCCTGATGCAGCCCAGGATCTGGTTGGCTTTCTGGGCTGCAAGTGCACACTGTTGACTCTTGTTGAGCTTCTCATCCACCAGCACCCCCAAGTCCCTCTCCACAGGGCTACTCTCCAGCCAATCACTGCCCAGACTGTATTTGCGCTTGGGATTGCCTTGACTCAGATGCAGGAACTTGCACTTGTACTTGTTGAATCTCATGAGGTTGGCTTGTGCCCACATCTCCAGCCTGTCCAGGTCCCTCTGGATGCCATCCCTGCCCTCCAGTGTGTCTGCTGCACCACACAGCTTGGTGTCATCAACAAACTTGCTGAGGGTGCACTCAATGCCTTTGTCCATGTCACCCACAAAGATGTTGAACAAGACTGGTCCCAGGACTGATCCCTGAGGGACTCCGCTTGTCACTTGTCTCTACTTGGACATGGACCCATTGAAAACTACTGTTTGGTTGCAGCCATCAAGCCGGTTCTTTATCCATCTGGTGGTTCACCCATCAAACCCATGTTTCACCAGCTTGGAGACCAGGATGTGGTGCCGGACAGTGTCAAAGGCCAGGTAAATGACATCAGTTGCTTGCCCCTCATCTATTATAGCTGATATCCATAGCATGAATTATAGCTGATTCCCAGAGTTGAGAAATGTCTATGGATTCATCAGTTTAGATGTAGACAGACAAATGCATTTATCCTAATGTTTTTCTCTTGCCCTGTTAACTGTGAACAAGACCCAAAATCTGTTATTATTAATTGCCTGCAAGTCATCTCAGGCGGTTTTAGGATCCCAGCCTGTCTGTTCTCTTAATCTAATAGCATTCTGGGTTTTTTTGAGGGGTTGGAGCTTTTTCTGTTGTTGGTGGTGGTTTTTTGGGGTTTTTTTTTGGTTGTACACTTTTGCTCCAACCATTTCTCTCTCCTGCCTGATTCTTTGATCTACCTATCAAAGATCTCAAAACACTTTGTAGAATTTATCATGTTTAGCTAGTGTTACTATGACTGGTAAATGTTGTTCGTTGTCCCTATTTGCACAGAGGTTAATCAACCTGACCAAGCTCACACAAGTAATTTGTTGCAGAGGTGAAAAAAGAGCCTCTGAATTCTTAATAATCTCTAGCCTAGAGACCTTCTTGCTTCAATACACATACATATATATAAGAAATTAAACAGACAAATATGCAATTTAATAGGCTTTCAAAAACATATATCATTGAAATTGCAGCAGCAGGAAAAAGGCCATCAGAAACGCAAACTGAATCACAGCACTTTAAAAATACATTGCAATCATGAACTGCCTTTAGAGCAGTAATTTGACTGCAACAGTGTATAAGCCCCAAATGTTGATCTATTTTACTATACAGCATGGAAACATCAGAAACCTTGGGTACCTTTTACAGCAATCTTCGGCTCCACTTAAAAAAATGGTAACAGTGCTAATTCAGAAAGAGTTAGCTTGTCTCAGTTATTTATAGGGCATCTAGACCAAAGCCTGCTTAGGTCTAAGAACTGCAATATAGCAATGTCTAGACACCCATTTTATCATTTAGCTCTTGCTGTCAAGATTGGGAGGGATACTTGAACTATTGTTGAGAAATATATAAAGGAAAGTGATCACCTGCAGGCTACAGAGGGGCTACAAATTGAGACCAGGTAACTAGATGAAGAGTAAAAGACTGAATGACCATGCAGAGGCTTTTCCTGCAGCTTACACCAATCATAGTTCCAGTAAGGAAAAAATCTTACTGCAACCCCAGGGCTGAAAAGATACCTTCAATATTGACCCATTCCCTGAAAAAGAAATTATTTATAATCTTAGTTTACTTTATTATAAATATTCTGCAGGTTGCACCATGGGCAAACATCTATTTGGGAAGAGCAAATTACTCCAAATTATGCAGTCATCCTTATTGTCCCAAACTAGGACTAAGTGGCACTCCTGTCAGTTACATGAATGGTCCCTAATAATTCAGCTATGCCTTAGAGGTTGCTGGATTAAATGGTGTGAATATGACAATTCACTTAGTAAACTACGCAGCACAGTTTTACCTTTAAAACTACTGCATTTACCAAGGGATCCAGGCACCTGCTTAATGTTAAGAAAGTACCTAATGTTTTGTTAAATCTTCATAAGACTGTAAAATAAATATATACTGAACCTTAGAAGAGATATTCCAAAGATATTCCTTAAATCTGAAATAAATAATAAATCCCCAGAACACAAGACAGAGCATAAAACCCCTAAACACACAAACAAAACAAAAGCAAATAGAAGTTGAAAGGGAATACAGATTCTAGGAGCACTCTTATGAAACTGAATAGCTCTTATCTTCAAAGAATCACAGAATTACCCAAGTTAGAAAACACCTTAGAGACCATGGAGTCCAACCTGTCACCTAACCCTTCTAATTAACTAAACCATGGCACTAAGTGCCTCATTCAGCCTCCTCTTAAACACCTCCAGGGATGGTGACTCTACTACCTCCCCAGGCAGCCTGTTCCAATGGGCAATCACTCTTTCTGTGAAGAACTTCCCAACATCCAGCCTAAACCTGCCTGGGTGCAGTTTGAGACTGTGTTCTCTTGTTCTGTCACTGGGTGTCTGGGAGAAGAGACCAACCCCCATCTGGCTACAGTCTCCTTTCTGGTAGTTGTACAGAACAATAAGGTCTCCCCTGAGCCTCCTCTTCTCCAGGCTGAACTACCCATCAGCTGCTCCTTGTAGGGCTTGTCCTCCAGCCCCCTCACCAGCCTTGTTGCCCTTCTCTGGACACATTCAAGCACCTCAACATCTTAAATTGAGGAGCCCAGAACTGGACACAGTACTCAAGATGTGGTCTAACCAGTGCTGAGTAGAGGGGCAGAATGACTTCCCTGTTCCCATTGGCCACACTATTCCTGATAAAGGCCAGGATGCCATTGGCCTTCTTGGCCTCCTGGGCACACTGCTGGCTCATGTTCAGTTGCCTTTCGACCAGTACCCTCCAGGTCCCTCTCTGCTTGGCTGCCCTCCAGCCACTCTGTCCCCAGCCTGTAGTGCTGCATGGGGTTGTTGTGGCCAAAGTGAAGAACCCAGCACTTGGACTTGTTAAAACGCATGGCACTCTTGGAACTCTTTACTGTTTGTTTCTCCAAATTTCCTTGTGATGTCTCAAACAATAAAGAAGCATTGAAAATAAACACAAGATACCTGATGTTTTTGCAATGTAAAAACAAGCTTGTATTTACCTGGCTTCTCTCTTCTCAGTCCTTTGAAAACCTTAATGCTACGTGATCTAGTGATATGCATCTTAGATTGGTCTATGTTCAGATGTTCAATTATTTATATGACAGAAGCACTATTCTAAAATGGAAAGTGTCCTACAAATCAGCTTCACAATCAACTTGTCTTCATTTTAATTTTCAGGGGCTAGTTTTCTTCTGTTTGTAATTACTGTCATTTGAGATCTGAATTTGTTCTCAACCCTTAAGCCTTTTGCTGGTAATTGCTACAATTGCTTACACAGAAAACTAATACAGGAAATATGTATTTTTCAACTGTTTAGAAAGTAATCTGACAGGAACAGAAAAAATAAAACCAGTATAATTTACCAAATTCCACAGGGTCACAACAAGCACCCTGGTGGTCATAATAAATAATAATAAATACAGATAAAATCTACACATCAATTTTATTTAGATACAATGTAACATTTTCCTGTCTTCTATAAAGATGGCAGTTTCTAACTATATATTAAAATGCCAGTACTGCAATTTTACACAGAATTTCAGCACTTGCCTGAATATCCACTGATGTACATGTTCACCAGTTTCAATCTGTGAATGACCTACTGCTTCATTGTCTGTAGGCAGTTAGCGTTTGACTTCTAATAAGAGATGCTAATTGAACACCTACCCCTAGAGAAAGCCTTTGTCAGGACTCAGTGTCTTGTTTCTGTCCCCTGCTGTTCTGCTCTGCTGTATTCAATTAGTGTGCTGGAAGCAAAGTAAAAATTACTAAAATCTGATCTGTGATATGCCAGCAAAGAACCTTTCAGAGATCAGGTTTTCATCACATTTCACTTTCCTGCCAGCACACGGAGAGCAGCAAATTTAACTGGATAGGGACTGCAATTTCAGGTCCAAAGAAGAGAATCTGAAGACAAGAGTAAAGGATAAAGACAAGGGAGAGATATAACGGAGACTAAGAAGAAAATAGATGATAGAAAAAGAAAATAAAGAATAAAGCAAAAAATGACAGAATGGAGGACAAAGTACACAGCTGTTGAAGCAGATGAATGAGGTAAAAAACTTGTTCAATTTATTCAGTAGAGTCAGTAGGCCATTGTGATTAAGTGAAAGTTAAAGACCAGAAATGTTGGTTAGTTGGTTGGGTAGGGGTTTTTTTTTGTTTGTGTAAGTACACCAGTGTCACTCCTTCTGGTATGAGCAGAGTGGAAGATTACATTTTTTGTGGTTAAAAGAAGAATGAAAAAGAACTGGGTGGATATTCATGGGCATGTCTACATTCCATAAATAAGATTGGGTAGCTGTGGAAAAAGGAGAAGAAACCTCAGGACTGCTAGCTATGAACCACGTGACCATATCAAGGTAAGAACTAGATGGACAGTAAAGCAGGAATTTAAAGAAGGAATCACAGACACAGAATTGTTTTGGTTAGATAAGACGTCTAAGGCATCAAATCCAACCATCAACCTATTACCTCCACTGCAAATAGCAGAAATAAAGTATGCTCTATGTTACATGGTAAAGAGTGAGTAGTGTCATGGAACGAAGCTGGGAATAAGATTATGAGGCTCATAGCAGGGAGTGAAGGAAGCATGGCAGGAAGGTTATAAACCAATCTTCAACAGGTGTCTGAAAACAAACTGTGCCTGCAGAGTGTACATACCTATGGATATAAGTGAAAAAGAAATCCTGGACACTTCACCCTACCTACGGCTTAACATTTAACTGCACAGTATCTGATTCTGTACTCATGACCACATGTTAAAATGATGGCCAAAGGTCAAGGTACTCCTTGGGACTCTACCTATGGAGCGCTCATGTACTCAGATTTACTATATATGTTTAATGAATTTTGCATATGCCCAGTAAGAAAGAAAAAAAAAAACAAAACAAAACAACACCATGGACAAAGTAGTAAGAATCAGAATGTGAGAATGCATACACAAGAACTGAAATCTGTTAGATCTTTTAAAAGTTCTTTCTGGAGATTTTAGTGTTCTCCATGTGCATTCAGAGGACAGGCATCAAACTGACTGCTTCTGCTCTGGCACTCACTGCTTTTGGTTCTTTCCAAGTCCAGCATGTACACTGCTGCTGTGACATAGTGGTGATATTTTATTGTGCACTGAAACAGATGATGATTCAGCTGTTCTCAAGTACAATGGGCTTCCTTCATCAACAACCACAGTAATGGGAAACCCTGCTCTCCTTTTGTCACATATGTAAGATCAGAACATGCAAACAAATTGAGTTGAAACAAGCTCAATGACTAGCACAGAAAGGTAGGAAGAGCTGCTGCTGTAAGAACAATTATAAGTATTAGAAAAGTAAACCCAGGAATAAGGCTGTAGTTGTCTCATATCCACTATGATTTGCCTCTATTCTTCATGACTAGATGCTGTGCTATTCTGTTTTGATCAGATAGTGAAAAAGGACTGTGGTTAAGATGAGCATTTTAACCCAAATCAGTGGTACATAAACAAAAAGAGAAATATTAATAACAAAGAGATTAAAATATTAATAAAAAAGAGAAAGGAAGACACCTATATGGTATCACCTTCCACAGTGAGATTACTTGAATCTGTGCATCCCATTCAAAACCAGACTGCAAAATGCCAAAGACTTTCTTTAATTTCTAGTCATGCTCAAGTTTTCTTTGTGGCACTGCTCATCTGAATCATTGCCTGGTCTTGCTTACAAAACATTCATATTCAAAGCACCATTAGCACAATAGCAATTAACAAAGAGCCTTTTATGCCAACATGCTACAACTTCATCTCACACACCCTTTATAGGAAAAAAAGGTCTTTTATCTTCTTTCCAATATCAGTGAAGCACTCATGCCACGAGAAAAGAATGCTCCCTTTGAGTGCAGAAGGGACATGTCTGTGCCTTATGTGAATCTACCGTATGTACAATCGTGGGGAGGACTAGGTGACCTAAAAGATCTTTCTCATCTTTAATCTCTATGGACATTCACAGCATTGAGAATTGCATATTAACAACCTGATGGAGGATTTTGTGTGGAAACAGCAGTGTTTACACAGGATGTTTTTTCTTATTTTTTTTCCTTCTGTAAATGATAGGAAGAACACTTTTAGTTTTGTCCTAAGTATTACTGACAAAACACAAAAAGGACAACAATTACCCTTCAGTCATGTACAGCAGTCATTCCTAAAAATATTGCTAATATGGATCAGTAAGTGAGAAGAGGGAGAACCTGTAGCTACATCACACCAGAAAATGGTGAGTTTTGTGGCCAGTGCTATATAAAATTGCCACATTGGTGCTAAGATGAACACTAAAATTTCCTGTGAGGCAACAGTATTCCTTTATAGTATGCTGAAGGTGTCACGACCATATTAACTAGAGAAGGTGACAATGTTTTAAAATTCTTCCTAATAATAATTTATAGACAATTCACAAGGGGGAAAAAAAAAAAAAAGAGTATCACAGTTGGCCAGAAAAACACAGAACATATGCTCGTTTGCAGTAATGGCATATAAGCAGTATCATGACATTTTACAGTAATATAAAGATGTAGGACAGATATGAGAATTGAACACCCCCCCACCCCCCACCACACACACACACATTTTAAATATCAGATAGTCAAATATTTCCAAACACAGCTGTAGCATTGTCTAGAATGTTTTATCCTGAGTTCCCACTAACACAATACACAGTGGTAAAACATGAAACAAAAAAAAAGAAATTACCCTCAAAGGCTCTTGTGTGCTTTTATTTCACACTGATTAAACAGGCACAGTACAGCCTGCTGCCAAGTTGTTCCTTACCAGTTGATGAAAACACGGATAGACTCTTGGTTACAGCTCCTAATGTGTTGATCAACTGACCCAGAATAACAAAGGCTAAGGGTAAGCCAACACAGAAATTACTATACTGGATTAGACCTGAATCAGCCTTGTCTAAGATATTGTCTCTGTGAAGTTGCCAAAGGGATGTGTAAGAACCTTTCACCAGCCTGCCAGCTCTATTTCTTTATGTTCTAGCAAGCACTGTTCAAAGAAAAAATAACTTAAGATGCTCAGATTTGTTTCTTTACATTTTCTGTTACTGCTTTGTGAGCTGTAGACTGAGGGGCAAAGGGTGGAAATTGTGCATTTCTGAGGAACAATTAACTTCTTTGTTGATTCCCTGAGGTATACTGTAAACAATAATATAATATATTATCCCATGAAGAATTTGTCATAATAGATCTAAACTGATATAATTTAAAAAAAATGTTCATGCATTTGTATTTAAATGTGCCTCTCTTTTTTTGCATTGTCAGTTTGGGGGCAGTGGGGAATTATGATTTGTTTCCATAGTAATAAAAAAAGCATTGCATTTGCATCACACATTAATCACAGAGAAATTAAGGACACAGAAAAACCAATATCATAATTCACATATCCTTTTGCCTGAGATATGATTCCGGATTAGGGTTGTATACATCATTAACTACTCTGTTTCCCATTAATATTTCATCATAAAGTTGTTAAAAAAATAGAAAGCTCTCTTTATTTTTTCCTGCTTCACCTTTCTCTATACATTATATGAAAATCATTCAAACTGTATACCTTTCCTTGCCTAAAATACATTAAAAAAACACCTGAGAGGTTTTCTATTCACAGACAGTAGTGCCTGCCTAAGAAGAGTTATGTCATACCTAAGTATTATTCTCCCCTGCTGACGATGTGAAATCTTTCATGAATAAGCCTGATTTGCTAGTACACTATTCTGTTGCATTCAGCTTCTTATATAGCACTCAGCCATGCTGGACTCAAGTGCCTCTTGGCAAGGTATAAGCAACATGACTCATTTATTTCATGCTTCCTCACTGCCCAGGGCAAAAAGTACATGCAGTAAATGTTTTGTTCAATGTTTTTTTTGTTGTTATAATTAATGCACATTATATAAGTGTTAAAGAAAGCAAGTCAATGAAATGAATCCTGTACTTAGGATGGAAGGTGCTGAGTCCTGTCCTTAGCTCTTTGGAAAATTTATTTCTGTCTGAGACTGTTGACTGTATTCCTTAGCACAGCCACACACCAAACAAAGCTGATGAATGCACTCTCATTCCTTCCCCCTTTTGTAAATAAATAAAAGTTTAATTATATTAACTTCCATACACTTACCCAAACATCTGTCCTCTTAATGGTAGCAGCTTTTAAAGTAACTTTCAAATTTTGAAAGAAATTATATTTTTCCCCATGAAATTCCTAAATATACACCACATTTCAGGCATCTGAAAGCTCTTCTACACAGACTATTCTTAACTTCAGTTGTGTGATGGTTTCTGAGTTACCCCCCCNAGGAATTAAGTTTTATATTCACAGTTTAGCACAATTAACAAGCAGATATTTACACTATATTACAAATATTTAAATCTATATACAGAAATATACGAGTTAAAAGTTATACAGAAACATGATACCCCTCCCAGAAATCAGAGTTCCCAGTAGGGGCTCCCAACCACTCTTCCACCTTCTTTCCACAACCCCTCTCTTACCCCAGAATCTGCCTTATATGCAAGGTGAGTTGGAAGGATCAGCACAGAGTGTTAGAAGCAGAGTGATTAGTTGGGTTACAGATTCAGCTAGAAACCAGGAAGAGACACAGACATTGGCAGACTCTGACAAACTGTTTTACCTATGCTTGCGTCCTTGTTTTTATACATCTCAGCAAACCTATGAATGAAGGAATCGTCACCATTGTTTTATTTTCACAGCCTATAATCTAATTTTTCTCATTAAAATATTCCAATTAGTCTCAAACCAGAACAAGTTGAAAGAGTGTGACTGCTCTTATCTGGATCTCTGGCACTCACCCTTCATATTGAACAATTCTGAAGGCAAAATCATGTGTGTTTTAAGAAAGAAAAGAATAAACATTGCAAACAAGAAAATAAACTATTTTTTAAAAGATCTGTATTTTACCCAGCTTTGTACTGGGTTACTTCAGTACCTTACTCAACTTGGGTTGTTAGTAGTTTAATAAATTATTTAACACAGAAGATCTGCTGTATGGAACTCTTAAATCTTTATATTTTTGTTTTTTCAGTCTGTTAAAAAAAAATAAAAAGAAGAGTGTATGTCAACAGCAGACTCTCTGGGAACACACTCACATACACTAGTATGTTAATTTACTTTTAATCCTGTAACTTCCTATATTTTTGATACTATTAATACACAGACTATGACAAATATTCATGCATGCATAGGAAGTAAGTAGCTTCTGCCTTATCTCAATAGCTTTGTAGCAACCATACACATTAGATGACAAGATAACAGCTCTAGCATTTATAAGTATCTTAAGCCTGCATCTCTTCCATCCCCTTGTGAACATGAGGAGCTCATGCTTTCACTGCTGTTTGTGAAGCTTGGGCCTGGAAACCAAGAACCTTCTCTAGATACTCAAACTATATAAATCAGTTTCTATAAGATATGGTGTAAAACATAAATATGAATTAACATTTTCCATTAAGGTGATACAGGCACTGGAAGAGAAGTCTGGTTATTTTTCTTGCAGTGAGATATGCTGTTAAAATTTTCAAGCCCTTCAGGATTCATGCTTTGATCACAAGTAGTAAAACTATTCATGGCCTTAACTCAGTCATCTAAATAAGTAATCTGTCATTATAAAACTGACTCATTAAATTAGTGGGCCAGGAGTAACCTTGAAGAAGAATTTTTAAAGATTACTTTTAAGATATGTAAAGAGAACCATCTGAAAATAACATCTAATAAAATAAGTCTTGGTTAGGAAGAATCTCTTTACATTTTTATTGAGTCTGATTTAATATCAAAGGCTTAACAGAAATGCAGTTCCCAAAGAATATCCCACAGTAAGAATCACTAAAATATAATTCCAAACTTCCCACAACAATTTTTAAGATCTCTGCTCTTATATCCCATCTGATTTCTTTTTAGAGCAAGACAAAAATTTAATGTCTAGTATTATCAATATAAAGAGTATTTGTGGTTTGCGTTTTTTTTCAACTGCTGAAAAACAGTAATTCCATTGAACAAAAGAAATCCATTTACATCAGTGCTAAATTCAGAACTGCTTTTTTTTTTAATTAAGTATTGAGATTTTTCCATTTACTGAGATTTTATATTTATGCATACACATAAATATATCTTACAATTAATAAAGTTACTCTTAGGAACTGGAAAGCTCAAAATCTGTGCTAGTTGAAAAAAAATGCAAGCCTGTAGTTCATGACTTAACCATAATACTTGATCATAATACAACAAATAAAATCAGAAATCAGTTGCATGGAAAACTGTAAAATTAATGAACTTAAGTAGGTTAAGAAAGAAAAAGAAAAAATCTTTTATATATGGAAATATAAAAAACAATAGAAATATGAAACTGGGAAAAATAGAGGCTTTTAATTTATTCTGCAGATGTCAGACTGTAAAGCCAGCAGGATTCATTGTAATTCGATATTCTGACATTCTGTGTGATGTTACCCATAGGAATTCTGTGCATTCAGCACTCTACCAAAACAGCAAGCAGTAGCTGTAGTAAACTAGAGGACTGCTTTGGAAAACAAACAGAAAATCCTGAGTTTAAGATTTTCAAACCAACAACTTCACAGAATTGTCCCAAAGGATAATGGCAACTGCTGTTAGAAAAAAATCTTGTGTTTGTTCTGCACTTTTTAAAGTCAAAGTTGTAACATTAGTTCCTTTAACTCTAACAGAGTTAGAGCTGGAAAAGGCCTCAGGAGATTTCTAGTTCTCTTAACTCTAAATCAATGTCTTGATTAGTACAAACTGAACTCCTGGAGTCTCATATAGCAAAGCATGTTTATTTCATCATCTTCAAGGCTGCTCTCTGAACTCTTTCCAATTTTTCAATATCGTTCTTGGATTATCAACATCAAAACTGGGCATACAAGTCTATTAAAATAGGTTCCATGTCCTAAATGTATAATGATAAGTTTTCCCACCCTCACCCATGGCTACATTTGCTTTTCAGGCTGTCTGTAAGATGTGTGCTTTTATGAGCATTGTTCATCTTCCAGATTTTCCATTTCAGCAAACATATTAGATCTGGCTCACCTGACATTAATTTTCTTTATATTAGCTGGCATGGTGCTGTATTTAGATTTGTTTCTAAAACACTGTTGGTAACACACTAGTGATTTAGCTATGTCTGAGCAGTGCTTGCACAACATCAAGGCTTCCTGCTTTTTTTCACTGAGCTCTCTGCAGTGAACAGGCTGGGGATAGGCAAGGGGTGTTAAAGGACACAGCCCAGACAGCAGAAGCAAACTGAGGGGGTATTGCACGCTCATCAACAAAAAACAGAGAGTACTTTTCCAAAGGCCATGCCATCTTGGCATTGTCCTGCTTTTAAGAGGTGGTGTGTGACTCCTTCTTTATTTAAACTGTCTTTACCTTGTCCCACAAGTGGTGGGTTTTGGTTGTGGTTTTTTTTTGTTTTGTTTTGTTTTGTTTTGTTTTGTTTTTTTTCTGGCCATTATTAAAAATAGTGTGGCCAGTAGAGCTAGGGAAGTGAGTGTGCCTCTAAATACAGTGCTGGAGTCTGCACCTTGAGTATTGGGTTCAGTTTTGGGCCCCTTACTACAAGAAGGGCACTGGGGTGCTGGAGGGTGTCCAAAGATGGACAAAAATTACTGGTGTGAGGTGTCTAGAGCGTAAGTATTAAAAGGAGCGGCTGAGACAACTGGGATTGAGAAAAAGAGGATCAGAGGAGACTCTATTCACTCTCTATGTGTAAATGAAACAGCTGTAGCAAGGCAAATGTCAGTCTTGCAAGTAACAAGTGATAGGACAAAAGGAAATGGCTTCCTTTATGTGCGTTGTGTGAAGGGAGGTTTAGATTGGACATTAGGAAAATATTCTTCACAGTAGAAGTTGTTAAGCATTGGAATAGTGTGCCCAGGGAAGCAGTTGAGTCACCATCCCTGGAAGTATTTAAAAGATGCAGAGATGTAGTGCTGAGTGTTTAGTGTTGGCTTGGCAGTGCTTAGTTAATGGTTGGACTTGATGATCTTCAAGGTACTTCCCACCAGAATGATTCCATGACACTATTTTTTTTTTACTTTATCATATTGTGGGTGCTGAGAGCGGGGGAGCAGTGGGGGAACAATGAGGAAAGAGCTGGTGCTGCATACACTGTGTCTTCTGAAAATGATCCCACAGCATTCAAGGATACATTTCCTTATAATTCACAGTCTTGGCCTTTGAAATTTTTGGAAGGAAATTGATATGGTCTTTTCAATAATCTCTACTGCATACTTTCTTGATCACCCCATGGTCAGAAGTGACTTACTAAGGCTTCTTGAGTTCATGGGGACATACTCCTCCAATACAATGCAGCAAATTCCACAGAACCATCTTTTCATATAATTCTTCCATGTCCTCATGACTTTGCATAGGTTTTTTTTTTTACAGACAGGATGTAGTACAAATCTTACTTGTGTAAGAGCCCAGTGCTGCATGGCACACCACATGCAGCTGCAACAAAAATTACACTACATATGTAGCCACAATTAGAGCCACAGCTACACAAAGTACCCATAATGGTCACTAAGAATAGAGCCACCTCACACTTTGCTGCACTTAGCTTCTACGAATGCTTAGCTTATCCTCTATAAATGCTAGTCTTTACACAGGCTCTTGACCTGACATGGTAGGTTGAGAGCTGAAATGGGGGTTTCCCAGGCAACTCAAATCTGTCTAGCAACCACCCATTTCAACACGCCTAACAAGGTCATCACAGTAGGTTTGCTGTTTCCCATAGTATCATCTTGTTCTTTGGCAGCTATGGAAAACAGATGCACATGGTGCTGGCTCAACTTTGGCTCCTGGTGCCAGCAACCAGAAGCCAGCTGGACCCGAAATTCAACTTTAGATGGCCACCAGTATTGGCCAATGCTGATACAAAACACAACAGGGAAGAGCTAATGGAAATGGTCCTTATTTGGTACGTATGTTAAATACTCTGTGGACCCACTGCCTGGTGCTGTCTGGTCCTACCCATCTGGGCCTGACAGCAGGCACAGATAAACATAATGTAAAACAGTTATTCATAGAGACATGACTGGGAGAGTTTGAAGCATGTAGCAGAGCTAGTGGAGGGGAAAGTTCTGGAAAGGCTCAGCAATGACATTGTGGGACATCTCCACTCCTGAAAGCTCTCTTTTGGTGTATGCAGTGACCTGGGGTCATCTTAATGACTTGCAGTAGGAATGGCAATAGGTACTTTAGGTAGTACCACCACAGGTGTCACATGAAGAAGGTATCTAACACAGCATGGCAGGTGAAACCATTTTAATCACTGTAGCCATTGTGGCATTTTTAACATCCTTTTAGTTTATGAATCATCCACAAACATAATGAGTGACCTTACACATTTTTCTAATTTAAGAACAAAGAGTATTAGGCACTACACATTAAAAGACAGTTTTTAATTTAAAAATCTATTCACATTTACTTACCAGGACCTACTAATAAATAGCTTATTCACTTATTACATGGTATGATTATTTTAAATTTTACATTGTTCACCAATTTTTGTGTCTATAGATGAAGTACATTGCATTAACACTAGCACCTTCATTACGTAAAAATGTAATAGAATTAGGGGAAAAATAGGTGGGAGGTAGTATACTATCTGGAAAATAGCACTTTAACCTAGCCCAAAAGATCTACAAATTGAACTGAACTCATTGTCTTATTTTTCATATTCCAATTGAAGCAAATGCATATTTTAGTAATTTAGAATCACAGCATCATAGAATAGTTTAGGTTGGAAGGGACCTCAAAGATCATCCAGTTCCACACCCCCTCCACCATAGACAGGGACACATCCCACTAGAACAGGTTGCTCAAGGCCTCATCCAATCTGGCCTTGAACACCTCCAGGGAAGGAGCAGATATAAACTGTGCAACCCATTCCAGTGTCTCACCACCCTCACTGTCAAGAACTTTCTCCTAACATCCCGTTTAAATCTCCCTTCTGCCAGTTTAAACCCATTCCCCCTCATCCTGTCATTACAAGATCCTGTGAATAGTCCCCCCCCAGTCCTCCTGTAGGCCTCCTTCAGATATTGGAAGGCTACTATAAGGTCTCCTCAAAGCCTTCTCTTCTCCAGGCTGAAAAGCCCCAACTCTCTCTGCCTGTCCTCATAGCAGAGGTGCTCAAGCCCTCTGATCATCTTTGTAGCCCTCCTCTGGACCCTCTCCAGCAGTTCCATGTCCTTGTGTTGGGTGCGCCACAACTTCACACAGTACTCAAGGTGGGGTCTGATGAGAGCAGAGTAAAGGGGGAGAATCACCTCCCTTGCCCTTCCTGGTAATGCTTCTCTTAATGCAGCCCAGAACACAGTTGCTGTCTGAGCCGCCTGTGCACACTGTTGGCTCATGTAGAGCTTTTTGTCAACCCAGACCCCTAGGTCCTTTTCCTCAGAGCTGCTCTCCAGCCACTTACCACTCAGCCTGTATTTGTGCTTGGGATTGCAGCGACCCAGGTGCAGGACCTTACACTTGGCCTCGTTGAATCTCATGAGGTTGTCATGGGCCCACCTCTCCACCTCTCCAGCCTATCCAGGTCTCTCTGGATGCCATCCCTGCCCTCCAGCAAGTCGACTGTGCCACACAGCTGGTGTCATCTGCAAACTTGCTGAGAGTGCACTCTATTCCTCTATCCATGTTGCTGAAAAAGTTGTTAAACAGCACCGGTCCCAGCACTGACCCCTGAGGGATGCCACTTGTCACTGGTCTCCAGGTGGACATTGTGCCATTGATGACACTCTGTGTGCAACCATCCAGCCAATTCCTTATCCAGCAGTGCTCCACCCATCAAATCTATGTTTTTCCAGTTTGGTGACCAGGATGTCATATGGGACAGAGTCAAATGCCTTACTCAGGTCCAGGTAGATGACATCAGGTGCCCTTCCCTTGTCTACCGCTGCTGTGACTTCATTATAGAAAGCCACCAAATTTGTTAGGCATGATTTGCCCCTGGTGAAGCCATGGTGGTTACCACCAATCACCTCTGCTTTGTTTTCCATCTGCCACAGCAGTGCCCTCAGGAAGATCTGCTCCATGATCTTCCAAGCACAGAGGTGAGGCTGACTGGTCTGTAGTTCCTGGGTTCATCCTTTTTTTCCCTTCTTGAAGATGGGTGTTATATTTGCCTTTTTCCAGTCAGCAGGAACTTCACCAGTCTGCCATGACCTTTCAAATGCAATGGACAGTGGTTTAGCAACTTCATCTGCCAGTTCACTGTCTATGGGGCCTGATGAGATTCACCATGGGTGGATCTCATCAGGCCCCATAGACTTGTACACGTTCAGATCTTTTAGCTGTTCATGAACATTTAAAGAATACTGAAGAAATTCAGCATGAATACTTATGAAAGCCCCTTCATAATAATGAGCCCCTTCATAATAATTAGTCTTTTGACATGTTACATATAGGCATTTCATCACCTTGAATTACTTGTTAGGAATTACCTAAATTTGTTCTAAGTATTGCATTATTTGTGCTAAGCTGCCATTTTTTTAACAGGCAAAAATAGCCAAGTTTAACTTTGAACCCTATAAATTCTTTCTACGTGTCCCTTGTCTTCTGTAATTCCTGGACTTACTAAATGCCATATTGATAGCCAGAGAAGATAGTTTTAGCTAGATATTTTTAAATTTTAAGAAAGAAGGTATTTGCTGCAAGTACTTTCAAAATAAAACTTCCAGTTGCTGTTGCAACAAAGTATTTCACTGTTATCAATGAAATATCTTTTTCCATAGTTGTAGAAACAAACAAACAAAAAAAGTTTTTAAATGTAAAAGGCTGTTATAATTTAGAACTAGTAGGCAAATTATCACAAATACACTGAGTTCATTCAGTAGCTGAGACAGTATTCACGGTCAAAGTCTAAAGAAAAAAAAAAAGCATTAAATTAAAGTCTACTTGGTAATATTAATTAGCCAAATACCAGTATTTACATAGCCCCAAAGGAGACTGTTTTATCTCTCATTCATTGATATGATACATGCAGGCAATACAGTTTAAAGCAATTAAGACAAATACAAACACATAAAAATGCCTTCTCTCTCATTTAACAGGTGCCTTTAAATACAAGATTCTGCAAACTGAACAGTCTATGATTTTTTTTCTCAGACAGTGTCTGAAAACAAAACTTTGAGAAAATCTCAGATTACTAAAAGGATTTGATTTTACTATTGTTCAAAGGAATTTTACTTTCACATTAGGCAACACAGTCCTTTATAAACTAGTGAAATAATAAATTATCTCATCATCTGATATCAAAACAAAGGTCTGAGGTAGCTCCTTAAGAGATATAAAATCTATAAAATCTTAGCATATCAGGCTCATACCAGTTTGGAAAACAAAATGCTAGCAAGAAAACAAAGGGAAAAGAGAAAAACTGTAGAAAAGAAATTCTACTTCCCATTGCATATTCAGTAAGTTAGTTAGAAAAAATGGATAAAAAATTCAAAACTATTTGGTATAATATCATTGACCTACTGCATCACTGAAATATTGATGAAATATTGGTGCCCACTTAGATTAAACAGACAATATACTTCTATGTTTGGAGGCAGATAAGCTGTTATCAGGATTATTTCCACACTGACTCTTGAAGACTGTTTACCAGTTATCAATTATTTTGGCAGTCCAATAGTTTTACTTCATCCAAAGCTTCTTTAAGAGGATTGAACAGTACAGTAATATTCTAGAATGCATTTTACCATTTGTCTTTACTGTACTAGGACTTCATATCTGCATAGCCTCTGCTACCCCTACTCCAATCAATGCTTAACTTCTGATCAATATAGAAAGTAAATCAGAGCAAAAAGTGCCATTTGGATTGGGTAATAGTCTTGTACAGTAACAGTGTGACTCCAGGATTTCATGACCTGCACAGCTTCCACTTTGATTTTGCTTTAAAGGGAGCTTTGATCCAAAAAAAACTCCAAATGTGCTGCATTCCACCTACTTGAAATGGTACCACAGCTAGTATCAACAGAGAGGCTTGACCTAAATTTCTTCCAGTTTAAAGAAATCTGAGTGTCAATACATTTGTTTTTAGGAGAAATTTCTGCTCTAAGAGACCTGAGTCAAGCAGATCCTTGAAGTAGAATTACCTTTGTCTCCCCTGTCTTCTTGAAGTGAGCACATCAAATGATACTTGGCTTTCATTCCCCTAAGGTATGTTTTACTAGAATAATAATAAAACAAAAGAAAATAAAAGAAAAACAATACAAAAGCAAAAAAAACCCAACCCAAAACAAAACAATACCCCAACACAACAAATAACTCTTAAAACACCAGAAGTCTGAACTTCTGGGTGAAACTTGAGATGCTTGTAAATAAATCTATCCCTGTTCTCTATTCTTAGAGTGAGCTGACCTTTCTTCCAGCTCTCCTGTTTGCATTAACTTCACTGAGTTTTTCATTGACAGGCTGGAGAACAGGACTGACAGGAACTTTATGAAGCTCAACGAAGTGCAAAGTTCTGCACCTAGGAAAGAACAATGCCAACCACCAGTACACGCTGGAAGCTACTACCCATTTAAAGACCAGGTGGGTGAGAAAATGATCTGCAGGTCCTGGTAGACACCAATCTCACTGTGACCATGAAATGTGCCCTTAGCCTTGAGGACTCATAGTGTCCTGGGTTGCCTTAGGAGGAGTGTTGCCAGCAGGTGGAGACACATGATCCTTTCCCTCTACTCAGCACTGCTGGGTACTATATCCAGTTCTGGGCTCCCCTGTTCAAGACATGGGCACACTGAAGAGTGTTCAGACAAGAAAACTAGAGTGATGTAGGGACCAGGACATATGTCATATAAGGAAAGCTGAGAGAGCTGAGACTGTCTGGCTTGGAGCAGGGTTCATTCCATCAATATGTATGACTAACTGAAGAAGGGGTGCAAAGAGGATGGAGCTAGGGTCCTCTCAGTGGTGCCCAGTGACAAGACCAGAGGCAGTGGGCACAAAACTAAATCACAGGAGATTCTGTCTGAACATCAGGAGCAACATTTCACTGTTTGGGTGGATGAGAAGTGACACAGGTTGCCCAGGGAGGTTGTAGTAATATCTTAAAAGCCATTTGGACATGGTCTTGGACAGCCTGCTGTAGATGGCCCTGATTGAGCAGTGAGGTTGGACCAGATGACTCCTAAAGGTTACTTCTAATTTCAACCATTCTGTGATTCTATGATTCCACAGTTTCCACAAAACCTTCCTGCTGCTTCAGAACAAGACAGAGATCAGTACTGCTCCTTTCAAACCAGCACTACTTCTTTCAACAAAATATATGATGTATGTGAACATATAGATGCATCATAAAACCATCAAACAATTCTATTAGTCATAAACATGTCCTTTGTACCTTCCAACATTTAGTTCATACAGCAAGAAAACATTTATTTTTGCATGGTGCTCTTGAAAACAGCTTTGGTTGGAAGCTCTATACTATGAAGTGCAGCTTGCTTAAGTGCTAAAATTTAGCTCGATAGTTTTTTTTTCTTGCAGCTCACATTTGGGGTCTGGAACAGGTGTTAGTATTGTTAGTACTGCAGATACCCAGACACAGGTTTTCTAGAGAAACTTAACAGTCTGCATGCAGTTTGTGTATTGGTACTGACCGTCATGGTATATGTTCCTCCCTCCTCACACAATGGATCACAGGACTCTTGGGTATGCAGAGCCTGTATTACTCTATAGTCATAATTTGAGTTTCTCCTTTCTACTCTCATTTAAATTGCACCAGAGATTCTATGAACAAAAGATGGCCACAATTCTTTTTTAAACTACTGTAGAATTTACCACATTGTATGCTTAGTTCATGAAAAGCATGCATCTACTACATTGGTAATTTACGACTGTATTTCATTTCATTTTCACTTCCAGGGTCCTTTTCTGCTTAGGATGTTTGAAATGGATATATTTCCCAACATTGCCTTAACCTAGGAGTAGAAAGGCAGATCCTTTTGTCTCCGTGTTTACACATCAGTGACACAGACAAAATAATAATTTCCCTAAAATTATGTTATTACATAACAATAGCATAATTACAATCACTTCATAGCAATAGTGTAAATTGCACTACTACTACAGGAAACCAAAATGAACAGTACTTCAGTGCTGTATGAGCCGAAGGAAGACTCACTTCCAGCAGTTGGAGATACAGATTTGGTATTTAGTCTTCTACTCCCAAGGGAAATGTCAACTTTCCTGCCTTAATTCTCTTTGGCATGAAACATTCCCTGGAAACACACCTGGTTCAACAGAGAATGCTACAATTAAATACTAAATTCTTCTCTAAAATAAGCAGTTCAATTTAAATACTTAATGCCTCTTCATATTTTTTCTATCATTTTTAATTATAATAATACATGCAATTACCAGTATGTAGTACTTTTCAGCTTCAGAATCCCATAGCCAAAATTAGATCATAATAAAGTATTTCTTTAGAACTTTTTTAATTTCAATAAAAGGTTCTCTTTCACTCCTCTTTAATGTGAATGTTCATTTTAAAGGCATCCAATTTAAACTATGACAGTGCATTACAATAAAACATAAACCTGACAGAATTAATTAATGAACAGTAATTACTGTAATTTACAGTAATTCTGTCTGACAGCATCTAATTACCAACAGAGCATCCCTATGACTATAAAGGTAAGCATTTTATTGCTTCTCATGTTTTAGTAGGGAAATTGAGGCAGAGATGTTAATTAAGCTGAGAATACTGAAAAATTAGATGTCCAGAATTTAGTCTGGTATGTATCTGTGCTTAGATTTAAGGCTGCTTTCTTTTTATGAGAATGGCTCATTACTCTCCAGATCCCTGTGTTGCTTCAGCATATTTTCAGAGTGCTAACAGTCTGATTAGGAAGGGCAAGAAAATTTTGCAGATGATATATTTTTCTAGGGTTTTAATTTCTCATAAGGGGTTAAATCCCAAATATATAAATGTGGCTATTAGATTTTAGATTAGCTTGTAGGGATTAATTATCAGTAATTCAAATAAAACTGCTTGCAGGCTGTTTTAAGAGATTATGTCTCCTTCAAAAAAAAAATCACAGTGCTCTTTGGATACTGTTTCTTGAAAAATGTTATCACAGGAAAGAAGCATGAGGATTTGCAGAATATTAAACTAAATATGCTGTTATTATGCAGTAGTCTAATGCCATGCAAATCTACTTCCTTGTTTCCCTGTGATAAATAGAAGATATTTCACCTTCAGCAAAAGCAGGTTGAGTAGCT
Organism: Psilopogon haemacephalus; assembly: GCA_013396835.1. NCBI lineage: Eukaryota > Metazoa > Chordata > Aves > Piciformes > Megalaimidae > Psilopogon > Psilopogon haemacephalus. The sequence goes on from VWZI01002823.1 coordinate 141,231, forward strand.
ACAAACCCAACTACCTTAGGACAGTTAATCATAGAATTTTCACGATTGGATGGACTGGATGTGACCTCAAAGATCATCTAGTTCCAACATCCCCCTGCCATGGGCAGGGACACCTCACACGAGATCAGGTTGCTCAGATCCACATGCAGATTGGCCTTATAAACTTCTAGGGATGGGGTTTCCACTACCTCCCTGGCCAGCCTGTTCCAGAACTTCTTCCTAATGCCATTCCACCTAGTCTTATCACTACCTGACATCCTAAAGAGTCCCTCACCAGCTTTCTTATAGGATCCCTTAAGGTACTGTAAGGCACAAAAATGTCATCTGGGAGCCTTCTCTTTTCCCAACTGAATAGCTCCAACTCTCTCAGCCTGTCCTCATAGGAGAGGTGCTCCAGCCCTCTGATCATCCTTGTGGCCCTTCTCTGGACTTGCTCCAGCATGTCCATATCTTTCCTGTAATAGGGGCTCCAGAACTAGAATCACTACTCCAGGTGGGGGTCTCACCAGAGTGAAGTAGAGGGGAAGAATCACCTCCCTCGACCTGCTGTCCATGCTTCTCTTGATGCAGCCCAAGATACAATTGACTTTATAGCCTCAATCAAAATACATCTCATGTTTAGTTTAAATCTTATATATTAAATACCTTATGTTGTATTTATTTGTGTACCTACAAATGAAGCGACATGTAAATAGTCCAGAATGCTTAACAGGACATAGAGAAGGATATCGAAGAAAGGTATAGAAAGAATGTACAGAAGACAATTCCTGATCCCATATGAACCCAGACATGAATGTTTCCATCATATTTAGGAACAAAATATGCAAACATGTGAGAACAAAGATCAAGTAGTTTCTGAACATGCATCAGGGTCCAGGAAGGTTGGACCTACTTCAAGAAAAAAATCTTGAAGGCACAGAAACAGGCAATGACAATGTGCTGAAAGCAGAGCCGTCGGGGAAGACGACCATCCTGCATGGGTGAAGTAATTAAGGAAAAAAAAAAAGAGAGCATATGACCTTTGGAAAGAAGGAGTGGTAACTCAGGAAAAAAAATAAGGATATTGTCAGGTCACGTAGGAAGAAAATTAGAGAGGCCAAAGCCCAGTTAGATTGGCCACTGCTGCAAATGATAACCAAAAATGTTTTTATAAATATATTAACGACAAAAAGAGGGGCAAGGATAACCTCCACTCTTTATTGGACAAGGAGGGGAAAGTAGTGACTAGAGATGAGGGAAAGGCAGATGTGCTTAACAACTTCTTTGCCTCAATTTTCAATACTAAGGCAGGTTGTCCTCAGGACAGCTGGACTCCTGAGCTAGTAGGTGGGGCCAGGGAGCAGAACAGTTCCCCTGTAATCCAGTATGAAGCAGTTAGGGACTTGTTGAGTGCCTTGGATCTTCACAAGTCTATGGGACCAGACGGGATCCATCCTAGAGTCTACCTGGACTTCAGCAAGGCCTTTGACACTGTCTGCCAAAGCAAACTCCTGGCCAAGCTGGAATCCCATGGCTTGGACAGGGGCACTCTGTGCTGGGTTAAGAACTGGCTGGATGGCTAGGCCCAGAGAGTGGTGGTGAATGGTGTCACATCAAATTGGCAACCAGTCACTAGTGGTGTGCTCCAGGCATCAGTGCTGGGCCCAGTTCTGATTAGTATCTTCATTGATGACTTGGACAAGGAGATGAGTCCACCATCAGTGAGTTTGCAGATGGCACCAAGTTGGGAGCAGGTGTGGATCTGTTAGAGGGTAGGAGGGCCCTGCAGAGGGACCTGGACAGGTTGCAGAGATGGTCACAGTCCAGCGCCAGGAGTTTTAACAAGTCCAAGTGCTGGGTTCTGCACTTTGGCCACAACAATGCCAGGCAATGCTACAGGCTGGGGACAGAATGGCTGGAGAGCAGCCAGGCAGAGAGAGACCTGGGAGTGCTGGTAGAAAGTAAGCTGAACATGAGCCAGCAGTGTACCTAGGTGGCCAGGAGAGCCAATGGCATCCTGGCCTGTATCAGAAATAGTGTGGCCAGCAGGACCAGGGAGGTCATTCTGCCCCTGTACTCAGCACTGGCTAGACCACACCTTAAAAAACACCTTGAGTCCAGTTCTGGTTCCCTCAATCTAAGAAAGATGTTGAGGTACTGGAATGTGTCCAGAGAAGGGCAATAAGGCTGCCGAGGGGGCTGGAGGACAAGCCCTATGAGGAGCAGCTGAGGGAGCTGGGGATGTTCAGCCTGGAGAAGAGGAGGCTCAGGGGAGACAACTACCTGAAAGGAGCTTGTAACCAGTCAGGGATTGGTCTCTTCTCCCAGGCACGCAGTGACAGAACAAGAGGACACAGTCTCAAACTGCACCTGGGCAGGTTTAGGCTAGATGTTAGGAAGAAGTTTTCACAGAAAGAGTGATTGCCCATTGGAACAGTGTGCTGGTTTGATCTAATTGGAGAATTTGAGTGAGAAATTAGACTATTGGCTGAGAGAGGGAAACACATTATGTCACTTCACCCAGACCTTTACTGAAAAAGAAAAAAAAACAGGCTGCTTTTAAGAATTGTACCCAAACACTAGATATCAGACAGTTTCTGACCGCTCTGACTCCGGCTGCTTCTCTTGCATGGTCTCCTTTTGTCTTTGCCTTGGTAGCTAATTCTCAGTAAAACTACTAAATTCTTTCTACTACTCATCCCCCTGACCAATCTACTTCAGCTTATCTGCAGCATCAACAGGTGGTGAGATAAGATTGGGGAAGAGGGAAAGGTGGTAGGGGGGTTGATAGTTATCCCTCTTGGAGATTTGGGTCTCTGGGAGGGGTGTGGTGTCTGTATTACCTTTTTATTGTATATATCTGTAAATATCTGTTATACCTTGTAAATATTTGCTTGTATATTGTGCATTGCTGTAAATATGAAGCTTCATTTATTAATTTCCAGTGTCTCTGTGTCCTAGCCGGGGTTTATAAAAGGTGGGGGGGGCAGGTAACTGCTGAAACCACCACAAACAGGCTTCCTGGGGAGGTAGTGGAGTTATCATCCCTGGAGGTGTTTAAGAGGAGGCTGGATGAGGCACTTAGTGCCACGGTTTAATTAATTGGAAGGGTTAGGTCATAGGTTGGACTCAATGATCCTAGAGGTCTTTTCCAACCTGGTTAATTTTGTAATTCTGTGATCCTTTGTCTCCCCATCTTTTATAAAAGCACCACCCACAACAGGAGGAGACCTTCAGGCTAATGTACTACTTGTATAATTACCCCACTCTTATATTGTACCTCTCCCTTATCCAAACATTATGTTATGTTTGGATAACATAATACTCCCTTACAGTATTACATTATCCAAAGCTTATCGTTTCCTGTCCTAGCTTCATCTTTTCTTTCCAGGCATGTTTCTCACTACAGTTCCTGTAAAATAACACATTATACCATAATTCTATCAATACTATCCTTCCAAGTGCCACTAAATCTCCTGGTTATTGACAATCTGAAGTACATTTCATTGGTAGAAGGATGAATTAGCACATGTCTACAGAGCTCTGCATACATACTTGAACATCTGGCAAAATATGCATCTCACAAATATATTTCTTGTGTACTGACATGTCAGGGATGGAAGGAATTCTAGGGTTTATATTTCCCCACCCTACTACTTTTACTGTTCATGATGCTACCTACACATTCCGGCATCAGAGGCCAAGTCTGCAACTGTGTTCCTCTTTAGTTCTCAATTTACAGAGGAGTTGTACCTTTCTCTCCTCCTTAAAATTATCAGAATGCAATGTAAAAACAAAACAACTGCACTAAATAAACATGTTGGGAATATAGGATAGACATGAATATTCTTGAACTGGAAAATTTGTCTTTCAAACAACACTTAGCCCCTTGAAGTTCACAGTTTCTGTTGACGCAGGAATCTGCTTACTTTAACTAACAGCTGGAAAATATGAATTGTCTAGAGCAAGACCTGTGAGACTGCACTTAAGTGATACACATACCAGTGCACAGTCTTAAATTCATACAATGACAAAACTGCCAGTATTCTTCTGAAAGTCGTGGAAGATCTGTAGACATTGTTAGAGCAGTCAAAAGTAGAATCATAGAATCAGTCAAGGTTGGAAGGCACCATAAGGATCATCTAGTTCCAACCTTCCTTGCCATTGGTAAGGGCACCCTACCCTAGATCAGGCTGGACGGAGCCTCATCCAGCCTGGCCTTAAATACCTCCAGGAATGGGGCCCCAACCACTCCCCTGGGCAACCTGTTCCAAGTTCTCACCACTCTCATGGTGAAAAACTTCCTCCTCACATCCAATCTGAATCTCCCCACCTCCAGCTTTGTTCCATTCCCCTTAGTCCTGTCACTACCTAATAGCCTAAAAAGTCCCTCCCCAGCTTTCTTGTAGGCCCCCTTCAGATACTGGAAGGCCACAATAAGGTCACCTGGGAGCCTCCTCTTCTCCAAACTGAACAGCCCCAATTCTTTCAGTCTGTCCTCATAGGAGAGGTGCTCCAGCCCTCTAACTAATATTTCCTCTAACTTTTCCAAGCAGTAGTGGCTATGAACTCATGCTTATTCTTTTATTATTACTTTTATTTTTCTCTGGGAAAAAAAAAAAAAAAAAGAATTGAATACAGAAAAATCACTTGCCCTTTTCCAAGATATGGGTAGTGTATAAGTGTACAGCATCACTCCTGATTTCTCTCTGACAAAGAGAAAATTTAGATAGCATAAACAAGATAGCAGCTTCAGCAGTCTTCGGGTTTGGGTATAAAAGACATTTGTGAGGCTTTCTCATTTGTTACATGATCAATTTAGAGATATAATTGGGGGTAATTAATAAGTTATCCATAGTCTCTCCTGTATCTTATTCAACTTCGTTAAATAACAAATGTGTAACATACACATACTAATGTTCAACATGTCTGTAATTCAAGAGAACTGCTGAAATTCTTACAAATCCTATTGTTTATGCAATGGTATTGTACCTGAATACTTAAACAAAACAATGACACAAAATTACATCAATATTTGGCATGAATTATCCACTCAACCACATGGACCTTTAGTGCAGCCTCTTTCTTAGGCAAGCACAAATTCCACAGGATCTCCTTTTCATTTGAAGAAAAAAAAGTATTCTGGACCTCTTTTGTAGCATCAACCACCTAAACGTGAACTGAGTGTAAATGAGTATAGCTGGGACTCTAATCCTCACAACAGCCAGCTCTAGTGCCTCTGCCACTATTCCTAGCTTCACTGTTGCAGAAGAATAAAACCTGACTTGAATTTTATCATTTTATCACATTTACTTGCAGATGCTTGGGACATTGTGGACAACACAGTAATCTAACAAAAGTGTGATAAAGGCACCTGAAAGCTATGATTTGGCTGTTTACATGCCACAGGTGTAATATTTTGCAAAGCAGGTTTTCAGCAATCTAACTACATATCTGTAGCACATATCTGATGGGGAACCCCATCAGGCTATGCATAAATTAGCCAGCAATAACAGAAGACACCTTTGAAAGTCTAACAGCTGCTGCAAATTACAGTGTTTCTCTTGCATTACAGAATTATTCCCCATTTTATCTATGCAGAAGAAGGTCACTCCATTTCATGGGGGAATTAAATATTCCAAAATTTAATTTCAATCTGATTAAGAAGAACAACAACAACGTTCAAATACTAAAATGCTCATTTAAAAGGGAGCCATTTATTGGACATTAAAGCCCTGGAGCACATTGCATAAAAGATCTCCATTACAAGGTCAGCTCCTGAAAAGCTGCCACCTCAGAAAGCCCAGATCTCCTGCAGCTAAGAAGCTGTGTTGGTTATTTGCCAGTATAATCTGTTCCTGGTATTTTGTCCAAATTGGACCATTTCTATGAAACATTCCTGTTAACTAGTCAATACATTCCAATGAAATATAGTGGGTTTTTTTTTTCCCTTCTGACTTTTTCTCTATATTATTGAGCTCTTCCAGTTTCACTGAACTTTGCTTCCACCACCCAGGAGCCTCTTCATTGCTTAAGTACAAAACAGGCTGCCTAGAATGCTAACACTTAAACAAAGAAAGTTTGGCAGTCAGAAGCAGTATATTCTATTTACCCTACTGATCAAATTTACCTAGGTAAGCTAGCAAACTCAGAACATCTTATTTGGGACAATACAGGACCACAAAAAAATAGCTAATTTGAATTCAACTTGCATTGACAGCACAGTTTCACTGTATTAATCTCCTAAGAGTTAGCAGCCTTGTAATGCAGTCCATACAATTTTGCAGTGTCTTCATACTTGGGCAACTGCAAAGAACTGCAGTGCAAATAAAGATTAGGCTTTGCTTCTTCTCACCACTGCAAGAATCTACTTTGGATCAAGAGTAGCTGTGAAATCAAGAAACTCAGGGCTGCAGAGTACAATTCTAAGGCCTTCTGAAGCCAGTGTTTTCCTTTTAACTGCTATTATAGGTTTTATAAAATATTACAGCCTAAAGACTCAAAGAATTTTGAGAGAATATATTCCACAATATAAAAGAGCTGCAAAATAAGATACAACACATTTGTTACTCGGCAATAACAGACACTTTTTCCAGTGAAGGGTGGATGTAACATGGGTCAGGCCATGGATTTTATCTGGTAGCTATCGATTAAAGCAAAAACGTAAGGAATGAAGGGGCTGGGGTGGGGGAAGTCTTGGCTTACAAACAACTTGCTAAAACACAGCACTTCAAACCTGCATCTTAGATGTCATTTCACTGGCTTTTTTACCCTCAGTAATCCATCAACATAATATGGCACATCAAAGCTAGACTCTAATTTTTAAAATTAGCATTTTAAAAAGATTGCAAGTGTTTTGGTTTGGCTCCTTAGAAATGCTTTTTCATTTTAACAAATGGAAGGCCGATCTCAAGATGCATGTTTATAATTTTATTGGTACACTGCTGACATTGCTTTCTTGACTTAAAACCAAGATACTACAATTGCAGTTAGGAGTTTATTTTTCTCATCACTTACTCATTATCAGTAAATCTCACATAACATTTAAATTAAAATTAAATTAAAAACTGTCACTAAGGAAGTTCCAGTATCAGTATTTATATGAAATTATTTTACTAAATTAATCTTTTTTAATTCAGTTTTGTGCATTCTAAAGAGCATTTTCAACTTATGGGATAAAACCACAACATGTGGTACATCTGTGTTCACAATATAGGTTACAGAAATGTTACAATTTTCAGATTTGTACCTGCTACATAAAATATGTTGAAATTAGGAGGAAATATGTATTTATTAGAAAACAATTTGGAGCAGTAGAAATTGCTGATTTTGTGTTTCACGACAAGACTTGTACCTCAGAGAATTTTGCTACAACTAAGAACTTCAAACTTCCCTGATAAAGACAGAAGGCAATGTCCTTGGGAACACATAGAAGCTGTTATCTGTATAGAACAAACCCAGTAAGACTCAATGGATTAAGGCTTCAGAGTAAGACAGCTGATGCCAAGAACTCAGTGTTAATCATGTACCATTTTAGGGGTTTACTGCAGACTAGATCTATCCTGGCTCAGCACCCTGAACAACCACTCATTATAAAATCACACTAGATGTAATCATGGAACACATCTTCCAGCTGAGTTTGATCCAAAAAAGAATTCAGCTTGTGAGCTCTCACACTGGGCTGTAATGTAAAGTAAATCATGGTAAATTGAGATGACTGAGACATTTGCTCTGAAAAATGCTTTAATCCACTAGGCATCTCATCCATGCTTGTTCTGGGTATAAATATTCAGAGAATGTCTTGATCCTATGAGTCTTCTTTGTAGTCATGGTATGAGCAATGGCACATGGGAGATACAAGTTTTCTAGACCCACAAGAAGTCTTAGAAATGCCTTTTTATTTCAGTGAATCAGAATTCCAGACCTCACCTGTCTCTGTTTTCTCCTCTTCCAGCATTTATGACAGCATATCAGCTGAGTTTCCTAGGGTACACATAGTAAATGTTTTTACCAAACTACAATGCCCCAGAAACTAGTGAACAATGTTTTCTCTTCTGACACCAATTCAAAATTTATCAGACTGAAGAAGACTCCAACTCTGTTCCACTTCATAGATTAGTGCTCCTGCCTTAACATGTAAAAGATCCAGTCCTGCTATATTGGGCTATATTCAGCGTAGAGATGAGATCCTGCTATATTGGGCTATATTCAGCGTAGAGAAGACTGAAATGTCTACCACTGATTTCTTATACTGCACACTGTTTAACTTAGCTAGACAAGATCACTGTCTGAAGACCTTCACTGTCTCTCCCTCTAGTAGCCTTAAAGAGAAAACACAACATTTATTTTACAGTAAATGAATACAGAGGTTTGAATACCATACCCTGGTTCCCACCTCTGATAGCAATTTAAATCATAGAACAGTTTAGTTTGGAAGAGACCTCAAAGATCATCCAGTTCCAATCACCCGCCATAGGCAGGGACACCTTCCACTAGATCAGGATGCTCAAGACCTCATCCAGCCTGGCCTTGAACACCTACAGGGAGGGAGCAGACACAAACTCCCTGGGCAACCCATTCCAGTGCCTCGCCACCCTCACTGTCAAGAACTTTCTCCTAACATCCCATTCAAATCTCCCCTCTGCCAATTTAAACCCATCACCCCTTGTCCTGTCATTACAAGACTTTGTGAATAGTCCCTCTCCAGCCCTCCTGTAGGCCCCCCTTCAGATACTGGAAGGCTACTATAAGTCCTCCTCGAAGCCTTCTCTTCTCCAGGCTGAAAAGCCCCAACTCTTTCAGCCTGTCCTCATAGCAGAGGTTCTCCAGCCCTCCAATCATCTTTGTGGCCCTTCTCTGGACTCTCTCCAGCAGTTCCATGTCCTTCTTGTGCTGGGGGTTCCAGAACTGCACACAGTACTCCACTGTGCCCTCCTAGATTTATACTAGAAAGAATTGTCTGGTGCTGTTCTTTCACCAGAATCCTTTTTCCTTCTCTGGCAAAAATCAAAGAGGCTTTTGAGGAAGGGTCCAGTATAAACAAGATAGGTATGTGATTGAGAAAAGGCATGCTCTTGGTAAGTGTTGATTTCTATATCTTACAAATTCAGTCCTCATTTAGTTCTGGACAGAATTTTCTTAGATTTGTTGTATAATAATGCAACTTTTTTTCTTGATTTGCATAATAATGCAGTTTTATATCCATGCATATTTTGATGATGCTATCCCACAAGCTGTACCCTTTTTTATTCAGAGAAAGATATCTGAAAAAGCCAGGCTGAAGAAGAATCACCAATTCTTACTGTGTACCTGGAAAAATGTTTAGCTCTAAATCACCAATCATGATTTCTTTCTTTTTTACTGTTGGCTCATTAGTTACATCCATATCTTTTCCCACTAAAAGTCACCTAAAATGGTTTCTAATTTGTTGTTACAGTTTAACCAATAACTATGTAGGAAAGAGGGAAGGTTTTCCTACCTGCAATTGAGTGCTACATCAGCTTGTCTTAGTAAATGGCCAAAAATAAATCAATCGTAGTTTGCACTACTTAAAGAGACAAATCATTCTAATCAAAGTGGTGATTTACCAGACTACAACCTAGTGACTTGTTTTTTTTTTCTTTCATTAGATTAACTAAAAAAAAGATTTTATTCTTTTAATCTTCATTCATTATGTGATAGACTCCTTTGTGAAATCAGAGTAAGTAACTTACAACTCACTCCTTACTCCTTCTTTAACAATACTGTTCATTGATCTCATAAGCCTTCTAATCAAAGGAATAACTTAGGATAAAAACCTCACAAACATATCAGCCTCTTTTCTTTTGAAATATCAAAAGATAGAATAGATAGTATTACTCCAAAGAAGTGGCATTTAGTGATTTTCCACAGTACTTCTTATATATCCACTTTTTTCATACCAAGACTTAAATAATGTAAGAAGTATTTTTTTTCATGGCAAAATATTCTGAATAATTTTCATTCATGAAATTCACAATGTTTCAATATTTATGTTAGCATTTAAGTTTAAAGCAGTGAGAAATTTCCAGCACAAGTTTATATGACAATAAGGTCACTGTGAAAGAGATGATTCTTTACCATTGGAAATGAGTTTATGTATATGCTGGCTATTGCACTGACTTATATTGTTTGATTAGGATTTGATTATGTTTGATTACACCATTTAGAATTTCCTTACCAACAGTTGTTTCGGGTTTTTTTTGCAATTTGTTTATTTGTATCTTGATTCTATTTGCAACAGCTTAAAGAATAACTAAGATTATATAATATCATAGATGATACAGCCTCAACAGTTTTTCAAAAATACTTTACTTGGAAGTGGGAAGTATGCTTCTGCATGCAGCTAAGGTCACTGGATAATTTATGATCTTTTGTGAAAACCAGGTACACTTTTACCTTCAAATGAAGTTATTCTGGTATGGATAATACATAAATCTACAAAGACATTTACTAATCCCCTTTAGTCTTTTGTTATGGTTCTTTATGACAAAATTTTGTAATTACTAGATTTTTAATTAACTGATATCAAAATCACAGAATCACAGAATCACAGAATATATCTGGTTGGAAGAGACCTCTAAGATCATCCAGTCCAATCTTTGACCTAGCACTGAAGGGTCAACACAAAACCATGTCCCTAAGCATGAGGTCAACACACCATCTGAACACCCACAGGGATGGTGACTCCAACATGCCCCTGGTGTACTGGGTTAGAATAGAATAGAATAGAATAGAATAGAATAGAATAGATTAGAATAGAATAGAATAGAATAGAATAAAATAGAATAGAATAGAATAGAATAGCATAGAATAGAATAGAATAGAATAGATTAGAATAGAATAGAATAGAATAGAATAAGCCAGGTTGGAAGAGACCTCCAAGATCATCCAGTCCAACCTATCACCCAGCCCTATACAATGGCACTAAGTGCTCCATCCAGTCTTTTCTTGAACACCTCCAGGGATGGTGACTCCACCACATCACTGAGCAGCCTATTCCAATGGGAAATCACTCTATTTGTGAAGAACTTCTTGCTAACATCCAGCCTATACCTCTCCCAGCACAACTTGAAACTCTGTCCCTTTGTTCTGTTGCTGGATGCCTGAAAGAAGAGACCAACCCCCACCTGGATGCAACGTCCCTTTAGATAGTTGTGGACAACAATGAGGTGACTCATGAACCTCCTCTTCTCCAGATCAGACAACCCCAGCTACCTCAGCTGCTCCTTATAGGGACTGTGCTCCAGGCCCCTCATCAGCTATGTCACCCTTCTCTGGACACATTCCAGTACCTCAACATCTTTCTTAAATTGAGGGGCCCAAAACTGCACACAGTACTCAAGGTGTGGCCTGACCAGTGCCAAGTACAGGGGCTGAATGATCTCTCTTGTCCTGCTGGCCACACTATTCCTGATGCAGGCCAGGATGCCATTGGCTCTCCTAGCCACCTGGGCACACTGCCGGCTCATGTTCAGCCTACTATCTACCAGCACCCCAAGGTCCCTCTCTGCCTGGCTGCTCTCCAGCCACTCTGTCCCCAGCCTGTAGCACTGCCTGGGGTTGTTGTGGCCAAAGTGTAGAACCCTACACTTAGCCTTCTTAAATCTCATCCCACTGGCCTCTGCCCACCCATCCAGCCTGTCTAGGTCCCTCTGCAGGGCTCTCCTACCCTCCAACAGATCAATACCTACTCCTAGCTTGGTGTCATCTGCAAACTTACTGATGATGGACTCAATCCTCTTGTCCAGGTCATCAAGAAAGATATTGAACAGGACTGGACCCAGCACTGATCCCTGGGGCACACCATTAGTGACTGGTCACCAACTGAATGTGGCACCATTCACCACCACTCTCTTTGGCCCAGCCCTCCAGCCAGTTCTTGACCCATTTCAGAGCGGATCTGTCCAAGCCATGAGCTGCCAGCTCTGCCAGGAGTTTGTTGTGGCAGACAGTGTCAAAGGCTTTCCTGAAAGAGCGGATCCCTCCCCTGGTAGAGTAAACTCACTACAACATGGAATATTTTTTGAAAGTCAGGAAAAATGAAAATGCATTTCTTATAGTTTAAACTAAATATAACAGAAAAATAATAAAGGAAGATGGGGAAGGGGTCAAGTGGTGGTGAAGTGGCAAAAGCAGCAGCAGCCAAAACAACAGTGGGGGCACAGCAGAAGCAGCAGAAGCAGCAGAAGCAGCAAGGGGGAGGTATGAGCTGTGTTTCCAGACATAAGGGTCTCGATGCTCCAGTGAAATTATGTTAACTTATCCATTGTTGCTATTATATGGCTTATCCCCAGAATGTTCTCCTCTCCACTCAGAGCCTCCACTTCTAAGTTTCTCTATTTCCATTTTTCCTATGTCTGAGCTAGAAATCTATCTCAAATGGCTGCAAACCACTCCTTTAATATAATTGCCATGGGAGCACCAAGTCATTCCATCTAATTAGGGACAACATCAGTGTCATGAATGGCAGTAGTCCAGGCTTCAGGCATTTTCTTCAATTCCCAGCTATACATTTCCTTATTTACATCTGTCTCAGGCATTGGCTAGCTCAGGAAACAGATGTTTTCTTCAGCAAGCAGGATGGAGCAGGACTCTTAGCACTCACAGGGTTCATGCTCATGTATGGTGGGTTCTTCATGGGTTTCACAGGCACCACAATTATCTGCAAAAGAACTCATAGCAACTTATACCTACATTCTTTCTGCTAATGTCAAGTTCCTTTGTGGAATACATCATATTTCACCATTCTTTTGCATAACTGTGGTGGTTTAGCAGTTAACTGCCCCCCACCCTTTGATATAACCCAGGCTAGGACTCAGAATGGCTGGAAGTTGATAAATGAAGCTTTATATTTACAGCAATGCTCAATATACAAGCAGATATTTACAATGTATAACAGATATTTACAGATATATATGATACAAAGATAACACAGAAACACCACACCACTCCCAGAGATCAAAATCCTAACGAGGGGTTTCTAACCACCCCTATCATCTTTCCCCCCTTCCCCAATCTTACCTCACCATCTGTTGATGCAGCAGATAGGCGAAAGCAGATCGGCCGGAGGGATAACAGTAGGAAAATAAGTTAGTAGAATTATTAAGAATCAGCTACAAAAGACAGGGACAAAGGAGCCATGCAAGAGGCAGCCACAGCCCAGAGAGGTCTAAAGCAGTCTGACTTGAAATGGTAGAGTTCAAGATCCTCAAAGCATCAAGGAGGCTGCACAGCAAACTCACTGCTCTGGAGTTCAGAACAGCAGACTTCAGTCTCTTCGGAAATCTGCTCAAGAGGGTACCATGGTAAAAAAACCTCTGGAAGGAAGGGGGGCCCAGGAAAGCTGGTCATTGT
>VWZI01002824.1:0-39371 GCA_013396835.1 Psilopogon haemacephalus
TTTGACAATTTGACTGAATCCAGGAATGTGTAGTCTCCAGAATTCAGAAGAGGAACATTTGTTGCTGCCCTTTTGATATCTTAAGTATATGGCAAGTGAGCTGTCTGCCTGAAAGGCTTCCTTTTTGCCTTTCTCTGCTTTGCTCAGGTGGTGGCTGGGTTGGGAAGAGCTTTGTAGTCACCAATTGGTTTTCTACCAGCCATGGAGGCAGGGATTGAAGCAGAATTGAAGCCAGAGGTTATTCTGTGTCTTGCATTCTCAAACCACTTTGTGAGCAGCTTTCTCTTCCTATGCACAAGTTAAAAACCAAACAAACAGAAGCTGAAAAAACAATACAAAATCACCCCAAACAAAAGCTAAACAAAGAAAAACAAAACAAAACCACCACCACCACCACCACCATCTGAAAGAATTCTGGGACTGGTGAAATTCATATCAATAAATTAATTTCTTATGTGCTCTGCTGTGAATGTAAACTGAGGTACAAGATGAGGTACAGTCATAGTAAGTTCTCCCATACTCATCAGCTCCTGTGCAAAATTAAATTCTCTAGGCACTTGCTAGGGTGCAGGACTATGGTAGTCACAAAAAGATTTCCTTGCAGCTGACACTATTTCAAATCACTGCTTTCCAGTCATCTTAATGTTCCACTGAATGAAAGGTTTCACAGTGGTGGGAACAATTAACTGCATGCATGTGAGCAGGTCCAGCATCACACAAATTGGTACTTTACAAGCATTTTTTTGTTGTGTACTGTTGCATTTTGTGGGAAAGCTGCACTGCTTGTAATGTGGTTGTAGCATCATGGAACAGTCTGGGTTGGAAGGAACCTCTAAAAGTCATATAGTCCAACTGCCTCTGCAGTACAAAGGCACATTCCTGCACTAGATCAGATTGCTCTGTTGAGCCTCACTTGAATATCTCCAGTGATGGGGCCTCAACCACCTCCCTGGTCAACCTGTTCGAGTGTTCCACCGCTCTCATGGTGCAGAACTTGTTCCTAACTTCCAATTTACATCTGCTCTTCTCTTGTTTCAAACCTCTGCCCTTCACCCTATCACAACAAGCCTTTGGAAACAGTCTCTCTCCAGCCAGGGAGATGTCTTGTTCTGGGTTGGTATATTTCTTTGTGAGTTTTGCATGAAAGGAGAGTTGAACTGTAATTTGTTGGCTGTAACATTCTCTCCATCCTCATGTCAGCCATGGTGGTTTACCAGATGTTGTATAGTTATGGTTCAATTTGCAGTCAAACAGAAGACTCCAATGTGTGTATGTGCTGGTCCAGCATTAAGCAGATCTGTCTCGGTAGCTGGTGCTGGTCCAGCATTAAGCAGATCTGTCTCTGTAGCTGGTGCTGGTCCAGCATTAAGCAGATCTGTCTCTGCAGCTGGCTCCTTTCAGCTGAGGAATCTGTCTTTTATCTGGCTTCATCAGTCAGTCTAGTGAAAGATTTTCTCTTCTTGCAAATGATGCAGCTTTAGATGAAAGCATTTATGATAGTGCTGCTGTTTCTTTCAAACAAGCTTTGAGGTGGGGAAATCCTCTGGGTTCTGGAGGAAGAACTCTGAACTCCCCAGAGCCTCTGGCATCTCTGCACTGGAGAAAAGAGACTTGAAGTAATGAGTTCTCAAAATGTTTCCGTAAAGAAGCAGTTTAAGACTGGAATTGAAAACTTAAAGGAGGAGGGGGAAAGTTGCTATTAGTGCAAGGGTATTAGTATACATACCAGGAGGTAAAGATCCTGGCAGCTATAATTAGATGAGGTTATTTTTCCCTTTCCAGTGAGTCATTCCTTAGAGAGTGGATTAAATGTAATTTGTTTTTAAAAAGAAATAAATCCTTTTCACTTGTTAAAACCCAAGTAGAAAAGGGAAAGGGAGTCACAGAAGAATGTATTAACAATGCAGAAAATGCAGACTCATAAAGATTACTGAATATTAACCTTGAGGCAAGGCAGGAATTTGCTTTTGTAAGTGGCAGGTACAAATATACTTTTCCTCATTATATCTGCTCTGATAAACAGTGAAAGCAAGGCAGCCATGGAGAGTGTGGGTAGATTCATATTGTGGATTATATTCTCTTAGGAAAAAAGTCCTTGAGGATCTTTTTTTTTTTTTTTGGTTGCAGGTAGTATAGAAGTACCTGATGCCGTCTTCCACGCTGACTGTGTAGGAGCCACATGGTTGTCTCTGAACTGCCAGGTCTATATTCTGATAATGTACAGCATTATCCTTAATGATATTTGCAGTGTTTCAGGCACCTTTTAGGAAGCCCTGTACTGGTGTAATGTGTGATTGCAGTCACCTGAGAGAAAAATTTTCTCCTAAGAAATCCTATTTAACCTAATAAATTTAAGTATCATCATACCCAAATTTGCAGCTTCTGACTCCAGCAAGTGAGATCATAGTTGTCAGCGGAAGCTTCTGAAAAGCAGATCAGCGCATTGCAGAGCAATGAAGTTTGGAAGGGATGTCATCCAGTCCAACCCTTGCTCAGAACCTGTCCTGTTAGATCAGGATGCCCAAGGGCTGTGTCTAGCTGAGGCTTGGAGGATCTGCAAGTGTGGGTGACTCGGTCCAGTCTTTAACCTGCCTTATGGTGAAAGGAATATCCCTTGTGCTTGGTCAGAATTTCTCATCTTACAGTTCGTGTCCATTGCTTCCCTTCCTGAGCATCCCTGAGAAGAGTCTGGCTCTGCCTTCTCTTGCCTGCCATTAGGTAGGCAAAGGCAGCAGCTGAGTGGGAGAGGGGAGCCACAGCTCCCTCTGAGGCACTTTCATTAGTCTGCTCTGCTTTGCTCTGGCCTGCAAGGCCCAGCTGGAATGAGCAGATGTTGGTGTGAGGGATGGTGTTGGAGGCTGGTACTGTAACGGGGAAACTTGGCTGAACAGACAGCAGAAGTGCAAAAGGTGGTGTTCATACATACAGCCCTGAGGGCCAAAGAAATGCAGGTCCTTGGGTCTGTGCCCCTCTAATGTTGCAAGGAAATGCAGGCACTTCACATATTTACGTTGCAAAGCAGTTATTTGTGGAAGAACATGCATGAGGAGAAAGGCATCTCCAAGTCCTGACCTGGTTAAACTGCAGCTAGAGAACAAAGAAAAATATGAAATCCCAAGTGACATCTCAGACTAGTTTTGGTTTTATTCTGCTGCTGAATATGCATTTTTGACATTTCATGAAGTAAATTCTTAAATGTGTTCTCAAAACTTGAATTTTTGAATTATGTTTAATGACTGAAATTTAATACATGCATCATAGATTTTTCTCATGAATGTCATTGAAAGTCTGAAACTGTTATTTTAAAACTATAATCTTAAAGTAATATGAGGTAAAAATAATACCAGAATATCAGATATGCAGAGTAGGTTTGCTCATAGAGGGAAATGTCTACAATAATGGCAATCAATGAAAATATCTAAACATTTGTGAAGTGCAAGGTCCTGCAGCTGGGTCAGAGCAATCCTCAGTACCAGTTCAAGCTGGGAGACAATGAGGTTGAGAGCAGCCCTGCAGAAAAGGATTTGGGGGTAATGGAGGATGAGAAGCTGGACGTGAGCCAGCTTATGAGTAGAGACTGAGGGAGGTGGGTCTCTTTAGCTTGGAGAAGAGGAGCCTGAGAGCCTCATTCATGTTTCTATATGTGTAAAGGGTGAATGCCAGGAAGATGCAGCCAGGCTCTGCTCAGTGATGCCTGATGACAGGACAAGGGGCAATGGGTGGAAGCTGAGGCATAGGAAGTTCCTTGGAAACATGAGGATTTTTTCAGTGTGAAGGTGACAGAACAGGCTGCCCAGGGGTGTTGTGGAGTCTCTCTCGAGATATTCAAGGCCTGTCTGGATGCATTCCTGTGTGATCCAGTGTAGGTGATCCTGCTCTGGTAGGGAGGCTGGACTTGGATGATCTTTCAATGTCCCTTCCATTCTGTGATTCTGTGAATGGACACTTGCACTCCAGAAGGCAAATGGCATCCTGGGCTGCATCAAAAACTTCATGGCCATCAGGTCAAGAGAGGTGATTCTGCCACTCTGCTCTGATGAGACCTCACCTGGAGTGCTGTGTCCAGCTCTGGAGTGCTCAACACAGGAAGGACATGGACCTGATGGAGCAGGTCCAGAGGAGGGCCACAAAGATGATGAGAGCACTGGAGTACCTCCTCTGTGAGGACAGGCTGGGAGAGTTGAGGTAGTTAAGCCTGGAGTAGAGAAGGCTCTAGGGAGACCTGGTGCTGCATTTCAACATCAGAAATGGCCCTGCAGGAAGGCTGGGGAGGAACTGTTTAGAAGGGCCTGTGGGGATAGGACAAGAGGCAATGGATTGAAACTGGATCAGGGTAGATTTAGGTTGGACATCAGGAGGAAGTTCTTCAGAAAGAGAGTGGTGAAATACTGGAACGGGCTGCCCAGAGAGATGGTGGATGCCCAATCCCAGCAGACATTGAAGATCAAACTTGATGGGGCCCTGAGCAATCTAGTTGGAGATGCCCCTGCTGACTGCAGGGAGGTTGGAGAAGATGACCTTTGAGGGTCCTTTCCAACCTAATGCATTCTGTGATTCTATGAAACATTTTTTTTAAAGTTAAATCACTGCAAGGCATTTGCAGGCCTGTGCAGTCCGAGCAACTGATTTGTCTCTTCTGGTGTTTAAGGGTCATGGGTATTTAACAGGAGCAGGACAACAACAATGCTATCAAGACAAGAGAAGAAAATAATTTGTATGAACTTCTCAGAGAACACTGGAAGTCCTGTCACAGGTATTGGATACCCAGAGACCACTGTTCCTGAAGCACTTTAGTGCCTAAAGGATCTGATGTAGCAAGGGTCTCCAAAGCACTTCAGCACCCAGTACAGCTGAATGTGTCAGACATTTACCAGTGTTTCTGAGGGCAATCCAGGCCCTTACCTTCTGACCTACTAGCACCTGTGTTTCTTTGTCATTCAGTGAGGCACAAGAGGATCAGAGTGATACCTCCTGCAAAGCAGCAGTTCCGTGATCCTGATTCCCAATGATTTGTGAACTGGGCAGCTCTTGGGACTCTTCACTCATGCAATGAATCGAAATACTGTGACAAAAGCATCCTGCATCTTGGAGAGGGCATGTCTCTTGCTGAGTTGCCTCAGGCATGTTTACCTCTAGTATGGAACAAAAGAATTAATCTTGGATTTGCTTTTCTTGAAATCCCAGCAATCCTTGATCTATCTGCATGTTATCACTTAAATGCTGACTGCAGGAATTCAGAAGTACCCTGGATTTAAATCACAAATGAAGGCTGTGACTATTGAAGCACTGGATAGTGAACCAGACCTGCTCCTTTCTAAAATCTTAAACGACCCAGTGTAAATCAGACAGGGCTTGTGAGCTGGAACTGCAATGTAATGTACAGCAAAAGTACTGCTTTCTATATATGGTCTTGCTTTGCTCTAGAAATCTCTCAACATATGTCTGAGATGATCTTGAAGAAGGTAGTGCTGACACATTTTCCTTGTACTCTGTACATGGAAGAGAGGGGAGGTGTGGAACAAAGAGGTTAGGAAACCAGTTCTGCCTGTATATATTTGTGTGAGGCTGCAAATTAAGCAGGCTCACAGCCTTGTGATCTCAGGCACATAGGGATTTGGGACTGCAGAATATATTTGTTCTTCTTCTGACCAAGGAAGTTCAGTAGCAGTGCAATTTGAATCTGTAAACCAGTTTTACATAAGGGGTTTTATGGGATGCCATATCTGTGTGCTTAGAAGTCAAAAACATCTTCTCAAATTCCTGGCCCTGCAAAATCAGCCTGAAAGTCTTGCCCCTGGGAGTGCTTCAGTGAAACTAGCTCTGAGATGCTGCTCATGTGTCTTTGAAGGGAGGAACATCAGGTAGACAAACTGCCAAATCAGGCTTGCAATTGCATTCAGCTGCATCCTAGCTTTGCCCCTCAACACATTTGCTTTTCTGAGGATATTTTTTATTCACAGCAGGTGAAGGGAAGCATTCCTTGTTGAAGGCAGTTCCTTTAGCTGCCAAAGAATGGCTTCTGCACTGGCTTGGGATAGAGTTTTTTCCGCTTGGATATAATTCTCTTCAGTACAATGCAACATGCATGATCACAGAACTTTAGAGGTTGGAAGGGACCTCCAGAGATCATCAAGTCCAACCTTCCTGCCAAGGCAGGATCCCCTAGGGTAGTTTGCTGGGGAATGCATCCAGGTGGGTTTTGAAAGTCTCCAGAGAAGGAGACTCCACAACCTCTCTGGGCAGCCTGCTCCAGGACTCTGTCACCCTCACTGTAAAGAAGTTTCTCCTCATGTTGACCTGAAACCTCCTATGTTCCAGTTTAGCCATTGCTCCTTGTCTTACTGCTGCTGACCACCAAAAAGAAATTGGCCCCAGCCACTTGGCACCCAACCCTCAGATATTTGTATACATTGATCAGATCTCCTCACAGTCTTCTCCAGACTAAACAGCCCCAGGGCTCTCAGCCTCCTTCATAGGGGAGATGCTCATGTCTCCCAGCCGTCCTCGTGGCTCTCCACTGGACTCTCTCCAGCTGATCCCTGTCTATCTTGAGCTGGGAAGCCCAAAAGTGGACACGGTATTCCTGCTGTAATCTCACCAGGGTAGAGCAGAGTGGGAGAAAAACCTCCCTATACCTGCTGGACACAGTTTTCCTGATGCACCCCAGTCAGCAGCTGCTGCTTGGAAGGGCTGCAATTTTGCAGTAAGAAAGTAGCAGCCATGAGAAAGCTCTTATTATCTTGTGCCAATATTCTTGCAGTATTAACTTCACATAGCTTCCAAGAACTCTGAGTTATATTTAGATTTGTGTCCTCTGATACATACTTACCCAGTTGGGGATTTAATAATAAATTAAAATACAGATGGTTCCCACTCTGTAACTAGCTGGATTATCTCATTGTAAGAGGCTGGAACTGGAGCAGATAAAAGCAAAATTAGTTGCATATTATAATTGAAATATAATTGGATCTTATGTAAATTTAAGGTTGTTTTATAAGTATACTCTTATATGGAGGCATTACATCTCTAATTCCTATTCAGAGGGTTAAGAAAATGCTTGGATGAAAAAAGCAGTTTGCCGAATATTCAAAACTGAAAGGCTGAGAGAATTCCCTCACTGTATCTGACATACTCCCCTTCTTCTGGGTAACCAAAAATACAACCACCAAACTAATTTTTCCCAGTGTCTTATAGATACATAGAATGATTTAGCCTGGAAGGGACCTCGAAGATCATCTACTTCCATTACTGTTTCATTATTTGACAGACTGTAAGCTCTTGTAGTAAATGTGTGTAGTAAATATGTGAGAACAAGGTCTTTGTTGATAGCTAATGTGAGAAGAGGATAACTGTAGTAATACTGGAATCATAGAATGGTTTGATTTGGAAAGGGCCTCTAAAGGTCATCTAGCCCAACTCCCCTGCAGTAAGCAGAGGTATCCTCCACTAGATCAGGTTGCCCAGAGCCCTGTCGAGCCTCACCTTGAATATCTCCAGAGATGGAGACTCAACTACCTCCCTGGGCAGTCTGTTCTGATATTCCACCACCCTCATGATAAAGAACATTGGACAAGACGGCTTTATCCTCCTGCTCTGTGCACAGGTGCACACAGCCCAAACCCAGAGAGATTCAGAGATTCATAGAATGGTTTGGGTTGGAAGGTCATCTAGTTCCAAGCCCCCTGCCATGGGCAGGACACCTTCCACTAGATCAGGTTGCTGAAGTCCTCATCCAGCCTGGCCTTGAACACCTCCAGGGAGAGGACATCTGCAACTTCCCTTGGGTAACTTCTTCCAGTGTTTGTGTGTTCAAGGGTTTTAGGTCTTACAAATCTAATACAGTGCAGGAAGATGTTTAAAACTATTCTCTTTGCATTCATCTTCAGAGATTGCAAATAAATTCAACAAATATTTAATCAGTATTCATGATTAATTGAAAATAGTAATAATAAAAGAGAACAAATTCTCTCTCCTTTCATCCTTTCTCCCCTTTGAATATGTGAATGAAGTTCCAGGCAGCGTTTCTGGAAAATGTCAGGTTTGTTTGGACTTTGGTCTGAATACTGGTATCTTCTCACAGGTAATTAGTGATAGAACAAGAGGGAATGGCCTTAAGCTGTGACTGGGTAGGTTTAGACTGGATGTTAGGAAACACAGCAAAGAGGTCTCTACAGTAGGGTAAGTTCATGTATCTTTGCAGAGCACTTACTCAATAAAGTATGGCAATATCCCCCAAAGAGAAATCTTGTATTAAATGCTACATTAAATGAAATACTGTTGGTCACTTTGATATCTAAAATCCACTCCTTTAAGAAGCAGGCTAAGATTACATGGAGAAAAATAGCATAAGAAATAATTAAAAGCTGTGTTGTATCATTGTGAGCTGCAGAAGGTGAATCCTTTTATCCACCTGTTGTAGAACACTGTGTTAGATTCAGGGTCAGAATAAATTAAACACAGAATTAGTTAAACCCAAATCTATTCACTAAAAATATAAGGAAAATTTTAGGTAGGTAGACTATATGGAGACAGAAAAGGAAGATTTTTGTACAGTGCTTATTTTGAGCATCTTTTCCCCATTTCCTACTCTCAAAATAGATACTTTGTACTACAAGGTCAGTATCTGTTAGAGACTTGTTTGGTTATTTGGGTTTTTTGAAGGGAGATTCTGAGGATTAAGACTCTTTCAAGCTCCCATGGCAGCAGGACTTGTGTCTCTCTGGTGGAGCTGCTTCTATTTTCATGGTTTGTTTTGCCTTTGTAATGCTGCCCACCTGCCTTTTCACCTGCAGTAGAAGAAAAGGCAAAGATCTGGGCAGCTGCCACACGCACCCCAAATTTGTCTGTAATAAGAAGACAAACTGATACAAGCCTGACCATGGTTTTTGTCCGAGAGGGATGCCTTGGGTCAGAAAGCTGCTTTATATTCTATCTGGTAGCTTGACCTGTTTGTGTGCACATCAGTAACTACCTCTCTTTAGAATTAAAACAAAAACCCCTCTGGGTCTTGTTAGGAGCTTCCTCATGTTGATAACCAAGTTCTGCTAATTAATTGGAGAGATCGATGAGTGTGCTCAGGAGGTGGAGTCCTGGTTTGCTGTCTGCAATCTCCCAGACCACCTCTTCTCAAAGAGGAATTTGTGCAGGAAAACAAATGTCCATAGACCTCAGTAACCTTCTGGTCTACGTTGTGCCCAAGAAGCAAGGGGGATTGCAGCAGAGGCTTTTTCCGATTGTCTTTGATCTTTTCCACTAATGATTTCTTTCCACAGGCACTATCTGAAAAGGAGCTGTACAGTTTGGCAGGTGAATTGACAGGCCATAATTAACAGAGGGCTGAGCTGTGATTGTACTAGTAAATTATGTCTAGGACTTTTCACTGGCTCTGAGACACAGCATTGTGAGCAGCCCATGTCCATACAGCTAAACCCTCTTGTCCTAAAGAGGACAGAGTGGAAATAACCAAACTGGATGCCTTCCCTAGCCATACTAACTCCCAAACCCAACTTGGAAGCTTTACAAGAGAGTGCCAGGAACCCAGAAACCCTGCTGGGGACTGTTTTAGTATTTCAGCAATGTAGTTGAGAGACTGAATCACAGAATCACAGAACATTCAGATGGGAAAAGACCCTCAGGATCACCAAGACCAACCTTTACAAGGTTCACCTTAAACCGTATCCCTAAGCACCACATCTAAAAGACTAAACATGTCCAGGGTGGGTGACTCAACCACCTCCCTGGGCAGCTCATTCCAGTGCCTGACCACTCTCTCTGTGAAAAACTTTTTCCGAATGTCCAATCTAAACTTCCCCAGTCTCAGCTTGAGGCCATTTGCCCTTGTTCTGTCTACAACTACCCGTGAGAAGATACCACCAGCAGCCTCTCCACAATGTCTCTTC
Organism: Psilopogon haemacephalus; assembly: GCA_013396835.1. Taxonomy (NCBI): domain Eukaryota; kingdom Metazoa; phylum Chordata; class Aves; order Piciformes; family Megalaimidae; genus Psilopogon; species Psilopogon haemacephalus. The sequence continues at coordinate 9,900 of VWZI01002824.1, forward strand.
AGCCTCCTCTTTTTTCAAACTAACCATCCCCAGCTCCATCAGTTGCTCTAGGCACTTCTCTAGGCCCTTTCACCAACTTCATTGCCCTCATCTGGACCTGCTCCAGCAGCTCCACATCTTTCTTGTATTGTGGTGCCCATTACAAGAGAGATGCTTGAGATAATTTCCTATTGCTTCTTAACTTCTGTCTTTTGAAAAACAGTATATTGCTGCCTTTAAGGGAGGCAAAGGTATTCCTAGAAGCAACACTTCCAGTAATATGAGCTTGCAGACAAGATGAGGCAGATGAATCTAATGTGGGGGAAATGTGCCAGACAAGAGAGAATCCTTCTCCAGCTGTGGAGTGGTTGAAGGAAAACTCTGCTGCTTTCTGGAGAGTTATCATATTTTCCTTAACTAGTATTATGATGCCTTCTCCCTTCTAGGTCACACACCTTAATGCCAGCCTCACGTACTTACAGTTGTCCTGCTGGAATACAGACTCCTTCATCTGGGAACAAAGAGCATGCTCTGAGAAACTGATCCAAAGCAAAGCCTAAGTCAAATCACCAGCTGATATGTGCTGCCTGGGACAGTATGCTAGACAAGAGACTAGCACTGCTTTCTCCTGCATTGGTCATGAGCTGCAGCAGTGCTGCTCTAAGCCCAGAGGAGCAGTGCCACCACCCACATGGCAACTCACTTGTTAAAGCCACGCTCTCATGCTGACTTCTTAAGTTCCAAACACTCTCATTGCTTGATGAGCTTCAAAAATTCAAGTCCCCACAAAACTGTGTTTATTTACAAACAGAGAAGCCCCTCCTTCTGGGGGGAAGAAAGTGCAGATCCATGGTAACAGTGCTGTACTGAAAGCAGGAAATATGAGTTTGAGGCTCCTGTGTTTTGAGGGAAGTGTCTCTCAGCTTTTGTTCCTCATCTGTAAAAAGAGATTGGTTTCCATTTTCTTATGTGCTTATGTTCTATGCTTGTGACAGCGTGGACTTGTTTACAGTGCAAACAGCTACAAAGGCACTAGGAAGGGATCCTGTAGCTGTGGAAAGACTCTAGGCACTATGAAAACTATGAAAAGTTGTAATTGGGTATATGTAGTTCTCTAGATGATGGGAATTTGGGGATTTACAGCTACTTAGGATATAGAAAAAACTCGCAGTGGAGGAATAATGATTGTATTTGGGCTTCATTCCTTTGGTGTGCAGTCCTTCGGTGAACTTCATGAGTTCAACAAGAGAAATTGTAAGTTCTGTGCCTGGACTGGAACAATCATCACTATCAATACAGGCTGGGGAATGAGGTGATAGAAAACAGCCCTGCAGAAAACGACTTGAGGGTATTGGTGCACTAGAAGCTGGGCATGAGCTAGCAAAGGGTTCTTGCATCCCAGAAGGCCAATGGCATCCTGGGCAGCATGAAAAGCAGCATGGGCAGCAGATGGGGAGATACAATTCTGCCCCTCTGATCTGCTCTAGTGAGACCCCACCTGGAATACTGCATCCAGGTCTGGAGCACTCAGTACAGGAAGGGCATGGACCTGATGGAGCGGGTCCAGAGGAGGGCTATGAAATTAATCCCGAGGCTGGAGCTCCTCTGGTACAAAGACTGGCTGAGGGAGCTGAGGTTGTTCAGCCTGGAGAAGAGGAGGCTTTGGGAAGACCTAATAGTGGCCCTCCAGTACCTGAAGGGGGCTACAAGAAGGATGGAGAAGGACTGTTTACAAAGGCCTGCAGTGATAGGACAAGGGGCAATGGCTTCAAACTAAAGAGTAGATTTAGATTGGATGTTCGGAAGAAGTTCTTTGCCATGAGGATGGTGGAACACTGAAACAGGTTGGCCAGGGTGGTGGTTGGGAACCCATCCCTGGAGATAGTCACGATCAGGCTCTGAGCAACCTGATCTAATTGAGGATGCCCCTGCTTACTGCAGAGGGAGGTGACCTTTGGAGGTGCCTTCCAACCCAGACCATTCTCTGATTCTATGAACATTCTCTGGTTCTAAGTAAGGAAAGGATAGATGCTGGGTCTTGTGCCAAATTTTCTTGTAACGGCAGGTTACTGAACCAAGTAAAAGAATGGGAGGAAGCCACGTTTAGACCAGCATGACTATGATTTGGCTTTGTGTTTGTAGGCAAAATTTTACCACCTGCCTACAGCTATGCAGCACAGAAGTCCTGCAGATACAGGATATTTTTATTGTCTGGAAAAGGAGAGACTTGTTATAGAGGTGTGCTGTGAAACAGTCAGCACATCAGTCTGCTGCAGAGAGTTGGAGAGGCCAGCTGCTGGGGTAGATGTTGCATTTGATTTCACACTCAGTAATGTTTGTGCTAGATGAGGATGCCACATGGACAGCTGATGTCTGTCAGTATCTGGCTTGGGGACTGCGAGTGGTAAATAATTGTAATTGAAAGAGTAATTACGTTGTCATTAGTAGCTATTCAGGCATCTGCTTTCTCTAGGTTGGTTTCCTCCCAGTGTTATGCAGCCTTGCTTGGTGACAACCCCCAGACAGATTTAATAAGTACTGTATGTCTCATACAACCTGAAGCTTCAGTAGTCCAGATTTGGTTGGCTTCTTGCAAACCAAAATAATTGGAGTTTTGGCTGTGACATAAGAAGCAAAGCGGGAGGTGGGGAGATTCAGACTGGACATGAGAAAGAAGTTCTTCACCATGAGACTGGTGAGAGCCTGGAATGGGTTGCCCAGGGAGGTGGTTGGGGCCACATCCCTGGAGGTGTTTAAGGCCAGGCTGGATGAGGCTCTGGCCAGCCTGAACTAGGGTAGGGTGTCCCTGCTCATAGCAGGGGGGTTGGAATTAGATGATCCTTGTGGTTCCTTCCAACCCTGACTGATTCTATGATTCTAAGCACATAATGACCAGTGACAGCTGTGTGTAAGGCAGAAAACCCCTGTACTGATAACACCAGTGCCTCTCACATGGTGATATTGTCTTAAATAGCCACAGGGATGTGGAGAGAAAATGCTAACAAACAACTGGCCCAGCTGATCTCCTGCAATCAGAGCTTACGATGCATACTCATGGCAGGAGATGCATCTATTCCCACCTGCAGGCCTAGTTCTGTATTCTCCCTCCAGCCCTTTTCTGACCTTCCTATATGTGCCATAGTAGTATCTGACTAACCAGCCTGAACAAGTGGCTCCTTCAAGATACTGGATGTAAGCTCCAGGGTCTGAAAGTGAATGCTTTTGTGCTCATGCATGAGAATTCTTTTGTATAAAAGACATATCCTTCATAAAGCTCTGAATATTTTTGTTTTCCAGATGTCTGAAACTGCTTTAGGTTCCTGCAGCCTCCAGTGCCCACACTGATCCATAGGAGAACCTGACGCCCTCAGGATTATCTACTAGTCAAATACTTTTTCTGACAGCGGGTTAAGGCCCTTAGGTCAGTGTTGTTTAAACCAAGTATTTGTTATGAAGGGATACACCAAACCCTCATGTTGTTTCCAGGCAGCAGACAGCACGCTCTAAGTGTGGGGGCTTTTGTACTGAACTTGATTGTATTTATGTGTACCTGTAAGCTTTCCATGAGTGCTCACTGCAGCAACCTTCAAAACAATTACTCTGGTTGTTTTGGTTCCCAGCAGAGCCAGTGGAAATTAAAGCAGAATTTCTCTGATCGTGTAGAAGGTGTTTACTTTAGAATGAAGTGAAGCCATCCCTGAACTGTTCCTGGTGTTCCTGAATAGCTCACTCCTCTCTGCATGACTGTTGGCTGAGTTGTATCCTAAGCATAACCCGTACCCGATTCAATGAATCCCAACCTTTGTTGTCCAGAGCCTCAAGATCTGGACAACAAACTTTCTAATCAACATCAAAGTCATGAGATCACATTTCTGGGCTCACCTGGTGGGACAGAATTAATGTACACCACAGGATAAACATGCCACTAGAAGCAGAACCGGTCTTGTTCCCCCTTTAATTTGACTGATTCAACTTAATTTCTACCCACGTTCCTGAACCCTGTCTTTTTAGTTAATAGCCTTCAGCAAGCCAAAAGAAAATACTAGGCTCTGCCATCATCACAAGCAGGAACTCTTTGGCGTTCTAAATAAATGCACTGTGCTATTTATGTTTCACCAGTCTTTACTGTAAACAGGCCTGTGTCCCCAGCACAGCAAGCTCTCCTGAAACTTCGCTAAGGCAGACCTGCTGCTGGCTTGCCAAACAGCTCCTTTGTGGACTCAGACTTCCTGTTCACTCAGCGATAGCAATTGCCTGAAAGTCAAGCACACATGGAACAAAAGCTCTCAGATGTAATGAGAGTAGCAATAGTAACATAATTATTAATCTATTTTTTTTTCCCCTAAGCACTTCCAGGGGGCTTGTAATGCTTTTCCTCTGCGTAATAAGTACTCAATTTGTCTTCTGAAAGAATCAGAGAATGTTAGGGGAACATTAGGAAACTTTTTATTTTACCTGTGTATTTCCAGCAATACAGTCTTAATTTATAGCCTTTTAGCTGGAGTGACAGAATAAATGTAGCTAAATGTATGGTTTGCGAGGAAGTTGCTCCTGCAGAAGAGAATGCTTTGCAGAGTCTCTCAGGACTTGGATTGTCAGGCTGTCAGTTTATAGGCTGCTGCTGTTAAACTGGTTTAACCTCCAAAAGAGGATGATTGCATCCAAGCTGCCTGCAGGGAGCAATTATGATGGAAGCCAGCTCCTGATGTGCCCTTAAGTTGGTTGTGAAGGTGCTAGCTGGTCCAAGACAAAATAACGTTAGGGACTTTTCTAATGTTCAGCATGCAGGAAAACTGAGTTCTAGTGATTGGGAATTTCTCATGGCACTGTTTAATATTTACCAGTAGACAGACAATTTTTGTTACTGTCAGCTACGAGAAGGATGTGGAGGTGCTGGAGTAAGTGCAGAGGAGGGCAACGAAGCTGGGGAAGGGCCTGGAAAATAAATCTTACGAAGAGCAACTGAAGTAGCTGGGGATGGTTAGTTTGAGGAAGAGAAAGCTGAGGGGACACCTCATCGCTATCTACAGCTACCTGAAAGGATACTGTGAAGAGGCTGCTGCTGGTCTCTTCTCACAGGTAATTTGAGACAGAACAAGGGGGAATGGCCTCAAGCTGCCGCTAGTAAGGTTCATACTGGACATTAGGAAACATTTTTTCCCAGCATGAGTGGTCAGGTTTTGGAATGGGCTGACCAGAGATGGCTGACCCTGGATATCATTTGGGTGTGGTGCTTTGGGATATGGTTTGGGGTGCACCTTGTAGAGCAGGGATATTGATTGGACTTGGCGATCCTGGGGGTCTTTTCCAACCGGAATGTTTCTGTGATTCATTGTTTGGGGTTTTCTTTCAAAATACAGCACTTTCTTTATCCACCATCAAGGTGGTATTGAGTCTAAACACATGGTTTGTGTTTGCCTACAGGCCTAGGTTTAGCCAGGATATGAATTTTAAAATATTTACTGTAGATCAGGTAATGTTTTGGAGAGCATTACTCTTTTCCAGTAGTGTTAAGAATATTTCTGTCTTTGGGGGTTTTGGTTGTTTGGTTGATTTTGTTCTGTTGTTCTTGGCTTGCTTGCTTTGGGGTGGGTTTTTTTGTTTATTTGTTTGTTGATTGGTTTTTTTGTAGTGTTTGTTGTTGTTTGTTTATTTTAAGGTCAGTTGTAGCACTTCTGATTCAAACTGCTGCATGTTAAATCAAGATCATGCTTCTCTGGTATCTTATATTTACTGATGTTTTAATATGTTTACATACGAGTGATGTTTATTACTTCTAAAAGTGTTAGATATATCTTGTTCTGGGTTAAACCAACATATCAGATCTTAATTTAAAGCCTATGAGACTTGTTGCCTCAAAAATATTATCCATGAGTATTTTTACACACTACAGAAATCCAATGCCCTGCTTTGGATATTTCACATTTTCTCCATGTCAGCAGTGTAACTTTTCCTCAAGTTTAGTCTTTAGGGAGGTGACTTTGTTTTTTTTTTTACTTCAGGATACAATGTTAGAACTGCTTTTTCCTGCTTTGATTCTCCGCTGTTGTGCTGCTGTGAGGCCCCAGCAAGGACAGCTTCACTGTTGGTGTTCTCCAATCAGCATGATTTCAGCAAGGCTGTTAGAGTGCTCTTAGGATAAATATCAAAGATTGTATTGCATGAACTAGCAAAACAAAGACCTGTTTCTGCCTTTGGGTGACAGAATATCTGTGAGTGCTTTTCCATGCAGACATGTCAAATGCTTGGGGGAAGGGGTCAGGGTTTTTTAAAATGATTGCACCTAGACAGCAAAACAAGAATTGCCATGTTGCTGCTATAAGTTTAATACGTTTTGAAAGCAAAATGCCAATTGATAAAATATACAGGGTGCTCAGTAGATTTGCTTATTTTGTATGTAAATTAGTAAGAGCCCAAGGCTCAGATCTGAAAATCTGTCTAGTTTCCTGCATCTGACTCAGCTGTACTATGTGGGATGGAAATTGGTGTAGATTTAGATTGGATATTTGGAACAAGTTCTGCACCATGAGGGTGGTGGAACACTGGAACAAGTTGCCCAGAGAGGTGAGGCTCAAAAAGGGTCTGAGCAATCTGATCTAGTGGAAGATGTCCCTGCTCACTACAGAGGGGTTGGACTAGATGACCTTTGGAGGTCACTTCCAACCCAAACCATTCTATGATTCTATGACTGCTGCAACAGGAACGAATATTTATTGTGGTTTAATGTCAGTGGGCAATGGGTTAAAGCATAAAAACTTGGTCTGAGATAAAGCAGTAAACAAAGCAAGAAGTGTGCACTTAAACAAAGCAAAAGGAGGAATTCATTCACTGTTTCCCACGGGCAGGCAGGTGCTCAGCCATCTGCAGGAGAGCAGGACTCCATCATGCATAACAGATACTTGGGAAGATTAATGCTGTAATTCTGGATGTCCTCTCTTGCTCTTCTTCATCCTGGATTTTGTTGTTGAGCACAACATTGTATATGATGTGGGGTATGGCTTTAGTCAGTCAAAGTCATAGAACCATAGAATGGTAGGGATTGTAAGGAACCTCTGGAGTTCATCCAGTCCAATCCTCCTGCCAAAGCAGGACCACCTGGAGCAGGCCACATGGGAATGCATCCAGCTGGGTTTTGAAAGTCTTCAGAGAAGGAGAGTCCACAACCTCTCTGGGCAGCCTGCTCCAGGGCTCCAGCACCCTCACAGTAAGGAAGTTTTTCCTCATGTTAAGGTGGAACTTCCTGTGTTCCAGTTTGTATCTCTTGCCCCTCATCCTGTCACTGGGGAGCAGCGAAAAGAAACTAGCCCCTTCTTCTTGACACCCATCCTTCAGATATCTGTAACCATTAACAAGATCCTCTCTCAGTCTTCTCAATGCTGAACAGCCCCAGCTTTCTCAGCCTTTCCTCATACAATGGACATTCCAGTCCCTTCATCATCCTCACAGCCCTTCATTGGACACTGTAGTATATCTCTGTCCCTCTTGAACTGCAAAGGCCAGAACTGGCCACAGTACTCCAGTTGTGCTCTCACTAGGTCAGGTAAGTCATCTGTCCCATTTGTCAGCTGTCCTCTCACAACCTCTTGCCCACCCTCAGCCTGCATGCTGGAGGGGTAATTGTGAGAAGCAGAAAAGCCCTTGACACTGTGCAAGTCCTGCAGTAGCCAAAGCTTTGGTGTGCTGGCACCCAAAGTTGAACACAAATTCAAAGCATAACATCATACTAGCTGCTATGTAGAAAACTAACTCTATCCCAGACAAAACCAATACAACCTTTCTCAACAGAATCATAGAATCAGTTAGGGTTGGAAGGGACCACAAGGATTATCTAGTTCCAACCAACCTGCTATGGACAGGGACACCTCATACTAGATCAGGCTGTCTAGAGCCTCATCCAGCCTGGCCTTAAACACCTCCAGGGAAGAGGCTTCCACCATCTCCCTGGGTAACCCATTCCAGGGTCTCACCACCCCCATGGTGAAGAATTTCTTCCTAACAGCCAGTCTGAATCTACTTATTTCTAGCTTTGTTCCATTCACCCTAGTTCTATCACTACTTGACATCCTAAAACGTCCCTTCTCAGCTTTCCTGTAGCCCCCCCTTAAGATACAGAAAGGCCACAATAAGGTCACCTTGAAGCCTTTCCCCCTCCAGACTGAACAGCCCCAACTCTCCTAATAGCAGAAGTGCTCCAATCCTCAGATCATCCTTGTGGCCCTTCTCTGGACACCTTCCAGCACATCCATATCCCTCTTGTAATAGTGGCTCCAGAACTGGGCACAGTAGTCCAGGTGGAGTCTCACCAATGTGGACTAGAGGAGGAAGATCACTTCCCTTGCCCTGCTGGCCACACTTCTCTTGCTGCAGTCCAGACTCTGGTTGGCTTTCTGGGCTGCCAGAGCACACTGACAGCTCATATGAAGCTTCTCATCCACCAGCACCCCCAAGTCCCTCTCCTCAGGGCTGCTCTCAAGCCAGTCACTGCCCAGCCTATATTAGTGCTTGGGATTGTCTCAACCCAGATGCAGTTTGCTTAGGTAAAAATGTGATTGCTTTTAGTGTATTCCATAAATCTGGGACAATGCAGGGACAAAAGGAATCACAAAGCTTGTTTGATTTAGTTTTCAGTTCTGCCCATGGATCGAAGCAATCTGGTGTCACACAGTTTTCTCAATGGTCATCATCTAGGGACTAAGAAGGATGGGGAATATGACAGCTTCTTTTGTTAACTCTTAGAATAATGCTTTGCAAGTTTAAATCAAGAAAGCTCAAGAGAAAACCATGATAGATTTAAGCAGCTCAGTGGCCAATACATTTGTATCTAATTAAGTCAGGCAAGTCAACAGAAAAAAACATTCCTATGGACACTGGTTTGATTTTTGTAGTGAAGTCTGAGTCAAAACATTATTTTTTCTTTCATGTAATGATTCAAAGATCCACTGTTTCAGTCAAACTACAAATCTATAATTGGCACATTTGTGCCCAGACATTTTCAGAGTAGTGATTTTCAGACTGCAAATTTTTGCACCTCTGTGCAGTGAATTTAAATATCAATTGTCTTATTTCAGTTAAAGGTCACAGCACCCTTTAGAATAGTTCTTGGATGTCACAGAAAAATATTGTTCCTGCTCGTTGCTTCCTGGAGGTTCTGGAATCTGGATGTTAGTCAAGGTGTGTTCTTATTTGATCATTCTGCTCCAATCTCTTTAAAGCCTGTGCAACTTTATAAAAAGTTCCAGTCTGTAAGAGTACTTTTCAGCTGTGTTGCATATTTCCACTGTGATTCGTGGTATAGTGGTCAATTTAGGACACCCAGAGAGACAGCTTCTTTTCTCATCTTCTCAAATAAGTCTTTGGGGGGGTTTAAAATAGGAGTATGATGAGTTAAGGGTATCTATAAAGTACTTCAGCTTTACTCAGGAGAGCAAAAGTCTTTTCTTTCTCTAACTCCAGTGGGAATATACCAAATTAAAGCTGCATTGCACTTGATTTCGTCCCATCTCAGCATCAAAGCCTGAGAGAACAGTAAGCTGAGTGCTGGGCAAGTTGGATTTTTAAAATTTCTGCAATCTCATTATACACAGAACTAAATTCACTAATCAGTGGGACAACGCACCCAACCATAAACATATTGCAAGTGTTTATAGGATCAGAACCTGATACAGATGTCTGAAATGCATTATTTGATTAAAGAGTGGAAAACAACAGGCAAAATGAAAAAAAAATCCTTCTGTTAAGACTCTGCATATTTTTTCTTAAGTTCATGTCTCTGCTGATTTATATTTATGCAAGTATTTGTGTATAGCTGCAATCTCTTCTCTGCCACATGAATAATTATGGGCAATGGAACACTTTAAACCAATTATTGACATATTGCCTGACAGAATAACTGCCTACAGACAGTCTTTGCTGTCTATATATTCTGTGGAATTAAAGTTTTAAGTTATTTTATAAGTATTAATCCTCAGAAAATTGGAAAAAAAAAAAGCAGGCCTAAAATGAGCAGGGAATTAGGACAGATAGGAAGGCGTCAACAAGAATTATTTAGTCATTTTGTCATTTCCTCTGCACTTGCCACTGTTTTGGAACTTTAAGGCACATATGTTGTTTCAAAAAAAGAAAAAAAAAAGTAGCAAATTAAGTTGATCAGTGTGAAAAAAAATTTTCAAGGTTTGCTTTCAAACTGTTTTTGCAGTCCACTGAGTTGAAGAAGAGGTTTCAGAATGCATGGTTGATTAACACGGGTAGCAGAGAAAGGCGCTTGAATTCCTGATCGGCATTGCTATGGATTACATCTCTACTCATTTCTGCAGGTCAAGTTACCTACTGTCAGCTTAAAGAAATAAGGACAAATGAGAGCTGAATAGTGACAAACATGATAAGGAGCTGGATGTGAGCCAACAGTGTGCACATGCACCCAAAAAGCAAATTGCATCCTGGGCTGCATCAGAAGCAGCATGGCCCGCGGGTTGAGAGAGGTGATTCTGACACTCTGCTCTGGTGAGACCTCACCTCCAGCACTCTGTCCAGTTCTGGAGCCATCAGCACAGGAAGGACATGGACCTGATGGAACAGGTTCAGAAGAGGGTCATGAAAATGATCAGGGGGATGGAACACCTCTGCTACAAGGACAGGCTGAGGGAGCTGGGGTTGTACAGCCTGGAAAAAAGAGTACTGCAGGGAGACCTAATAGCGACCCTCCAGTACCTGAAAGGGGCCTACAAGAAGGCTGCAGAGGGATTATTTGCAAAGGTCTGCAGTGATAGGACAAGGGACAAATGGTTTGGAATGAAAGAAGAGCAGAATTATATTGGATGTTAGGAACAAGTTCTGCACCATGAGGGCGGTGGAACACTGGCAGTAGTTTCTCAGAGAGGCAGTTGAGGCCCCAACTCTGGAAATATTCAAGGCTAGGCTCGACAAGGCTCTGAGCAACCTCATCTACTTGAGGATGTCCCTGCTCACTGCAAAGGGGGTTGGACTAGATGACCTTTGGAGGTCCCTTCCAACCCAACCCATTCTATGATTCTTACCTTTGCAGCTTAAGGTCTTTCAGTAAAAGTGGATCATACAAATTGACAGTATTTAGTCCAATTTTATGCCCCAATTGTAGTATGATTGTGCTAAGTATTGCTTTGCTTAATTACTATATTTATTCTGACCCTGCTTGATGGAACATGTTCTACAACAAGTTAAATCTTACCTATAATGAAATCTTCAGCATAGTTTAGGACAACTCTTTGATTCTGTTCACAATGTGTAGCACAAACATCTATAGCAGGGAGAGTCTTAGGAGTACGCTTCAGAGGCAGCTCTTCTGCTGAAGATTCAGAGAATCTGAAATATTGGAGTATCAGGAAATAGGCTGGATGACCTCTAAGGTTTCTTCCACTCTTACATTTCAGTTCTCTGTTAATGATTAATGATTTCTCTGAGATTAAGTTGTTTTGGAGCAAAACTTTTTTTCTTTTTTTTTTTTTTTTTCCATTGCTCCAGAAAGCCTTGTCCTTTTTTTCCCCTCAGTATACTATTACTTTATTTTTAACATATGTTCTTTCCTAAGAACTGTTGTCTGATTTAATATCTGTTTTTCCAAAGAGTGCTAATTCCCTTGCCAGGTTTTTCTCCTGTTCCTACATTGCAATTCATTTTGCATTTCCTATGGACTTGCAGGCTGGTTAATGCTCTGATGTTGTTGCTGACTGCCTGGAGAGAAGCTGGTAGGAAAATGGGAAAAGGCAGAAGGCAGAAGATAGTTTTGTGTGGGTATTTCTAAGAGCTTATCTTCATATTCTTGCTTTAAAATTGTTTTTTTGGGGAAAAAATATCCCACATATACCATTAAAAATTAACTGGCTGACTCTGAGGAGGAATATTAACTTCTCTGCCCACTTGCTGGAGTTTAGCTCCTGTTCTTATACGGGAGTTTATTTACAGCTGATGTGGTAGGACAGGGAGATTTGTCAAGGAAATGGAGAGAACAGCATCAGACCCTAAATGTTAAGATGAATGCATTCTACCCACCCCTATGAGTCACATTTCACAAGAGTTACAGCAAGGTTTACCTCTTTCACCGCCTTCTGTCCTTGAGTCCTTTTTACAGTCAGTAAACACCCTGGATAAGATTTTTGTCACTGTTTATTTAGTCTTGAAAGATGCATAAACAAACAAAGCCCCAACAACCCAAAGCAAAAGAAGGCATGAAGGCACTCCAGCTCTGAAGGGGCAAAGAGTGACAAAGAGAGACTTTGCCTGAGGGCAGCTTTATAGCTTGTCCTCCAGGTATCCCGTTGTCTTGTGGGGAGGCAGGTCACACCAGCACACCTCCAAGTCCTGTCTGCCTTGCTATGTCTATTTGTAGGTGATTTAGCACCCTGCCTGTGAGAACTGAAATGGCAGCAGCTGTTGTAACTTTTCCACATGAACAGAGCACAAGCAGAAGTTATATTTGCCATCTCTGAACTAGTCCAGGGCATGCCAAGATCACAGTTTTCCAATATTCATCCCATATATATAGTAGTGGATGCTGGAGGATGCAAGTATAAGTGCTACGTCTGGAGACCTGTATACTTGGGTGGAAGGTGGATTAGGCTGTTTTGGGACTGATTGTGCAGACATTAGGACAACATAACACATCAAACACACAGAATGCTGTTGTAATAAGGACATGCTATGGCAAGGGCCTTGTTTCCTTTCCATAAAAGGCCAATGTCACAGAAAAGACTTTTGAGGTCATAGAGTCCAACTTATCACCTAACACCTTCTAATTAACTGAACCATGGCATTAAATCCCTCATCCAGTCTCCTTTTAAATACATCCAGGGATGGTGACTCCACCACCTCCCTGGGCAGCCCATTCCAATGGCAAATCACTCTCTGTGAAGAACTTCCTCCTAATATCCAGCCTATACCTCCCCTGGCACAACTTAAGACTGTGCCATCTTGTTCTGTCACTGGGTATCTAGGAGATCAACCCCACCAGGCTACAAACTCCTTTCAGGTAGTTGGACATAGCAGATAGGTCTGCCCTGAGCCTCCTCTTCTCCAGGCTGCACACTCCCAGCTCCCTCAGTGTCTCCTCCCAGGGCTGTGCTCCAGCCCCCTCACCAGCCTTGGTGCCCTTCTCTGGACATGTTCAAGCTCCTCAACATCTTTTCTTAAATTGAGGAGCCCAGAACTGGACACAGTACTCAAGGTATGGCCTAACCAGTGCTGAGTACGGGGGCAGAATGACTTCCCTGGTCCTGCTGGCCACACTATTCCTGATACAAGCCAGGATGACATTGGCCTTCTTGGCCACCTTGGGCACACTGCTGGTTCATGTACAGTTGCTGTCAACCAGTACCCCCAGGTCCCTCTCTGCCTGGGTGTTCTCCAGCCATTTTTCCCCAGCCTGTAGTGCTGCATGGGGTTGTTGTGGCCAAACACAGCTGAAGTCCCCTCTGTTACTTCAGACACAAAGATGCTAGTGAAGGTAAAACATTGTAGACCTCCCTACAAATTGAACCAGTGGCAGGGACATATGCATTTCTATGCATTTAATTTTGACTCATCTTCTAAATTGTATTCTGAAAAAAAATTACTAACAGCAGGAGAAGATCAATGTCCCAGACTAAACAGAATGAAGAGCAGCTTTCCCACCTTGTGTGGCATGCAGTCTGCTAAGACTAGGTAATCTGATGTGGAATAACTAAGAGGAAGAAGAGTGATTTTCTACAGAGTCTGGAACTCTATGATTCTGGAGACAGTGGAGGAAATGACTAATTTTGATTTAAGTCTAGTGTTAATGTTGCTAATGCCATCTAATTACCTATTGGTTTCCCACCTGTTTTATATGATAAAGCATTAACTCTGGAATTAAAAAAGAAGTAAAGTAAAAGAAGTACTAATGTCATCAAAGTATCTGATGGTTTCCCAATTGTTTTGTATCACAGAGCATTGACTCTGGAATAAAAGAAGTAAGGGCAGTCGTACCACATATATCTGCATGAATCATTCTCGTTCAACATCATAGCATATTAATGATTCCAAGTGCTTAAAACCTGATGCTCAGATTACAAGGTGTACCTTTCTAGTGATGGAAGTATCCAAGTGTTAAAACTGAGCCACAGTTTCAGTACTAGTCACAGGCTTTTGTGAGCAGTACCTCAAAGTGGCAGGCGATGGCAGGATGATGACATTTTAAAGCCACTTCAAGCTTGTTGTGGTAGTCATAGCAACTACTTTGTGATGTGGTCTTTAAAATATGGTTTGCAGAGGTTAAATATTTTTCATTTTGAGGTGCAAATGATATTGCCTTTTTTTTTTTTTTTTTTTTTTTTAGGTAGCATTAAAGTCAGCTGTATCACACAGGGCTAACTTTCCAAACAGTTAAGAACATCATACAGGGAGCCCTTGTCCTTGCAGCAAGGCTTTCAAAGTATTCGATGCAAGTCATATCACTCAAGGTATTTTTATTGTGGTGGTGGGTTTTGCTTTGGTTTTTCTTAGGGGGGTTCTTTTGGGTGGTTTGTTTGTTTGGGGTTTTTTTTGGGGGGGGTGTGCATTGTTTGGTTGGTTTGGGTCTGTTTTCTTTCCTTTTTTGGAAGCTTTATCTTTATTACATCTCAGTGGATCTTTGCTGGCTCCTGGCAAGCCAGAGAATCTGAGTTCCTCATCAGTGAAAAGGAGCTGAGGGAGGTGGGGGGGAAGTAATTTTCGTTTCCTCCTGCTGGAACTGTCTTATACTTCCAAGAATTCTTTGAGCTAAATCATAGAATGGCTAAAGTTGGAAGGGACCTTAGAGATCATCTGCTCTAACCTCCCCACCATGGTCAGGGATGCCTCTCAACTAGACTCAGCTGCTCAAGGCCTCATCCAACCTGGCCTTGAACACCTCCAGGGAGGAGGCATCTACAGCCTCCCTGGGCAGCCTATTCCAGAGTCCCACCACCCTTGTACTGAAGAACTTCTTCCTCAGATCCAGTCCAAATCTACTCTCTCAGCTTAAAACTGTTTCTGCTTGTCCTGTCTATACACAATCTAATGAAAAGTCCCTCTGCTGACTTTCTGTAGGATCCCTTCAGGTATTGGAAGGCAGTTTTGAGGTCCACCTGGAGTCTTGTTCTCTCCAGGCTTGAAAACACCAGCTTCTTCAGCCTATCTTCATTGCAGAGGTGGTCCAGCCCTTGGATCATTTTGGTGGCTCTCCTCTCAACTCACTCCAACAGCTCTGTTGAGGTCCTTCTGGGTGGCAGCTTGACACTGATTACTCCTGTCTTTGGTGTTGTCTTCAAGCATGCAGATCATTAATGAAGATACTGAACAGGACTGGGCCCAGCATTCACCCTGGGCTCCAACTGGACTTTGTTCCACCATTCCCCACCTTCTGGGCCTGGCCTTTCAGACAGTTTTCTACCCATTTCCCTCTGTTCATCCAGCCTACACTTCAGCTTCACTGTGGGGATCTTAGGGGAGACCATGTCAGAGGCCTTCCTGAAGTCCAGGTAGACAACAGAGCACCCATCAGCTAAGACAGCTCACTCACCAAATCACTATATTTACTAAAGCAACTGGCTAAAGAGAAGAAGCAATGGAGGACAAGGGTGCAGGACTGCCTTGATAGAAGCAATAGAAGTTTGAGCACGACTCAGTTCAATGACATTCAAACTTGATCTCTGGTTCAGTGATTGTCCAGGCTATAGTAGGAGGCTCCTATCTCACATCTGATACCTGCTGGTTTTTAGCCTTGAGCTGAAACTATCACTCATCTATCTTATAGCCTCAAGGGGGAAAAAAAACGTAAGTTCCAAAATCGAGGCAGGGGGGCAGAACAGTCCACAGCCAGTGGGCACTGGAAGAGCAACAGCTGTGCCCAGTCACTGACTAGAGCACAAGGACAGTCCCAGTGCTTCTATTAGAAGCAGTTTCTCAGCAAAGTGATCTCTGAGTCATCACCTCAATCATCTAAATAGATCAGACATCCTCAGTGCTCAATACAGCCTGTGGCAGTATATCTGCAAAGCAAGGCTGGGGGAAGCCAAGAAGCTGGGATGGAGGGAACCAGGGGGTGAGACACCTCCCCAGCCCAGGGCTGTAGACTCACAAGATCGCTCACCTCAAACCACATGCCCTGCTAGGCACTGTAAGACGCAAGACCCTATGCTGGGGAGCAGTCTGGGCAGGGAAATGATGATTCCTGGCCCCTACTTGTATTGTCTGTTTGGGCTTAGAAATGCTTTCCTTTTGTGACATGTAGCAAGCTTAAATTCAGGCTGTATAGAACAGGAGAGCTGTAGCGAGAAAGAACTCTTTTATGTTGCAGCATTTCCCTCCCCATGTGTGAATATAGCAGCTGCTGCAGTTAGGAAGAGTTCTCCACTAAAAAGGGACCTTAACAGGAATTTCCATGATCAGCAGAGGGCATTTGTGAGTACTGATGTATTCCTGTGCCCTGGGAAGTTCTTTTCCTTTCAAGAGTGGGGGTTTGCTAGTTTTGGGTTCATCTTTTCCAAATACTGTTCCCTAAAAATTTGTAATAATGATTATTGTGAAGATAACTCACAACCTTGATAAATTTTGTGTCGAAGGTGGAGCTCATTATAATGAAAGCAGAAATCTAGGCCAAATGCCAGGTCCTGCACTTGGGCCACAACAACCCCAAGCAATGCTACAGGCTTGGGGCAGTGTGGCTGGAAAGCTGCCTGACAGAAAGGGACATGAGAGTCCCAGCTGTTGACAAACAACTGAATATGAGCAAGCAGTGTGCCCAGGTGGCATAGAAAGCCAATGGCATCCTGGCTTGGATTAGAAATGCTGTGTCCAGCAGGAGTAGGGAGGTGATTGTCCCCATGTCCTCAGCTCTGGTGAGGCCACGGCTCGAGTGTTCAGTTTTGGGAGAGGTGTGGAGGTGCTGGAGTGTGGAGGAGGAAAATGAAGATGGGGAAGGGCCTGGAGAATAAATCTTATGAGTGACTGAGGGAGGTGGGGATGGTTAGTTTGAAGAAGAGGAGG
This sequence comes from Psilopogon haemacephalus, assembly GCA_013396835.1. Classification (NCBI taxonomy): domain Eukaryota; kingdom Metazoa; phylum Chordata; class Aves; order Piciformes; family Megalaimidae; genus Psilopogon; species Psilopogon haemacephalus. Next base: position 26,871 of record VWZI01002824.1, read on the forward strand.
CTGAGGGGAGACCTCATTGCTATCTACAGCTACTTGAAAGGATGTTGTGGAGAGGCTGCTGCTGGTCTCTTCTCACAGGTAAATAGTGATAGAACAAGAGGGAATGGCCTCAAGCCTCAAGCTGTGACTGGATAGGTTTAGACTGGATATTAGGAAACTTTTTTTCCCAGCAAGAGTTGTCAGGCACTGGAATGTGCTGCCCAGGGAGTCATTTGGATGCAGTACTTGAGGATATGGTTTAAGAGTGAACTTTCTAGATTAGCAATATTGGTTGGACTTGGTGATCCTGAGGGTCTTTTCCAACTGGAATGTTTCTGNTTGCTATCTACAGCTACTTGAAAGGATGTTGTGGAGAGGCTGCTGCTGGTCTCTTCTCACAGGTAAATAGTGATAGAACAAGAGGGAATGGCCTCAAGCCTCAAGCTGTGACTGGATAGGTTTAGACTGGATATTAGGAAACTTTTTTTCCCAGCAAGAGTTGTCAGGCACTGGAATGTGCTGCCCAGGGAGTCATTTGGATGCAGTACTTGAGGATATGGTTTAAGAGTGAACTTTCTAGATTAGCAATATTGGTTGGACTTGGTGATCCTGAGGGTCTTTTCCAACTGGAATGTTTCTGTTATTCTGTGATCTGTGTATTTTTTTGTAGATTTCCCAGCTCGAGTCTCAGCTTATTTTCCTCCTATATGTAACAGGAACCCATAAGTTGATAAAAATGCTGAGGAGAGGGTTCAGCAGAGCCTCCTTTCACTGGTACCAGTATCACAGGTCAAGGGGTCATTTGGTTTCATGTTCAGTCAGCTCCAGGTGGTGATCAGCATGGCTAGGTTGATTGAAACATGGAAGAACATAACCCAAACCACCCTGGAAACAGTCAGGAGCAATGGGCTCCTGAGCCAGGCTAACAAAGGAGGTGAGAGGATGTCCCCTGGACATGTGATGCCAAGATACAGAGATATGCTTTACTCAAACATGTCCTGCAGTGACAGCCAAGGGCGACTTGGAGGACAGTGGTGAAGTGGGTACCAAACTTGGTACTTTGCATGATACTGCAGGTGTTGTTAAACTGGTCCTATGGAACTTGTCCTGAGTTCAAAGCCATGTTCTAGCAGGGATATAATCCCTCTAGTGATTCCATGTGAAAGGTAATATCTAATTCCTCAAGCTTGTGCAATCTCCCACCAGGTTTCATAAACTGGTAAAGCCAAATGTGAAATAAGGGAGAGGATAAGATTGCCTTCCTCTATATTACCCTTTGGCTTTTACTCCTCTCCTTCACTGTTCTTTTCCTCTCCTGTTCAAGAACTGCACCATTCACAAAGCAGTGCCTGGCCCACCTTCTACACATGGCTTTTTAAGATGACTGAATGGCTTCTGCCTAGCCGCATTCACACACAACTCAGACAACCAAAGAAGCTCTCAGTGCAACCACTGTTGCCAGAGAGCTGCAAGACAACCTGCCGAACACCTTCTGAACTGAAACATCAAAAGCCTCTCTCCTTGGACAGCATCAGACTCCTCAGAGCAATGCTGTGTGATCCTCAAACCTGCTTGCTTTGTCTGGCACAGAAGACAGAAACCAGGCTAGGAACTGGTGTTGGCATTGGTGTTTATTGTGCAGGTCCCACATACCAAGATCTGATGAAACATATCTGAGGTGTGATAGAGCAAGCAGCAACTGAAAAGCAGAAGAGTGTTGGTGTTCTCAGTCTCAGTAGTGTCCAGAGGTACCAGAGCAAAGGAAGTAAGCCAGACTGCAAAGAAACTTTACAAGCACCACACCAAACTGCCTTAGCTCACTCCACCAGACTTGGCAGAAATACTCTTAGAGCTCACAGCGATTGTGCAGAGACTCCAGCCACCAGCACTGGATCGAAAATGCACTTGGACCTGATGGCACTGGTTGGTGATAAGCAAACCCTTAAAGCATCTTGCAGTTCTCTCCAGCTTGTAAACAAAACCCTGAGGCTTTCCCACATTCACCAAAATCTTGCTAAAGGATGAAAATTTCCAGCCCTTCCCAGTTACTGTCTCTCTGCGGGATCATTCCCATCCTCCCTTCAGCTGAAGGTGCCTTTGGCTCCAAGACAGGAGCTCAAGTCAAACCTAACAAAGCTCTCAGCACCTCCTGCAGAGCAGGTGGTCATCCAAGTGGGTTTCTGCACTTTGCCTCACAGCTACAAGAATGCAGCTTCACAAAACACCTGCAGCACAGGTAACCTGGGTCCAAACTGACCTGCATTTTGCACTTGCCACCAAAATGATACCTGTCCTAAGCAAAGAGATGCTGGATTACAGCTCCACCTTCAGTCCAGACTGTGTTACCAGAGTGAAAGGGTGAGCCAGTTTCAATCCCTATTACACACTGTGTTGCTGTGCCCACCTTTTCTCCTTGGCTGTGGCACTTTGTGGGCAAACATTTCACAAGACACCTGCAATAGCTGTGCAGTCTGCAAAAACCAGCTCGTGCTCAGAGAGGAAACAAGTAAGGGGACATGGGACACTGTATAAGGCCCCTCAAGAGAACAGGAAGGAACTGATAGAATGAAAGCAGGGAATGTGCATGTGATAATTTGGTTTGACTCAGGTTGTCCCAGGGGAGGTTTAGGTTGGACATTAGACAAAACTTCTTCCCTAAAAAGGTTCTCAACCACTGGAAAGGTGGTTGAATCCCCAGCCCTGGAGGTGTTTCAAAGAGGCAGAAATGTGGTGCTGAAGGACATCATTTAGCACCAGCCATGGCAGAGAACGGTTGGACTCAACAACCTTAAGGGGCTTCTCCAACCAAAATAATTTGGTGATTCCATGACTCAGGCAGGGCATGCAGCTGAGCTGGGCATTGGCTGGGTCAAAGGCTAACCAATAGGCTTTCAAAAGGCTAGTGTCAGGTGATGTTCATGTGATTTGTGTCCCACCCTGCACAAACACACAACAACAAATGTAGGTCCACAGAAGTATTTTTCAGCTGATCCCTGAAGATCCATCTCCAGTCAGTGGACGTTCATCAGCAGAGACATGCTCGCTCCCAGACACAGGACCTACCTTCCACTGAAATCCTACTCTGAGCATTTCAGGTCAGTGCTGTTTCAGTGGTGGAGCAGGGCTGGTTTTTGCACAGCAAGGTGTTTCACCCACAGTGAGGAGCTGTCACACTGCTGTACAGCTATCAAATGAAAGCATGGTAGTTAGGTCAGCTGCTGGGGAAAGGAGACAATCGTCACTTCAGCAAAGCACTGTCGCAGCCCTTGGAGTCCTTGCCTCTTCTTTCCCTTGTTGTCCCCCTAGCACTTATGTCCCACAAATCTTTTTAGCATTGACAATCCAGTGACACAACAGCAGGAGGCAATCCCTGGGTGATGATGTTCTAACTGATGTAGATAACTTGCTGCTACTTTTTTATTTCACTGGAGATGATTTCCTGGCAGAGCAGAGGTGCCTTCCACTCACAGCCAGGGAGAGACAGGACTAAAAATAGCTTTGCCTGGTTCTAATGGATGCCATCACATTGGCAAACCTCTTGCGAAGGCAGAGGAAAGCCAGGTACCCCACCCCTGCCAGCAGGCTGACCAGCAGTGTGGAGCCCAGTACCCTGGGAGCCCTCTTCTTGGCCACACGGAACGCCGTTGGCAGGACAGCCGAGATCAAGATGTTGTTGACATGTCCCAGCACTTGGCAAAAGGCTTTTCTCTTCAGGACACGCTCATAGTAGGCTTCCAAATTGGGTCGCTTCCCATTCCCCCAGTTTCTTCTTGCCAGCCCCAGAAACTTGAGACGATGCAACGTGACGGCGAGGGACACGTCAGCCAGACTGAAGAAATCACCACAGAGCCAGGGCTGATTCCCATCTTCTAAGGAGAGATCAAACATTAATAATTAGCAGCTAACAGAACACACACAAAGAAGTCTCCACAGGCTAGCATTTCAATGAGTGCTGTTTCAAAATGTTGGCTAATAAACACCACCAACACTTCAGCAAAATACTGCAGTCAAGGAACATAGAATCATAGAATGGTTGCAGTTGGAAAAGACCCTTTAAGATCATCGAGTCCAACCATTACTTGATTTTGCCATGCCTGGTGCTAAAACACCTTCCTCAGCACCACATCTCTGCCCCTTTTAAAACACCTCCAGGGATGCGGATCAAATCACCTCCTTGGGCAGCTTGTTCCAGTCTTTGAGGACCCTTGCATTCAAGAATTTTCTACTAATGTCTAACCTAAGCCTCCCCTGCTGCAACTTGAGGCCATTTCATCTCATTCTGTCACTTGTAACTTGGGAGAACAGATTGACCTTCACCTTGACCCCACCTCCTATCAGGCAGTTGTAGAGAACAATGAGGTCTCCTCTCAATCTCTTTTCCAGGCTAAAAAAAAGCCCCTCCAGTTCTCTCAGCTGCTCCTCACCAGACTTGTTCTCAGACCCTAATTTTACTAATTTACATTTTACTAATCCTTGCCGACTGTTCACACAATACTGGGAAGCCTTAGGCTCAGCAGCCTGGCTGACATCTGGTAAGGAAAAAAAGAGCCACATTTACGGTTTATAAATTCAAATCCACAGCAAACATTTCTTTTTCTCAACTGCATTTCTCAAAAGTGGCTTAAACAATAGAGGAGTGCAAAGGAGCAAGGCAGTTGAGTTTTCACTGAGAAGCTACCACTTGCAGCATAACTTAGCACCCTGTCCTGGACCCCAGACAACAGGGGTTTTATACTGTTTGGGAAGTGATGGATATTGACACTGACCACCATTCGTCCGGGCTACAGATGGAGACCTCAGGCTCCCTCTGCAGTCAATTGGAGGAGAATCTTCCCGGGATGGTTCAGAGCAGGCACTGCTAGACACCACCACTTCTAACGTCAGCGATCTGGAGCTCCACCACCTGAAAGGGCTCCCCTGTACTAACTGAAGCCAGAGCTTTCAGAAACCCAGGATATGAAATCTGGTAGTTAGCACAGCTGCCAGCATGAGTCTTCTGCTTTGGCCTAGAGCTCAGGCAGGTGCCACCAGCCACTTTCTGTAGCTCTCTCCACCCACCAGGCATGCCACACCACTGGCATGAGTGTTCAGCAACACATCTGTGGAAACAGAGAAAATTGGCAACATCCACTGCAACTCATTTGCCACCAGAGAAAAGCAACAGCTTGGCACACCATTGGTACCAGTCCATTTTGACCAGGTATGGAAGAAAGGCTTCTGCAGAGGATGACTGTATCCTATAGTGCTGAAAGGACACCTAGAGACTCATCCAATGTGTTCAGTAAGGTGATGGAAGGCCAAAGCAGCTGATCTAGGTGAAAGAAAGATGCCTGCAGTGGCACTAGCTGTAAGTGAGTAAGGGATTTGAGCAGCAGCAAGAGAAGCAGGAGCTTGGAGGTTGAGCAGGACCTGGTAGAAGCATTATTCTCAGACCTAAACAATGTGAATACCTCAGCCAAAACTCCAAGCAGCACCTAACGGTCTGACTAAAGCCTGTGATCTCTTGGTTTTCATAACCTCAGCCCTGCATCAGTTAACTCCTTGGCAAGGCACTTCAGCAGAGAAAGCAAAAAGCCTGCTGGAAATGGTGACAGGCTTTAGTTTGCTGCTCACAACAGTGCCATCCTCTGGGAGCTCAATTTTTTTCTGTGGCTCTGAGTCAGTAAAAACTCCAAGCTAGACTTGCGGTTCCTGTTGAAATTCACTCTCTGGGTAGTAGTGGGTAATTACCAGAGCAATTATTTCGGAAGCCAAGCACAGAGTAGCCTGGTTGATGCTTCATGCAGCTTTGAGTAAAGTCAGAGGCAGGACTCCTGTCAGCACTGCTGTTCCAAGCCTGGGTTCTTTACTCAGTGTGCAAAACCCAACTGATACACAGAGTCAAGATGTTTGTTTTATGCCAGTTCTGTACAGAAAAGGGTGCCTAGCACCCCGACCTGGGACAACAGCACCACTGGGAGCTGGACCAGACTCTGTATAAGCACAAGACTAATCTCATTTGAACAAAATTCAGCTTTCATTTGGCTGGACTACTGCTCCTCAAAATGGGCAGAGAGGGAAGCTGCTTCATTATTAGATAGTGACAAAGATGGCTAATTCTTCATATACCACAAATATTAGTACAAGACTGAAACAGGACCTCAACAAGCCTGTGTTAAATATTAATACACTGGTAAGACCTTATAGTAGCCTTCTAGTACCTTATGGGGCCTACTAGAAAGCTCTGGAAGGACTTTTGAGAGGGCTTGTAGTGATAGGATGAGAGGGAATGGATTGAAGCAGGAAGAGGGCAGATTGAATATTAGGAAGAAATTCTTTACAGTGAGAGTGATTAAACACTGGAATAGGCTGCCCAGGAAGGTTGTGGATGCTCCCTCCCTGGAGGTGTTCAAGGCCAGGCTGGATGAGGCCTTTAGCAACCTGGGTTAGTGGAAGGTGTCCCTGCCCATGACAGGGGGATTTGAGCTGGATAATCTTCAAGGTCTCCTCCAACGCACACCATTCTGTGATTTCTATGAATTTATAAATCATTACAACTATCCAAAGCCTACAACTATAACACCAAGAAAAACATTCTGACTTCTACTCACTGACAGCAGCAGTAACCTAAACTTGATTTCAAACAACCTTGACTGCTTCTGTGAAGTTAGCCTATGCAAAAAGATTCAAACCAGACTCACCGCAACCAGTCCTGTCAGCCAGTTTATTTGGTCTCCCCAAACATGAGCACCAACAGGATTTAGCAAGAGTCATTCCTTACCTGGGGTTTCCTCATTTCGCCGCTGCAATTCAGTCTCAACCTGATCCAAAACTTTTTCCAGTTCGTCCAGGATTTTCTTTAGGTATTTTATATTATCATGATCCAGCAGCTTAGACTAAACATAGACACAGGTGAGACATAGATACAGGTTAGTGTTTTAACCACAGAACCACTGAATCACAGAACAGGTTGGGTTGGAAGGGACCTTAAAGATCCTCAGCTCCGACCCCCTGCCAAGGGCAGGGACACCTCCTACTAGACCAGGCTGCTCAGGGCACCAACCAGCCTGCCTTTCAGCACATCCAGGCTTGGAGTCTTGGAGTCCACAGCTTCTCTGGGCAACCTGTTGCACCCTCGTGGGGAAGAATTTCTTCCTCATGTCTCATCCAAATGGAGCTTCTTCCAGTCTGAAGCCATTACCCCTCATCCTGTCACTCCATGCCCTTTTAAAGGCCCTCCCCAGCTCTGCAGTAGCTGTCTTTAGGTACTGGAAGGCTGCTAGGTCTCCCCCAAGTTTTCTCTTCTCCACTAAGAACAGCCCCAACCTCTCAGCCTGTCTTCTCAAGAGAGGTGCTTCAGCCCTCTGATATTTTTGTGGCTTTCTCTGGACCCACTCTCATAACAGTTCTGCATCCTTCTCGTGTAGATTACATTTTTACCAGAGAAACCCTTACCTAGTTACTTCCATGATTTTTCATGGAATGGGATTATTCTCCACACAGCCAGCTGGATACCACTTGGATACTGGTGCCATGAGAGGTGCCGGGTATGGCAGCCCAGCACCAGCACTGATAGGCACCTACCTTTGAAGCCAGTGGAACTAGTTCAGTACGTCAGCACACACTGGATGTGTGTAGCTGATGTGGGGGACAGCCTGCTCCATGCTTTGTAAGGTTAAACCACTGCATGGCATGACTGGCAAGGACAGGTGAAACAAAGTTTTCTGTTGTGATGGAAACAATCTGATACTAACAAGCTGCTAACAGAAGGGGAACACAAAGAGTTTCTTACTTTAAGGCGCTTCTGTTTTGCTATATAGGCATCTTGAAGGTCTGGATTCTCTTCCGCAAGCTTCCTCAGCTCTGATTCCGTGTTACTTATTTGGCCTGATACAAAACCCCAAAGGAACAATGTTAGATATCCAAACCTACCTATAATGCAACCCATAGGAGCTGACCAATAGCTTCTGTACAACCATCACACTGGAAAGATGGGAAATGGCACTTCAACAAAGCATAACATCAACCTGGGATCCCCAACCATCATGCTTAGGAAAACAACTGCTGCGTAAACTGACCCCATCACACCTTCTGCTCAGCAGAATGAGCTCTGTGAAGCGGTGATCTGCCAGGCAAGAATGAGGAATTTTTGTTTCTCTTATTCAGATAAAAAACATTTTACTGCCAAAACTGTGCTCAATACACCCAATTCTGCTACAAATGTCTCTGATGTTTGTGTACCTCATCTCCTGGGTTCCTTCATTCTGTTGTCAGAGTAAAGACACAACACTTTTCATTATGTGAAGGTGCAGAAATGACCATATAGAGAATTTCTGGAGGTCACATGAAATATTCCACAGCAAAAGCCTGAATACCACTGACTATGGAACTAAGACTGCTCTCAGCTAGCTAAAATAGGACACCAAGATCTCTGATCCCTTTTGGAACTGTTCACTATGGAGGATATGGATGTTCTAGAAAAATATTCATTACATGACTGAAAGAGAGAATGATGTGGAACATTAAAGAGAACTTTACTGATTTACACATTTCTCTCCTCAAAATGAGGCTTTTGCTTGAAAATCTCATACTTAAATAACTACATTACCTGAACATAGCAAAAAAAAAAAAAGTTATCTTCTAAAAATATTTCTAGTAATAAGCTGAGAACAAAAGAATAGAGCATGAATCACCTCTCACTTCTATCTGATAATTAAGATTAGTTCAAATTAAGTCTTACAAATCAAACTGATAAAAAATTCTTGCTAGAGAATAATTAACTCACTGGTTTATAAATTCTTTGTTTCAACTTAACGTGACTGTGAAAGACATCTTTCCACATAGCATATGAACAGAGTGAAGGTTCATAGAATCACAGAATGGTTTGGTTTGGAAGGGAACTTGAAGATGATCCAGTTCCAATCCTCCTGCAGGGACACCTTCCTGTAGACCAGGTGGTTCAAGGTCTCATCCAACCTGACCTTGAACACCTCCAGGGAGGGGGCACCCACAACCTTCCTCAGCAACCTGTTCCAGTGTCTCACCACCCTCACTGTAAAGAATTTCTTCCTAATCTCCAGTCTAAATCTGCCTTCTTCCAGCCATTGCTCCTTGTCCTGTCACTGCAAGCCCTTGTAAAAAGTCCCTCCCCAGCTCTCCTGTAATGCCCCTCAAGTACAGGAAGGCTGCTCCGCTGAGCCTTCTCTTCTCCAAGCTAGCTTCTTACTCCATCACACCCAAGCACCAAGTTGACACCAGCACATTCCTTGGACAAAAAGGGTCTTACGAGTCTCTTATATTAGATAAACAGACTTAGTTTTGTTGAGGCTGATCTGCACTTGCCCCATTCTGGGAGGAAAGCAGATGCTTCAATAGGTAAACTTACTACAAGTTTACCATCTCTCACACACACACAAAAGGATTTCCTTCAGTGGAATGGTTTGATGTGAGCAGTTCCAATCACTCAATCCTCACAGCTGTGTCCCAGCTCCCACTTTCTGCTTAAAGAAGCACATTTTCAATCACTAGGAAAATTAATTCCACAGACACCTCAAAAATGACACTTCCTCTTACCTGTTTTCAAACCACAGGAGACTACAAAAATCAGTAAGAAGTAGGTCAGATGCACAAATTGTCAAGGACTGGCACCAAAACTGGAAATCCATGCTCAGTGTAAAATCACAGAATCATAGAACTGTTTTGGTTGGAAAAGCCCTTCTAAGATCATTGAGTCCAAACATCAAGCCAACACCACCATGGCCGTTAAACCATTCCCCATAGTGCCATCCCCACACGTTTCTCAAAGACCACCAGGAATGGTGACTCCAGCACCTCCCTGACAGACACCAGAGCTGTACCAGTACATACTACGAATTCTGCTGGTGGCATAGGCTGGAATCATGGAGTCCACTGTCAGCTCAGGATGCAGGATGCAGCCGTGTGTGTAGGCATCCATAGGCAAGGAGTCCAAGAGCTCTCTGTAGTGTTGCACCCTGGGATAATACATGCTCCCCTCTTCTGGCATTAATCTTGGTACTTCCTCTGCAACATGAAGTTGAGAATACAGTTAAGCAGAACTGCAGAACTGACCCAAAGCAGCATTTCCAAAGGTACTGTGGTTACAGAATAGAATGATAACACAGCTTAGGTTGGAAGGAACCTTAAAGATCATCTATTTCAATGCCTCTGCCATGGGCAGGGATGCCTCTCAACTAGACCAGGCTGCTCAAGGCTTCATCCAACTTGGCCTTGAACACTCACAAGGAGAAGGCATCCATGAGCACTCTGGGCAACCCTTTCCAGAGTCTCACCACCCTCAAACTGAAGAAGTGGTGCAGATGACACAACTACAGGTTAAGGGAATTTTGCTATTCCCCCCTGTAATGTGGCAAACATGCATGTACTTCATTTTAAAGCATCCAAATAATTCCAATTCTTATGCAGCAACCCACATAGAGCTTTCAAATCAGAGAACTGGACTGAACATCTGTTTTGTTCCTCTATAGCTGGGAGGCTGTGGTACACAACCCTTCAACTCATGGTGGGGTAAGATGAAGCTGCAGTAAGCTGTTACGGCTCAAACCACAGCTCCCATGCTGTAAATGTCACAGTAGAGGGTTCCTACTCAAAGCATGATCAGAAGTATTCCTGCACACAAGTGTGTCTTACCCTGCCCTTGATCTCTGTGCACCTTGACTCCTCACCTGATGAATGCCAGCTGTAAGCACATAGTATGTTCACCCAACAATGAACTTTTCTTTAACCCAGAGCACAAAATGCAGCTCCTTCACACTTGAAGTGATATAACTCTGCATTTCCTTACAATTTGGAGGCAGTCTGCTTTCTGGCAATACAGAAAGAATTTCAAAAGCCTGTAATATGACCACTTTCAAGGTTTTTCTTCCTACATTTTAACTTCTTTGCTCGATTTTGGGTCTCTAAATAATGGATTTGGTTTAATTCCTTTCCTGCCCAGGATTAGTCTGGAATCAAGCACCTTTCATTTTCCCCTGCAGGGCAGCAGGAGCTGAGATCAGCAGCTGTGCAGCTCTCTATGGGATGCAACATTTCTCAGGGCAGCCTCAGTGCAGAGCTCAGCTCAGCAGTGCTGCTTTGCTGCCTCCTCCATCCATCCTGAGGGGCAGGAGGACAGGCAGGGTTTTACTCACAGCCATTCCTAAAGGTGCTGGAAGGCCTTCACAGGATCACAGGATGTTAGGGCTTGGAAGGGACCTCTGGAGATCACAGAGTCCAACCCCCCTGCCAGAGCAGGACCATACAATCTAGCTCAGGTCACAAAGGAACACATCCAGATAGGCCTTGAAAGTCTTCAGAGAAGGAGACTCCACAACGTCTCTGGGGAGCCAGTTCCAGTGCTCTGTTACATAGTAAAGAAGTCCTTCCTCATGTTGAGGTGGAACCTCTTGTGCTGTAGTTTACATCCATTGCTCCTTGTCTTATCACAGGGCACACATGAACAGAGGTTGTCCCTTCCTTCTTGACATCCAGCCCTAACCCTCAGATATTTATAAACGTTTATGAAATCCCCTCTTCTCCAAACTAGAATGCTCCAGGTCTCTCAGCCCCTCCTCATAAGACAGTGCTCCAGTTCCTTCATCATCCTTGTAGCCCTCTGTTGCACTCTCACAAGTAGATCCCAGTCCTCTCTTGAGCTGGGGAGCCCAGGACTGGATGCAATATTCCAGGTGAGGTCTCCTCAGCATATGTTAAAGCAACACATTTTTATGTCATAGCACCAGCTACAAGGACAGACCATTTGCTTGTGAGACTACAAATGTCCTCTGGTCCTGAAGGCTCCAGGGAGACCTTAGAGCTGTATTTTACTATCTGAAGGGGACCTATAGGAAGCTTGGGGAAAGATTATATAGAAGGGCCTGTGGTGACAGGACAAGGGACAATGCTTTCAAAATGGAGCAGGGCAGCGTTAGATTGTACATCAGGAGGAAGTTCTGCACAGTGAGAGTGGTGAAATGCTGGAGGAGGTTGCCCAGAGACACGGTGGAGGCCCCATCCCTGGAAACATTCAAGGTTAGTCTTAATGGGTCCCTGGACAACCCCATCTAGTTGGAGATGTCCCTGCTGACTGCAGGGTTGGACAAGATGACCTTTGAGGGTCCTTTCCAACCCGAATCAATCAGTGAATCTGAAGAGGCCTGCGTGTGACGATGCAGAGCTGTCCCCAGGCCTGCAGCAAGCCCTGGCTCTGCGGGGAAGGCTCTCGCACAGAGGCGCCAAGGGAATTACCATCTACGAAGGTGGCCTCAAGGTAATCGATGATCTGCGTTGCCTCGCAGATGATGTTCTCCCCGTGGATCAACACAGGCACCTCTCCCGAGGCGTTCAGGCGCATGAACCACGGCTCGTTGTGCTCGCTCAGAGGCAGGTTCACATCGTGCTCCTCGCATTTCAGCGCTTTCTCGGCTATGGCCAAGCGCACCTGCAACGGCAGCGCTGGGGTTACCCCACGGCGGCACCCCCGGGACACCTATCCCCGGTCCGCAGGGCCCGGTCGGCCCTGCCGCG
>VWZI01002824.1:39865-170435 GCA_013396835.1 Psilopogon haemacephalus
AGTCGGGCTGGAAGCTGGAGGGAGCACAGAGCAGGGTTTGCTCTCTCGACCTTTTTTCTTGAACAAGTGGTGTCACTGTGGATTGCGGGGATGTTGGCACCACGCTTTGGGAAACAAAAGCAAAAATAACCAACCAAGCGAAACAACAGACCACAGAATCATGGCATTGTTTTGGTTAGGAAAGACCTTTAGGACCATGAGTCCAACCATCGCCTAAGGCGACCAAGGCTGGTGCTAAACTGTGGCCCTTAGCACCACATCTCTGCCTCTTCCAAACATCTCCAATGATGGACATTCAATCACCTCCCTGGGCAGTCTGCTCCAGTGGTTGAGAACCCTTGCAGTCAAGAATCATAGAATCATAGAATGGTTTACATTGGAAGAGACCTCAAAGATCATCCAATTCCAACCCCCCGCCATAGGCAGGGACACCTCCCACTAGATCAGGTTGATCAAGGCCTCATCCAGCCTGGCCTTGAACACCTCTGGCGAGGGAGCAGCCACAACCTCCCTGGGCAAACCTGTGCTGCTCGCCACCTTCACGGTAAAGAACTTCCTCCTAACATCCCGTTTACATCTTCCCTCTGCCAGTTTAAACCCATTCCCCCTCATCCTGTCATTACAAGACCTTGCGAATAGTCCCTCCCCAGCCCTCCTGTAGGCCCCCTTCAGATACTGGAAGGTTACTATAAGGACTCCTGGAAGCCTTCTCTTTTCCAGGCTGAAGAGCCCCAACTCTCTCAGCCTGTCCTCATAGCAGAGGTGCTCCAGCCCTCTGATCATCTTTGTGGCCCTTGTCTGGACTCTCTCCAACAGTTCCATGTCCTTCTTGTGGTGGGGACTCCAGAACTGCACACAGTACTCTAGGTGGGGNTGCACACTGTTGGCTCATGTTGAGCTTCTCATCCACCCAGACCCCCAGGTCCTTTTCCTCGGAGCTGCTCTCCAGCCACTCACCACCCAGCCTGTATTTGTGCTTGGGATTGCACCGACCCACGTGCAGGACTTTACACTTGGACTTGTTGAATGTCATGAGGTTGGCCTGGGCCCACTCTCCATCCTGTCCAGGTCCCTCTGGATGGATCCCTGCCCTCCAGCAAGTCGACTGTGCCACACAGCCTGGTGTCATCTGCAGACTTGCTGAGGGTGCACTCAACATCTCTGTCCATGTCACTGACAAAGATGTTAAACAGCACTGGTCCCAGCACTGACCCCTGAGGGACGCCACTTGTCACTGGTCTCCAGATGGACATTGTGCCCTTGATCACCACTCTCTGTGTGCGACCATCCAGCCAATTCCATATCCAGCGAATTGTCCACCCAACAAGTCTGTTTCTTCTCATAGCCAACCTAAACCTCCCCTGTGCAACTTGAGGCCGTTTCCTCTCATCCTATCACTTATCTCTAGGGAGAAGAGACCATTGCCCACCCCAGTGCACCCTCCTTTCAAGGAGTTGTACAGAGCAACAAGGTCTCCTCTCAGCCTCCTCTTCTCCAAGCTGAGCAACCCCAGTTCCCTCAGCTGCTCTTCATCAGACCTGTTCTCCAGACCCTTCACCAGCTTTGTTGCTCTTCCCTGGACACGCTCCAGCCCCTCAATGCCCTTCTTGAAGTGATGGGACCAGAACTGAACTCAGAGTTTGAGATGCAGCCTCACCTGTGCTGAGTGCAGTGGGACAATCACTGCCCTGCTCCTGCTGGCCACACCATTGCTGAGCCAGGCCAGGATGCCAGTGGCCTGCTTGGTCACTTGGCCACATGTTGGCTCATCTTCAGGTGTCTGCTGGCCAGCATCAGGTCCTTTTCTGCCAAGGTTTTCTCAGTCACTGTGTTCCATGCCTGTAACATTGCATGGGGTTGCTGTGACCCAAGAGCAGGACCTGGCACTTGCGCTTGTTGAACCTGTTTATACTTCTCTTCATTCTGACTGCTCAGTCGGTTACAATAAAGGCAACTACTTCAGGCCAGCCTGATAACTCGCTCCCACCTGCAATTTCTAGATACCAGATGAATCACACAACTAGTACCCTGGAGACGTGAATCCAGTATGTCTAGAGCTGCTTCCCAGCAACGAGTACACTTGATTTTAAGATAGTCTTTTACCCTGGAGAAGGTCCAGTGGAGGGCTACAACAATGATTAGAGGGCTGGAGCGCTGCCTTATGAGGAGAGGCTGAGGGACCTGGGGATTTTTAGTCTGGAGAAGAGAAGACTGAGAGGGGATTTAATCAATATCTGAGGGCTGGGGGTCAGGAGCATCGGCGGGGACAGGCTCTTCTCACTTGGTCCCTGGGATAGGACAAGGAGCAATGGATGTAACCTGCAGCACAGGAGGTTCCACCTCAACACAAGGGGAAACTTCTTTACTGTAAGTGTCACGGAGCACTGGAACAGGCTCCCCAGAGCGGTTGCGGAGTCTCCTTCTCTGGAGACTTTCAAGGCCTGTCTGGATGTGTTCCTCTGTGATCTGAGCTAGATTGTATGGTCCTGCTCTGGCAGGGGGGTTGGACTCTGTGATCTCCAGAGGTCCCTTCCAACCTCTGACATCCTGTGATCTTGTGATCCAGTGATCCTGTAATGTTACTCTAAAGAATGGATTTAGATCACTGTTCAGGCTAAGGTAATGAAAAATGCCACAAACCAAAAGTGAAGGAATAAAGAGCCAGCTTCCAGCCCTATGTCGTTCAGGTGAGTGGGCACAAGGGCATCCCCCTCCCTTCCCCAGGGACTACTCCCTGCTAGAGTCACAAACAGAAATAAGCTCTTCAAAGGGAGATGCACCATAAAATACTTCTCACAAATGTCAGTTACTGATAGGAAACTCTGCATTTGCCAAAAATTAAGTTCATTGTAATTCCTTGAAGCTGGAGAATGTGCTTAGAATTGGTGTTTTGGTTTTTGTTTTGTTTTTTTTTTTAATTTGCATGGTCTAGACACTCTCAAGTATGTTATTTTTGTTTGGGTTTATTATTATTTTTCTCTTAATTTTGCCTTTTAATTCAAATGTTGTAATTTCATCACTCACCAGACAGACCACCGCTCCATTTCCATTCCCTTGTTCAACTAATTAATTCAATATCAAACATGGACTTTTGAGTTGGAGCTGTTTTATTACTTGATGTAGATGCCTAGAAAGGCAGTGACAGTGTTGTCTACATTAAGCCCTTCTCTTGGGCTAAACTCCATCAGACTCTCTGTCACCAAATGACCCAGCAGAGAATCAGGAAAAGGAGAAATGAAAATGGATGTAATAGAACAGATAAATGGATCCCAATGTCAGCATAAAGTACATAAAGCTATACTCAGCCCAGCAGAGGTGCAACAGGCAAACAGGAAGGGAGCTCCTGAGAGCAGAAGGAAAAGGAGGAGGGTCAGGAGGAAGCAGAAATTCCCAAGGAGGAATCTCTCCTTCCCTGGGCAAACATGTCCCTTCACACTGAGTGTGCTGCTGATGTTCTGGGACACACCTGTAGCCAACTCCAGTCAGCTGTGCTGGCTGGCTCAGAGCTGCCGATGGCCCGCAGCCCACGATGGCCTGGCATTCTGGCCCAGCAACACCAGGACAGGTATGCACCTTCTAGCAGATGAAGAGAAAAAATTTCAGCAAGAACAATATTTGCTCCTTCAGACCTGATCATTAGTAGAGCATCTGCAACCACACTCGGGTGTTCCTTGTTCCTTTCCTCTAGCCATCGGCATTGCCGTGCCCGGCCAGCGCTGTGCCTTGCTGACCACCCCGGCTCGCCCCGCAGCAGTTCGCAGCAGAGGCAGCGCTCGCCGCTGGCCGCCCCGAGCCGGGCAGGCAGATCTCCACACTGGCCACAGGAGGCCTCCCTTAGCCACAAATACGATCGAAGCTCCTTCTCCAACGGAGATGCTGAAGAAGCGGAGGCTGATGCCTTTTTCCTCAGGGCCAGCACCTACTCATCCACCTGTGCTTGCTCTCAAGCACCTCTACTTTCTTATACACGGGGGGAATAAAGCAAGCAAAAAGGCCAGATGATGAAAAAACTGACCACATCCTCAAAACCCTTGTTCTAAACGCATTTGCATGAAGCTTTGCTTTTCACACCTGAAAGAAATGTTTAGTCTCTGTAGAAGTACTGTCATGACCACTGGGCCCTTCACCACACAAAAGACGTTGAGAGCTTGGAGCATATCCAGAGAAGAACAACAAAGCTGGTGAAGGGTCTGGAGAACAGGACTGGTGAGGAGCAGCTGAGGGAACTGGGATTGTTCATCCTGGATAAAAGGAAGCTGAGGAGAGACCTCATTACTCTCTACAACTCTCCAAAAGGACGCTGGACTGAGGGGGGGGTTGTCTCTTCTCTGTCGTATCAGGTGACAGAACAAGAAGAAATGGCCTGAAATTATGCCGGGGAGGTTCCAGTTGGAGATCAGGAAAAATTTCTTTGCTGCAAGAGTGGTCAGGCATTGGAACAGGCTGCCCAGGGAGGTGGTGGAGTCAGCATCCCCAGAGGCGTTGAAGAGATGTGTGGACATGGCACTTGGGGATATGGTTTAATGGGCATGGTGGTGTTGAGTTGGGCTTGATGGTCTTGGAGGCATTTCCAACCAAAACAATTGTAGGATTCTGTGATCCTACAAAAAGCAGCGCAAGGCACAAAGCCACAAATGTGATTGGTATGTCGATGAGCTGCCACTGCAAGGAGACCACCAGCACAGTGGGATAAATCACTTTTCTCATCATAATGACATTCTTGCCCTATTTCTCTACATGGCTTTTTTTTTTTTTTTTTTTTTTTTTGGGCATTATGTACCTAGAATCATGAAGGTTGGAAAAGATCTCTAAGAACACCAAGCCAAATATATCCATGACCACTAGACCATGTCTTGTTTTTTGAACAGAATGCATTGTGTTGGAAGTGACCTTAAATATTACTTAGTTCCAAACCCTTTGCCATGTGCAGGGACACCTTCCACTAAAGCAGTTTGCTCGAAGTCTCATCCAAACAGGCCTTGAACCCCTCCAGGGAGAGCATATCCACAAGCTCCCTGGGCAATTTGTTCCAGTGTCTTCCCACCCTCACTCTCAAGAATTTCTTCCTCATCTCCAGTCTAAACCTCCTCTCTTCCAGCTCAAAGCCATTGTCTCTCATCCTCTCACTACAAGCCCTTGTAAAGAAATCCTCTCCAGCTTTCCTGTAGCACTGGAAGACTGCTCTAAGATCTCACTGGAGCCTTCTCCCCTCCAGGCTGAATAGCCCCAACCCTACCACTGTCCCCAGAGTGGAGTTTCTGCAGCCCTTTGATCATTTCCCTGGCCTCCTTTGAACCTGCTCAGGCAGTTTCTGTCCCTCTTAAGCCAGGGCCACCAGAACTGGGCATAGTTAGGGTCTCACCAGAGCAGAGGAGAGCAGAGGGGGAGAATAACCACTCTTGTCCTGCTGCTCACTGCTTTGGATGCAGCCCAGCACACAGCTGCCTTCTGGGCTGCCAGTGACCATTGCTGGCTCATGGGGAGTTTGTCACCAACTGATGCTCCAAAGTCCTTCTCCTCCAGACTGCTCCCAAGCCATTCACTGCTCATCCTATACTGGTGCTTGGGATTGCCTTGACCCAGGTGCAGGACCTTGCATGTGGTCTCCTTGAACTTCATGAGGATGGCCTGGGCTCACTTCTCAAACCTGCTCAGGTTCCTCTGGATGGATGCCTCCCCTCCAGAGTGTCAACTGAGCCACTCAGCTTGGGTAAGTGCAAACATGCTGAGGGTCTCCTCAGTTCTACTGTCCTTGTTGCTGACAAAGCTGTTAAACAGCACTGGTCCCAGTACCAAGCCCTGAGGGGCACCACTGGTGACTGGTTTCCATTCGGACACTGAGCCACCGATTACAAGTCTCAGAGTGCAGCCATCCAGCCAATTCCTTCTTTAGCCCAAATCCTTTAATCTGCACTCGTCTCTCCAGTCATTTACAAAGTCCTGCTTTCAAACAACACAGTCACAAGTGCAGTAACTTCATTCAAAACCAAGCCAAGCCCTAGCTAGCCTTGCCTACTAATTTTCATTGATGAATAATGGTCTAAGATCTCTGAAGAAGTCATCTTGGTACATATGGAAATCATCCTAACTTAGGTTATTCCATCTGCACAGTTATCTCTCAGACAAACTCGCCCCCAATCCCCATGCTGTGATTCCATTACTCTGTCATTTTAGGCTTTCCAAGTCATCAGCTCAGGCCCTCTTGTAATCATGAAGGTCTGTGGGGCTTGGGGTTGCATATCTCAAACAGAACAACTGAGAAAACGTAGTCAGGAAGACAACAAAGGATGCAAGTCACTGATATTAACTGGAGTTTTTTTCTGTTGTGTTACAGAGCCACAGAATGTTAGGGGCTGGGAGGGACCTTGAAAGATCATCCATTCCAACCCCCACCAGAGCACGACCACCATGGTTTTGTTTTTTTTTTTAAAGTGCAGTTTTCATTTTTATATTTTTAAAATCTCACTTATCCTCCACTTATTTCGCTCTTTTCCTCTTAATCTCCTCTTTCCTCTCATCTTCCTCCTTTCCTCTCCATCTCCTTCCTTTCCCCCATCCTCTTCTTTTCATCTCCATCCACATCCTTTTCCTCTCCGTCTCCATCCTTTCAGCACTGCCTCCCTTTTTCCATGCTATCTGCCCCTTCCCCCTCCCCACTCCCTCTCCCCCCCAGCCCCCCAAAACCCAGAGCACCTGGGCTCTGTTGGAGTCTCCTCCCACTCCAGATGTGAACACTTTGTCCCCACTGCCCTTTATAATGTGCCCCAGGAAAGGCAAAAGCCCTAAGCTTGCCCAATTGAGTAGAGGGATCTCTCTCCTGTTGTCACTGGTGGATCCTCATGTGCTACACTGGTTGAGTGCTGGAGGGGATCAAAGACTGGGGGGCCTGCTGCCCCCCATTAGGCAGGAATAGGTTTGATGATGACTGACATCACCCATAGGTGCTGGTTGGGCCTCCTTACTTAGGCTGAGCTCCTCTATGTTTAGCTGCTTCTTTCTGCTCACTCATGATGAGCTTAAGTACTTGGCTGAATTGGAAGCTCATGGGAAAGTAGTATTGTGTTGACATAGAATTGTTTGGGTTGGAAAAGCTCTCCAAGATCATCAAGTCCAACCTGCAACAGCTGCAGGTCTCTCAGTCTTTCTTTATAGCAGAGATGTTCCAGTCCCTTCATCATCCTCATAGCCCTCTATTGAACTCTCTACAGCAGATCCCTGTCCCTCTTGAACTCTGGAGCCCACAACTGGACACAATACTCCAGATGTTGTCTAACGAGGGCTGAGTAGAGGGGGAGGAGAACCTCCCTTGACCTACTGACCACACTCTTCTTAATGCACTCCTACCACTGGCCTTCTTGTCTACCAGGGCATTTACTGTCCCATGGAGAACTTACTGTCCACTAGGGCTGGAGAATGCTGCAATTTAAAAACTGACCTCTCTCCAGTGTTAGCTACTAACCTAATGTTGGCAGTGGATAAGTCTAACTGTACAGCATTAAGCTGCTCACTTGCCCTTTGTTTTTCTGGTTTGTTATTTCCAAAAGCAATCTTCTCCAGTGTCTCACCACCCTTACTGGAAAGAATTTCTTCCTAATCTCCAGTTTAAATCTCTCCTCTTCCAGCTGTAATCCATTTGTTCTTGTTCTTTCACTACCAGACTTTCTCAAAAGCCCTTTCCCACCTCTCTTTTAGCTCCCTTCAGGTACTCGAAGGCCTTCTTTTGCTGTGGGCCCCAGAGTTGAATGCAGCACACCAGACAGGGTCTCAGCAGAGCAGAGGAGCAGAATCCCCTCTGTGTCCTGCTGCTCTCCCTGCTTTGGATGCAGCCTAGCACATGGCTGCACTGTGGGCTGCCAGTGAGCATTGCTGGCTCATGGGGAGTTTATCACCTGCTGACACTCCCAAGTCCTTCTCCTTCAGCCTGCTCTCAAGCAACTCCTTGCCCAGCCTGGATTTGTGCTTGAGATTACCCCAACTCAGGTGCAGGACCTTGCATGTGGGCTTTTTGAACTTCATGCCTTTGGCTGGGCCCACCTCTTAAGCCTGTCCAGGTCCCTCTGGATGGATCCCTTCTCTCCAGCATGCTGACCACACCAAACACCTTGGAGTCACCCACAAACTTGCTGAGGGTGCCTCAATTCCACTGTCCATGTTGCTAACAAAGATATTCAACAGCACTAGAGCCAGTACTTGACACAGATTGGATGAGGCCTTCAACAGCCTGGTCTAGTGGAATGTGTCCCTGTCCATGGAAGGTGGTTTGACCTAGATGATCTTTAAGGTGCCTTCCAACCTAGACCATTTTATGAATCTCTGAATTTGTATTTTAGGTGTACTGAAGAGGAAGAAGTAGTTAACTTTCTTGCTCTGTAGACAAAGGTATTTTGTGGCACCGAAGTATTGCAAATGAACTCCCAATGCAAGCCATAATCATTTAAGCAACTGGCATTCTTTAACTTGTTCCATACTATGTCATTTAGCATCTTACATTCCCAATGCTTCAAAGAACAAGAGCTTGTAAAACCAGCAGTGCAAATCATCATTATATTTAATAATTTAATATTGCACACAGCATTTACCTCACTCCATCTGTAAGCAAGCCCCTTGTTTGTGAAAGTATAAATAAGGCAAGAGAGTTTTGGTCAGCAATAGATCTGGGCAGTGACACTGAATCACTGTCTATGTTCCTTTGGCACCAACTGAAACATGCTGCCATGGTTTTTTTCTCCACTGCATGACGTCACTCACGGGTAGAGAACAAATACCAGAGCTGCTGCTCTCAGAACACACATCCCTCTTCATGCTTAGCTCTGGGGAGTTTTCCTAACAGAAAGAGCCATGGTAAGCACAATAGTGCCAGCTACAGGCAGCATTTCTGGGGGTTTTAGCGTTTAACTGAGTTATCTGACAGGAAAGGAGGGGGGAAAAAAAGAAAAGGAAAGGAAAAAAGTAGAAGAAGCTGCAGAGGGAAAGGGATGAATTTAAATCCTGTGTGTGTAACTGATACAAATAAAAGTCTCTGTGCCCTGAGCAGGGGTAGGGGTGAGTGCGGCAGGCGATGGTATGTGTCTGAAATAACAAACCCTTCCCACTAACACCCTGCCTAATGCAGCAGGCTGCAGAGGCAAAGCCAGGGCAGAGAAGCTGCAGAAGCTGAAGCCAGCTTTGCAAATTTTACAGAGACACATCAACTGGCACAGGGTTGGAGGAAGACTTGATGCCTCAGCTTCATTCCTGTCATGTACTGGTAAGACTGGAGGCCAGAATGCAGAGTTTGACTTGTGTGTTCCAGTCCTCAGAGCAAAATGCAAACATTGAAACATACAGAAGAGTCAATAAACCTCTATTATAGAAGAGTCAATATGAAGAGAGCTTACAGACAAGGAAGTGAGAACATCCTTTTGGCTCTGAGAGGATCATCTGTCTTTCGAAGATGAAGAAATTTACAAGGGTTTTTTCTTGACCTTGAATAATTAATATTTCCCCTCTAACATACCAGATAGGCCACTGTCACAGACCTTCAGGAATGTCTGCCTGGAGAGGAGAAGGCTCTGGTGAGACCTTATAGTGGCCTTCCAGTACCTGAAAGGGGCCAGCAAGAAAGTTGGTGAGAGACCTTTTAAAGAGCTTGTAGTGATAGGATAAGGGGAAATGGCTTTGAGATGGGAGAAGATTTTGACTGAAGATTAGGAAGACATTTTAAGCAGTAAGGATGGTGAGACACTGGAACAGGTTACTCAGGGAGGTTGTGGATGTTCCCTCTCTGGAATTGTTGGAGACCATTTTGGATGAGGCCTTGAGCAACCTGATCTAGTGAAAGGTGTCCCTGCCATGACAGGGAGGTAAGAACAAGATAAGGTCCTTTCCAACCCAAACCACTCTAAGATTCTTTCTTTCTTTCAGTATGCTGTACAAAGTAAGAAATAAGTGACACTGGATACAGACTTTTAAATGTCACTCCATGGCTTCTCTTTATAATGGATTTTAGTTTCAGATTTGACATTGAGTATGACCTAACACAGCAGAACAAAGAGGTATTTTATCTGTCCACTTTTCCTCCTCTACAAAAGCTTCATGCTTTAGTGGTTTTAAGTGACTGGAAAACATAAGCAAGTTACCATGGAAAGGGAGTCTATGAAGAACACAGTTTGTATCTCGCAGCATGTTTTAATACTTTGATTAAATTTGTATTCCCCCTAAACTGTGTTTTACTTGAACTTTAAGTTGTGATCTTGTTTTCTCTCTTTTCCTTGTTATTAGCTTCTTGACTAGTAGAAGATTCCTCCAAAGTACAGCTGCATTTGTAAATGTTTCATCAAGGACCCTGAACGACTGGTAGGCAGCAGACCCAGTGGGTGCTACGAAAGTGATCTGGGTCTATCTCTGGGAAGAACAGCATGACCATATTTACTGCTGCTGCTATTCTGGGGGCTGTGACTTGCTTCTCCCCTTCAGCTGAGCAATGCTTGCCCAGTTGTCTTTCAACACTCTAAGCACGACAGGGTGAAATAACCCAAAATCTACTGGTAGTGATCTTACTTGCCTAGTGAAGTCTTCTGTTTTAACAACTTCACGGTGCACATAAATGCCTATTTAAATCACTGTGTTAAACACTTTGTAGTACAAGTTTAGACACTTAGGCTACATGATAAAGAAGAAACCAAACAACAACATAACAAACTAAAATAAAACAAAGCAACAATGACAACAACATAACAAACCACACACACAAGAAAACCCAAACCAACAAAACCAAGCCAACTATAAGAAGATGAAGCATCACTATAAAAATTAATTAAAATGAGTATGGGGGCACAAGCCTAGTTATCCCCTTAAATTAAATTTTAAATCAGGCTGTTGTCAACATGGTAGATCCAGCTCCGTACACCTCCAAATACGGACAGCAGCTGTCTCCTAAAACCTGGGAAAATAGAGGAAAAAATACTTGAAGTAATCATGCACCATAATCAGGTGAGTAGCATGGGTATAAAAAACCAAAACTCGCTCTGGAGATTAGGAAGAGAGTGAGGGTGGTGAG
Source organism: Psilopogon haemacephalus (assembly GCA_013396835.1). Classification (NCBI taxonomy): domain Eukaryota; kingdom Metazoa; phylum Chordata; class Aves; order Piciformes; family Megalaimidae; genus Psilopogon; species Psilopogon haemacephalus. The sequence goes on from VWZI01002824.1 coordinate 50,904, forward strand.
ACACTGGAACAGATTGCCCAGGGAGGTTGTAGATGGCATCTCCCTGGAGGTGCTCAAGGCCAGGCCGGATGAGGCCTTGAGCAACCTGGGCTAGTGGAAGGTGTCCCTGCCTATGGCAGGAGGGTTGAAACTTTAAGGCTGCTTCTCACCTAAACCATTCTGTGATTCTACATGATAAGGAAGATAAACCTGCTGTGATCAGAGCAGGCATTGTCAGAGGAGGGATACTTTTGTTCTGACATTCAGTTTCCATCTCACTGGTATATGCTGAATGCACTTCAGAGCTGGGTTACAAACTCTCCAGTAAGGACTGCTCTGTCATAAAGGACCCATGGAAACAAGATTGTAGTCTACAGCAAAGGACCTACTGTTTTATGACAACTGCAGTTACTTTGATAAAGAACATTAGGAAATGTCCACAGGGTGATTGTCAGGAGGATGGAGCCAGATGAGGGGCAATGGACACAAACTGGAATACAGGCGGTTCCACATAAAGATTCTTCACTGTGAGGGTGGCAGATCCCTGAGGAGGCTGCCCAGAGAGGTTGTGGAGTCTCCTTCCACGGAGAGAGTCCAAACTGTCTTGAATGTGTTCCTGGATGATTTCCTCTAGGTGATCCTGCTATAGCAGAGGGGTTTGGACTGGATGATATTCAGAAGTTCCTGCAAACCTCTGTCATTCTGTGAAACCATGTGTAGTGTGAGGGAAAAAAAAAAAAAAAAGTTAAAACAAACAAACACACCCCACTGACAGCTCAAAAGTCTCCCAATCACACAGTTTGTTTTGAGAGAAAAAAGTAAGACAGATGCTGATCTGTTCAGTGTCCTCTTCCTAATTGCCAGAAGCACAGAAACCCACCCCATGTTCAAATGCAGATCCACAAGGAGGAGTTTGTGGCAATTCACTAAAAGAAAAGCATAAAAACTGGGCTGCACCTGCAGAATCCAGAAAGAGCAACTCAAAATTCTGCTTTAGCTGTAGAAACAGAAAAGTGTTTTGCAGTGGTGTGTGTCTGCTAAGAAAGGCAGTTTCCAAGAGGCAAAAGGGGCTACCTGTGTAATCCACATGGTGACCAGGCTTCTTCCCCACGCAAAAACATCCTGGCATTATGTTACTAGTGTTTTTTAAAGCCAGCAGAATAGAAACAAACCAAGAATAACTGAAATCTCATACCAGCTGGGAGCTTTAATTCATTGCTTAGGCTGATTATGATGCAGTAACCCTTGCTAGATTTTTTTTTTTTTTCCTAATGTAAAATTAAACATCAAAATATGCTTCAGTGTTGAGCTTGCACATTAGCCGTGGGGAGAGCAATTTTTTCTCCTCAGGATAACTATTCCTAGCTAAGGAGCAGGAACTTAGGGGTAGGTTGCATTTATCAACTCAGGCATAATAAGCATCTGTTTATCTTTCACTGTTTTATCAAAAATCAGTTAGGTTAAGCCGCGTTATCCTCACTGACATCTAAGCAGATTGAGAGAGTGGCTTCATATTTGAGGTCTTTGCAGTGCAGCCTGCTTAGCTCCATGGCAGTGTCCTCTACAGCTCTGCTCTTCTAGTGGGGGATTTTGTTACTAGAAAAAAAGTTTCAAAAGAGACTACACCAGGCATAGAATCATAGAATGGGCTGAGTTGGAGGTGACTTCGAAGATCATCTAGACCAAAGCCCCCACCCCTAGTCAGCAGGGACATCCTCAACTGGACCAGGTTGCCCAAAGCCCCATCGAGCCTCACCTTGAATAACAGGGAAGGGGCATCAACCATATGAACATCCACATCAGATACATCAGCAAAGAGAGGAAAAAAAAACCTCTGATAGCACTTGCCTTTTTATGTGCACCATAATCAGAACCAACCAACCAAAAAAATCCCAAACAAAACCAAAATCCACCACTCTCAAAACAAATAAAATAATAATAAAAAAATGCCAAAACCCAAACCAAAACAAAAAAAACCACAAACCAAATAAAACCCCAAACAAACAACCGAAAAAAACCCACCAAAACCAACATAAGTATCCCTAAAGTTCTGCAAAGGGTCTTAGAGACTTTCAAAGGTCTGCTAAAAAAGACACGCCAAGGTTGTTGCCTATAATTCATATTTAGAATTGCAACAATTCCAATGCAGAGATTCAACTCTCCCTCTCAGCTTGGTGCCCTTGATCTCCTCGATCATTGATAAAGATATTAAGGAGAACTGGCTCCAGCACTGAGCTCTGGGGAGCACCACTGGTGACCAGCTGCCAACTGGATTTGAAGTGTCCAGGGGGCAGATGGAAAAGTTCAATTGCTACAGAAGCTGGGAGAGGTGCCTTCTTGAGATGCAGTCACTGTTGCAAAGGGACCTGGGGCTGACTCACAGAGCTCTGGTCTCCCCCACCAGCAGGAGAAGGGAGAAGGCATGGCAAAAGGCCTGGATCTCTGCAAAGATGGAAGCAGTTCTCAACAGAGGTGTTTATAGACACAGCAGCTGAGAAAGTGGCTGCTAGAGTTTTACCCCTGTCGTATTAAGGCAGCATTTATGAAAACTATTTCACTCATTAGCTAATTTACATGAAAATCACCTGAGGAATGCCGGGGAATGGGGTTGTTCAGCCTGGAGGAGACTGAGGAGAGACCTCACTGCTCTCTACAACTCCCTAAAAGGAGGTTGGAGAAAGGTGATTGTTGGTCTTTTCTCCCTAGTATTAATAGAACAAGAAGAAATGGCCTGAATTGTGCCAGGGGAGGGTTAGGTAGGCTATGAGGAAGAATTTTTTGGTTACAAGAGTGATCAGGCATTGGAACAGGCTGCACAGGTAGCTGGTGACTCCCCTGGAATTGTTCAAGAAACATGTGGACACGGGACTTTGGGACATGGTTTAATGACATAGTGGTGATAGATTGATGGTTGGACTGAATGATCTTAGATGGCTTTTGCAACCAAAATAATTCTATGGTTCTATGAAAATCCAGCAGAGAAGAGATTTCTTTTCCTTTTAACCAATAGAGGTAAACCAAGTGAAAATGCAAGACTATGGGCAACTTGGGTGAAAGATTACGGGAAAAAACTTTGCAATTCCTAGGAAAAAGACAATGGAATGAAGCCCTAAGGAGGTGAACTGTAAAGCCTCCAGCTTTTCTTTCAATGGTGTTAGGGCAAAATTGTTTGTGGAGATGCTCTGCAAAGAGAGCAAATTGCTTGGCTTTTGAAGAGCAAAATAAAAATAAATCTTTTTGCTGGATTATTTTTAATCAGGATTGGATCCGTGATCTAAATCACAGCTCACTGAAGGAACAGTTGTGCTGGCAGTATGAAGGGCTGGGGCATGAGAATATCTCAAGCCAGCATTGGCCAAGACTGCCTTGCAAAACCCCAAAATTTAGATTTACTCTCTATGAGCTTTTCTTTTATTATCAACTCTAAAAAGAGCAATCTGTTTGCTTAAAGAAATAACACGAAGGACATAAACCACCCTGAGGTGAAGGGAAAATGAAATTAATATCACGAGACAAACTTGACTAAATTGAGAGCTCTTCAGTGATCCTGAAACACTAGAAGGAAGTCTACGCACGTAGAAAGTAGGTCACACTGCTAAAGGAAGAATATGAGGGAAGAATGCAAGCATGTAGGGGCAGAATCAGAAAGGCCAAATCCCAGAGTGAGACCTGGGAAGGCATAGAGGAAGGCATAGAAAAGGAAAAGAGACAGTCCCAGGGGAGGAGGACGAAGGGAAGGGCTGTGCCGCTGCTCAGCAGGGAGACACAGCTTTCAGATGCACCATTGGGGTAAAGCAAAATGGGAAATGTTTTGTGCTTTCAGCCTTCACTAGAGGAAATATTATGGATGTTGACTTCATCGAAGCTGCCGATGGGCATTAAAAGTGATCTCTGGAAAGAGAGTACACATGGCTGTTACTAAATAATGGTTATTAATCCCAAGCACAAATCCAGGCTGGGCAAGGAGTGGCTGGAGAGCAGCCTGGAGGAGAAGGCCTTAGGGGTGTCAGTTGGTGACAAACTCACCACGAGCCAGTGATGACCACTGGCAACCCAGAAGACAGCTGTGTGCTGGGCTGCATCCAAAGCAGTGAGAGCAGCAGGACAAGGAGGGAATTCTGCCCCTCTGCTCTGTTGTGCTGAGAACCCCACCTGGAGTCTTGTGTCCACCTCTGGAACCCCCAACACAAGAAGGACAGATCTGCTGGAGTGGGTCTAATGGAGGCCACCAAGGGCTGGGGATGTTAAGCCTGGAGAAGAAAAGGCTCCAGGGAGACCTTAGAGTTGCCTTCCAGCATCTGAAGGGAGCTCCAGGAGAGCTGGAGAGGAACTTCTAAACGGCATGGAGTGACAGGATGAGGGCTAGTGATTTCAGAGTAGAAGTTACATTCAGATGAGACATGAAGAAGCAGTTCTTTCCCATAAGGGTGGTGAGGCATTGGAACAGGTTGATCAGAGAATTTGTGGACATGCCAAGCCAGGTTGGATGTGATCTTGGTCTAGTGCAAAGTATCCCTGCCTACGGCAGGGGAGGTGAAACTGGATAATATTTAAGGACCCTTCCAATCTAAACCATTCTATTATTCCATATTTGTAGAAGATTCCAGGCATAAAAATTTAAATCAACGTTGTAGCTGTTTGTGTGGATCCAGGAAAGACTATTTGCCTTTGAAACTTCTGCTCTGTGGCTCTTGTCTTACCTTTACCTTTCTGCTCCTACTTCCTTCACAGCAGTCCTGTGTGAGACCACATCTCATGGAGCTCATCAGGTCAGCATCCTGCCTCCCTTCTGCAAAGCACTTGAGAACATTCTTCAGCACTTTGCTTTATTTGAGCAGAGAGATATTGCAGATGTTTAATTTAAAGCTCATGTGTAGTCTCACTGAAGTAAATGGGATTACTAAAGTACTTAAAGTAATTCCCTGCTGCATCAGGCTGTTAAAGGGTAAGAATAAATGTGCCTAATTTTTATTCATGTATTGGGTATCTCTGCACTAATAGTTTCAACTCAGCAGATTTGTATGTAGTTAATATTAAATCTCTGCAATTTCACATCTTCACCTGCTGCATCAACCATCCCTGCAGCAAGCACCTTCCTAAAGCCAAGCCTGCAGCAGAGTGTTTGCATCCAGACAGTGTCAGCAGGTACTAATTTTTGCATACAGGCAACGTCACCAGAGCCAGGGCAGTGAGAAGTTACACAGCAGCACAACTACTCAAGGTAAAGCTTTTTATTTGGCCAACATACCCTGAAAATCCCACTCTTTTGTCAGTGATACACAAACTGCACCTGGGCCTTGTATCTTCCAAACACTGCATCTATCAAAGACTTCAGAAAAAAACAAACTCTCATAAGGCAGATTTAAAAAGTGAAAGAGATTACATTTATTTTGGACAAAAAAGGTAAACTCACTCATCTGCTTTAGCACTAGCCTTGGCAGAATTAGAGAATGGTTGGACATTGAACTGCTGGAGTGAGTCCGGAGGAGGCCATGAAGTTGATTAGAGGGATGGGCAACCCCTCCTACGAAAGGCTGCAAGAACTGAGGCTGTTTCCAAAACAATCCAGGATGCCATTGACTTTCTTGGCCACCTGGGCACTGCTGACTCATATTCAGTTAACTGTCAACCAATACCCCTACGTGCATCTCTGAGTTGCAGCTTTCCAACTATACATCCCCATGTCTGTAGCTTGCCATGGGGTTGTTGTGACCCAGGGGGAAGGCTTGGCACTTGGTATTGTTGAACTTTATACAATTAGCCTTGACCTATTGGTCTCACCTGTCCAGATCCTGCTGTAAAGCTTCTCTACCCTCTAGCAAATCAACACAGCCACCCAGCATGGTGTCATTTGCAAACTTACTCATCCAGATCATTGAGAAAGATACTAAAGAGGACAGGCCCAAGCACTGAACCCTGGGAGACATCACTGGTGACTGCACACCAGGCAGAGTTAACTCCATTCCCCACCACTCTTTAGGCTCAACCATCAGCCAGTTTTTAATCCAGTGAAGAGGATACTGAGCCAAGCCGTGTGCTAGGTGTTTCTGTAGGGTAATGCTGTGGGAGACAGTGTCAAAGGCTTTACTGAAGTCCAGACAGCCAATATTCATGCTCTTCCCTTATTCACTAGGTGGGTCACCCTATAGCAGAAGGAGATCCGACAGGACCTGCCTTTTGTAAAACCATGCTGACAGGGCCTGATGTCCTGGTTATCTTGTAAGTCTTGCCTTTCCTGGCACTGAGTTCAGGCTGACAGTCCTGTAGTTCCCTGCATCATCTCATAGATGGGTGTCACATTTGCTAGCCTGCAGTCAACAGGAACCAACCTGGTTAGCCAGGGGTGTTGACAAATAATGGTGAGTGGCTGGGTGAGCACACCTGCCAGCTCCTGAAGTACCCTTGTGTGGGTCCCATTTGGTCCTGTAGACTTGTGCACACCTAAGTGGCACACTAGGCCATTGATCATTTCCTCCTGGATTGTGGGGGCTGCTTCCTGCCCCCCACCCCTGTCTTCCATACTGCATATGCTCATGACTTATGCTCTGTCCAGAAGCAAACACAAAACAGCATGAGCTAAAATTGAGGGTCATCGGTGCAAAACCTGTCAGCAGAACAAAACCTATCTACAATCCCATCAGCAGTAAGATACTTGTGACTTCTGACATCATCAAGACCTGACAGAGTGATTCAAGAGCTCTCTGCAAAGTGCTTCTATCCTCACATCTAACAGAAGTTAACCCTTGCTGAAAATGCAAGGAAAGAAGGCTAGCAGTGATGAATTCACCTTGTCATCAACCCCCAGCTTCATTCCAATGGACTTTTTCATTGCAATGAACATAGCTGTCAATAGAAAAGACATGCAGAATTACCACTCCTGTTAGTGTCATTTGCAGGTCACTAAAGCAAAGCTTGTGACAATGGAAGAAAAATTATAGGATTTCTTCCCCAAACTTCCATTGTTCAGCTCTGGCCCATTCCATCTTGTGGTTCACCTCCAAAATTTAAATCAAAGGGGGTAAAAGAAAGGACTAACAGGCAGATACTTATTGCAGTAAAGCAATTGTACAACGTAGAATCAGAGAATTGATTGGGTTGGAAAAGACCTGTAAGACCATCAAGTCCACAGACAGGACCAGCACTGGAGGAGAGTAGAGGTGGAGTTAACAAGTCCAGGCAGGGCTTTTGTGACTCAGTGATGGAAGAGGTGGGTCTGATGAGGGAGTGTCGGATTCCCCTAGCCCCTCAATGGGTCTGAGCTGCTCCTCTGAAGATGCAGCCATGCCCTGCTGCCTGACAGCCCAACTGACAACCATGTGTAGTGGGTTTGGCAGTTACCTGTCCCCCCCACCTTTTATAAACCCCGGCTAGAACTCAGGACACTGGAAGTTAATAAATGAAGCTTTATATTTACAGCAATGCACAACATACAAGCAAATATTTACAGGATATTACAGATATTTACAGATATATACAGTGAAAAGGTAATACAGACACTACACCCCTCCCGGAGACCAAAATCCCCAAGAGAGGGTAACCAAACACCCCCTACCACCTTTCCCCCCTTCCCCAGTCTTATCTCACCACCTGTTGATGCTGCAGATAAGCTGAAATAGATTGGCCAGGGGGGTTAGTAATAGGAAGGAGTTAGTAGTTTTACTCTGAATTAGCTACCAAGACAGAGACAAAGGGGACAAAGCAGCTGCAGCCAGCACAGACAGAAGTGGTCTGCTAATCTGGTTGTTTTGAGAACTGTTCTTAAAACAACTTTTTTTTCTTAACTCAGTGAAGTGACACACTGTGTTTATCTCTCTCTCAGCCAATAGTCTAATTTTTCAATCAAATTCTCCAATTAGCTCAAACCAACACACCATGGTTGTGTAAGTCCTTGCCTGACCAAGTCTTGCCTTTTATGGGTGAATTACAAGGTTTGCTGTTGCTTCCTCCTGGATTGCTATACTATGATTAACTGGATTTGCTGTTGTAATGACATCTATCATTGTATCACAAACCAACAACTAGTTGGGGCCACCTTAATTTTTTACATCTGAACACTAGGAGATGGCAAAAAGGTGACTGTAGGCAGTCCTTCACCCTTTCTACAACTCCTGAAAGGAGGTTGTAGTGAGGTGGGTGTTCATCTCTTCTCGTTAGGAACAAGTGACAGGAGGAGAGGAAATGGCCTCAAATTATACCAGGGGAGGTTTAGGTTGGATATGAGAAGTTTCTTCATTGAAAAGGATTCTCAACCACTGAACAAGTGCACAAGGGAGGTGGTCGAATCCCCACCCCTGGAGGTTTTTCAAAGAGTTAGAGATATGGTGCTGAGGGACGTTGTTTAGCCTCAGGCTTAGCAGAGTTGGAAAATGGTTGGACTCAATGACCTTTTCCAACACAGACAATTCTGTGATTCTATGATAGCTCACACACTCATAAAATCTGTTCATAAAATAACAAACAATTAGAAACAAGTGATCTCAATTACTAATTTAATTGTACACTAGTATCACGCTGACTTCCAACAGGTTATTCCTGCACACAGAGGAAGCATTTCACTCTTCCAAAAGTTTGTCAGAACATGAGTCTTGTGTCAGAGGAGAGGAAAAGGTGGTGGAGTGAAAACTCATGAAAGCACAGGTGCCATCACCACTGCTGTTTCTCTACTAAGAAGTACAAGGTATATAGAGCATAAAACTTGATGAGCTCAGGAAACACTCAAAGGGTATTGAACGGAATCTTCTTCAGCAATCCCACTCACTGCAAGCTTGCCAGACTTCTCCTCTGTTCTCCATAATGGCTTTCCATGAGAGTTCACCTTGCAGTAAAGTTCTCAGCCCTTTACTTCAGCATAGCCTTCTCCAAAGATAAACTAAGGCTGCATGATGCCTGCACTACAGAGACAACATTCTCCCCTCAACACTCCAGAAACATGGAATGAAATTCCCAGGACACAAAGGAGCATCAGAAGCTTCCCTATCAACGTATGGATTCATTTAGGTTTAAGTCAAAACTACTTACAACTGGGCTGAGTTCAACACACATTTCTCAGGCTCAGCTGTTTATGTTCAAATCTTTCCATTTCAATGTTCTGCTTTGACCTTCTGCTGCTAACAGAGCCATTGTTATTTCCCCACTTTTCCAAGCCATCTGTGTCCAGCCCACAATTAATAACCATAATTCATGTTTTGAGCAAAATCCCCACTTAGGAGGAACATTTTCTTTCAGATTTTCTTCCAGCCCCAGTCTCTGCACAAGAAACAACAAGGTAAGATGCCCCATGACAACTTTCACTTCCTTCTCCACTATTCTCTCTGCTATTTCTCCTGTATGTTTTCATCTGATTATCAAATACCTGGCAAAGGAACACTTGGCAGGATCTAGAGCTGTTCAGTCACCTAGCAGCCCAGGGGAAGGCATGATGAGAGATTCCTTGTAAAGCTCCCAGCAGAGCTGTCCTTGAAAGGTCTGGCCACCACTCCATTCTTTGTGCCCAGTGTTTGTCCATCCCTGGACCTGCTGGTTTGCCCCTTAAGGAAGGTGTGCTCCGTACGGGGGCATTGGGAAAGAAACGGCACACAACTCACCTCTGCTCAAACTAGTCTTAAAGCTCAGAGAAAATAAAAATCATAGAATCACAGAACCGTTTGGGTTGGAAAAGACCTGTAAGATCATCGAGCCCAGCCATTCTCTACCCAGGCTGGTGTTAAACCATGGTCTTCAGCACCACATCTCTGCCTCTATGATACACGTCCAGGAATGGGCATTCAACCACCTCCCTGGACAGCCTGTTCCAGAGCTTGGGAACCGTTTCAGTCAATAAGTTTCTTTTGCAATTCAACCTAAACTTCCTCTGGTGCAACTTGACACCATTTGCCCTAGTCATATCACTTGTTTCTCGGGAGAAGAGACCGAGCCCTACCTAGCTACAAAGCACAGATGCCACCTTGTTGCTAGCTACAGCAGCGGGACAGGCAGCGCAGTGACCGGAGCACGAAGCAGTCCCGCCGGGCTCGGCCTCCTCCCACGGGTCCCGGCCCTGCCCAGCCCTCAGGCACGGAGACCTGCGCCCGGGGACCAAGCTTACCCCGCGCGGCAGCAACAGGGACAGAGTGGAAAAGACTCAGGCAGCCCAAAGGCCGCGCACCTGCCCGGCAGCGGCTGCTTCCCGGCCGGGGGCGGTCCCGAGCAGGCAGGCGGCGGAGGGGCGGGCAGGGAGGAGCGGGGGGCGGGCGCCGTTTGCCGCCGGCGGGGCTGCGGCTGGGCTGGGCGCGGGCAAGCGGCCGCCGGAGCGCTCGCAGTCGCGGGGAGCGCCGGGGCGGTCGGGCGGGAAGAGAAAGCAGGACAGGCGAAGGCAAGAAGGGCGGGGGGAGGCGGCGGTGGCGCCGCGCTCGCCCCGCTGCCCTGGATGACGGGCGGCCGGTTCGACTTCGACGATGGCGGCACTTACTGCGGCGGCTGGGAGGACGGGAAAGCCCACGGGCACGGCATCTGCACCGGGCCCAAGGGGCAGGGCGAGTACGCCGGCTCTTGGTCCCACGGCTTCGAGGTGGCGGGCGGCTACACCTGGCCCAGCGGCAACACCTACCAGGGCTACTGGGCGCAGGGCAAGCGGCACGGGCTGGGCGTGGAGACGAAGGGCAGGTGGATGTACCGCGGCGAGTGGTCGCATGGCTTCAAGGGGCGCTACGGCGTGCGGCAGAGCCTCAGCACGCCGGCCCGCTACGAGGGCACCTGGAGCAACGGGCTACAGGACGGATACGGCGTCGAGACCTACGGGGACGGAGGTGGGCGCCGGCGGGGGGCGCACCGTGCGCGGCGGCAGCGGGAGGGGGAGCGGCGGGGCCGCGCCTGCATGGGCGCGCACGTCGGGGGCAGGGCCCTTTCGCCGGTCTGCGGTCCGGTGCCCAGCCGCCGCCTTCACACCGGCTCCGGGCACTAGGCTGCTTAATCGGCGCGCCGGGGTCTCTCTTGTCTCCCCTGCTCTGCCCTCCTCTGTGCGCCTTGTCCACCACGATGGGGAGCAGCGCCGTGCTGAGCGCTGGGCCTGACGCCCCTCAGGCCCCCCTTCAGGGGCTGCCGGGGAAGCGCCACAGGTGCCCGGTGCCTGCCCGCGCAGGGAGCCTCCTGGAGCGAGCTGTACAGCCGGGCTGGGCGCTGTCTCCTCTCCCGCCGGGAGGGATCGCATTCCCGGCTGTCCCAGGCAGCTTCCCTTGCTCTCCGCCGAGGCGGCTGCCGGCTCCCCGCCCGCCATAGCGATGGCCGGGGCTGGCAGCGCCGCGCGGGGCGAGCGCGGGCAGCAGAGCTCTCGCCTCACTCTCTTTGCTCCGCGTTGTGGGGAGGCGCCAGGAGCTCCACAGCCGAACCCTTGTGCCCGGCAACTTTGCTCGCAGGGATGGCTTTGTACTCTGCGTACGCTCGCTGGTAAACAGGAGGCGGTGGGTAGTGGGGCGGGTGTGGAGCTCGCAGACAGTCAATGAAAGCTGGGCCACCTCTCGTGTCTGGTATCATGTTTTAGTGGTTTTAAACTCGCTATGCCGAGCAGGAGCTGTGCTGGGACATTACAGCAGCCTGCCTCGCGCACCTGTCACCACCAAAACCCAAATGTGCCAAGAGCTGAGATGCTGGGGGGTGTGTGGAGAGCAGTGGGCAGCCTGCCCTCCGCCTTAACTGGTCAGCAGTCACGAAGTCAGGGGTCAATAAGGTCACTTGGGGCCGGGACTTATTTGAATAGTGGCTTGCAGTTACTCTGCCTCTGTCATTTCATGGTCTGCACGGATCGATAGGCTGAGGTCAATGGGATGAGGCTCAACTAGGCCAAGTGCTGGGTCCTGCACTTGGGTCACAACAACCCTGTGAACCTCGTAGGCTCGGGGCGGAGTGCTTGGAAACTACCTGTCAGAAAAGGACGTGGGGTGTTGGTCAACAGCTGGCTGAGGTGAGCCAGCAGTGTGTCCAGGTGGCCAAGATGGCCACCAGCACCCAACCTAGATCAGCAGTAGTGTGGCCAGCAGGAGCAGAGAAGCATGCTGGTGAGGCCTCACCTGGGTATGTTTTTGGGGCACTCACTCCACAATGGACATTGGGGTGCCAGAGTGTGTCCAGAGAAGGGCCATGAAGCTGGTAAAGGGCCTAGAGAGCAGGGCTGGTGAGGAGTAGCTGAAGGAACTGGCGTTATTTAGTCTGGAGAGGAGGAGACTGAGAGGAGACTTCACTGCTCTCTACGCTCCCTGAAAGAAGGTTGGAGTGAGGTGGAGGCTGGTCTCTTCTACCTAGTAATAAGTGATATGATGATAGGAAATGTCATCAAGTTTCCCCAGGGAAGTTTAGGTTGGATATGAGGAGAAACTTCTTCACTGAAAAGGTTCTCAATTGGTATAACAGGCTGCCCAGGGAGGTGGTTGAATGCCCTTCTCTGGAGATGTTTCACAATGGTAGAGATGTGGTGCTGAGGAATGTGGTTTAGCAACAAGACCGGAGTTAGAGAATGATTTGAGTCAATGATTTTAATGGTCTTTCACAAAAAAGAAGATTCTGCTTCTACGGCAGATAAACCTCATAAAGCAGCAAAGGAGGAATCAAAGCAGTTAATGTCACTGGAAATGGAACCTGCAACTTCTGTCTGCAGAGTTGCACTTCAGATTGGTTTCCCACACTGTAACAGAGGGAAAAAAAACCCCTGATCTCAGGCGTTGGACTAGAATTGTTGGGTTTTCTTCCAAAAATGCTACTCACTTCAGCTTTGAGCAGCTCACTTAGGTGATGTGCAAGACATAGGATATGCCAAATTCAGTTGTAAGGTTTAGGTGACAGAGCTACAATACTAACCTGTGTATCAGATCTCTTGATTGATGCTGTTGCTCATTTCCTCAAAGACTTTTGGTAAGAGATTTGTGGTCAGACTTTAAAAATCAGAGAAGAGGAATTTTTGTGTTAAGCAGAAGAGTCTTTTACAGACGTGGTCTTTTTTTTTTTTTTTCTTTCTTGGGTAAGATGAATGTACTTCAGAAAATTAAAGGTGCTGTGCTTTTCTCTACCTTGAACTCTTTTGATCTCTTTGCTTAGACATATTTGTAGCTGAAATTACAGAAGAACAGGGGAATTTGCAGTGGCCATTTTTTGCCTTTCTTCATTCCAGAAAATTGCCGTTGCAGTAAACTTTCTAGGAGTGATTTCCTCAAGTTCCTGTATCTTTTTCTTTCTTGTGGAATTAAAAAAATTCTCAGTATAATATTGATAACTGAATCCTCTGAATTTTTAGACTTAGACCCCACAGGAAATCCTTTCTTGGCACCAGTGTGTGAAGAGTGCAGTTCACTGGGAGATTTTTAGTCTTGGTAAATGAAATCTGTTTCTATGGCCTCAGTTTTTGACACGTTCCAGTTCATGTGAGCAGAGGGTGTGAAGCCCCATTGATTTTCATTAAAGTGCTTATGAATGAAGCAGAGCAGTACGTCCTAGATGTTTGCAGATGTGCTTTTGTTTGCCTCCTCTGGGAACAATAGCTGCGTTTGTACACCAGAAGAATGCCTGAGATGTTTTCACAAGCAAACCAGATTTACATATGTGTCTTCACCATACTGATAAATATCTCCAGGAAAGGTCTTCCTTTATTACGATCTGAGAATTATCAGCACAAGGAAATTACTCTTTAGGCTATGCCAGCTGCCACTTTGTTTTCAAGTTCACTGTGATCCAGACCTGTTTGCTACTATTGTTTTTTCCTTTTAATTTTCTTTCATAAATTCATAGAATGGCTTAGGTTGGGAAGGACCTGGAAGGTCACCTAGTTCCAACCTGCCTGTCGTAGGCAGGAATACTTTCTACTAGACCAGGTTACTCAAGGCCTCATCCAACCTGGTCTTGAACACCTCCAGGGAAGGGGCATCCATGATCTCCCTGGGCAGTCTGCTCCAGTGTCTCACCACCCTTACTGGAAAGAATTTCTTCGTAATCTCCAGTTTAAATCTCTCCTCTTCCAGCTGTAATCCATTCGTTCTTATCCTCTTACTACCAGACTTTCTCAAAAACCCTTTCCCACCTCTCTTTTAGCTCCCTTCAGGTTCTCGAAGGCCTTCTTTTGCTGTGGGCCCCAGAGTTGAATGCAGCACACCAGAGAGGGTCTCAGCAGAGCAGAGGAGCAGAATCCCCTCTGTGTCCTGCTGCTCTCCCTGCTTTGGATGCAGCCTAGCACATGGCTGCACTGTGGGCTGCCAGTGAGCATTGCTGGCTCATGGGGAGTTTATCACCTGCTGACACTCCCAAGTCCTTCTCCTTCAGCCTGCTCTCAAGCAACTCCTTGCCCAGCCTGGATTTGTGCTTGAGATTACCCCAACTCAGGTGCAGGACCTTGCATGTGGGCTTTTTGAACTTCATGCCTTTGGCTGGGCCCACCTCTTAAGCCTGTCCAGGTCCCTCTGGATGGATCCCTTCTCTCCAGCATGCTGACCACACCATACACCTTGGAGTCACCCACAAAATTGCTGAGGGTGCCTCGATCCCACTGTCTATGTGTTGGTTTTATGTGCATTGGTGGTATTAGGTTAGGTTGAGGGAGAGAGAAAGAGCATCAGCACTGGCAGTGCTCCTCAGTGTTCCTGCATGCAGCACTTTGCATAACATGAGTAATATATGTCATGCTGTGTTTAAATGCTTAAAATTGTCAGTCAGTGGAGTCTCTCAGGAACTCTGCCAATTGTAAACCATAATTCTCCATTCTCTGCATGTATTTATGCTGGACCTTCAAATGGCCTGTCAGGTTTTTCCCCATGTCAGTCTGGGCTTCAGCTGCCTAGATTTTGTTGGGTCTGTATGGACCTGGGAGCTCACTTCCAGCATTTTTCACTGAGTGACTAAGGGCTAGCCTGAAGTTCCAGTACGTGTAAATTGATGATCCTGGCAACAGTAGTAAGAAACATCTTGCTGTGAGATCATGTCTTGGTCTGCAGAGGTCAGCCAGTGGCAAGCAAATCCTTCAGCAATGTTCTTTACTAGCATGTGTGTTTACTGGTGTCTGAGCAGTCCCTTTTCCAGATGCATAATTCTCTAACACTAGAGTCTGAAAAGTATGCAGAGATCTTGAGGTAACAACACATTTCTTACACCCTTGAAGATGTAACTAACGGGTGAGGAGTCCTTGGCCTCAGCTTTTTCACCCGGTCTAGTTTTAAATTGTAGCTGTGAGCAAGCACTGACATTTACAGCTGTATGATGTACACCAAAGGGTGTTGGGGAGGAATGGCACAACCTAACTCAAAGGTGACAGGTTATGGAAGTAAACCTTACAGCAACTTGCCAAACAAAAAAAGAGGAAAAATAAATGGTTTCTGGTATCTCTCAGGTTCAACAGAATGACAGAAGATTAGAGGTTGGAAGTGACCTTGAAAGATCATCCAGTCCAACCCTCCTGCCAGAGCAGGATCACCTAGAGCAAGTCACATAGGAACACATCCAGGTGAATTTTGAATGTCTCCAGAGGAGACTCCACAGCCTCTCTGGTCAGCCTGCTCAGGGCTCTGTCTCACAGTGAGAAAGTTCTCCCTTAGATTCCTGTGGAACCTCCTCTGCTCCAGCGTGCACCCATTGGCCTTTGTCCTGTTACTGGACATCACTGAGCAGAGGCTGACTCCATCCTCCTGCCACTGCTCTGCACATCCTTATCAACATGAATGAGGTTCACCCCTCAGTCTCCTCCAGGCTAAAGAGCCCCAGCTCCTTCAGCCTTTTCTCAGCAGGGAGATGCTCCACTGCCTTCAGCATCTTTGTAGTTCTGTGCTGGACTCTCTCAAGCAGTTTGCTGAGGTCCTTTGTGAACTGAGGATTCCAGTACTTGACACAATATTTCAGATGTGGCCTCACCAGGGCAGAGTGTAGGGGGAGGAGAACCTCTCAACCTACCAGCCATATCAGTTGCAACATACACCCATCTGTTCAGGGGGACCAAGTGGACACCAGTAATGGCTGAATTGTCTTCAGTAACAAAGGATACCAAGTCTAGCTCATGGAAAAGAGAGATGAGAAGTGTTATGGTCAAACACAGTTTCAAATTAACTTGGTAATTACTGTGTTAGTTAACATTTTAACAGGTGACCCTTGGTGGAACTGCTTTGAACAGTCAGTTGTAGTGTAAGATGAAGCAGGAAAAGCGGTGCTTGTTGTGCTGTCATTCATGTTTGTATCTGTAAATAGGCAAATACTGCATCTGTTTGTCTCTTCACATCTAGGAGAAGCTTCTTTTATCATGCCTTATATAAGATGCTGTAGCATTTAACTCATACCTTTTCTGACTCACTTCAAGTCTTCTTCTAAAATTGTTTCTCTTGAAGAAGATGATCCAGTTACAGTCTCATTAAATTACTGTCCAGTTCTCTCGTTATCTGCAATCAGGATACTATCCTTTGTATTCCATTTAAAATATTTCTTCTTTAAAATATATGTTGAAGAATTCAATGAAAATGGATCAACTTTCTAGCGCTAGCAGCAGCACCTTTCCTTTAGTCATAGAATCATTGAATGGTTTATGTTGGAAGTGACCTCAAAAATCATCCAATTCCAACCCCCTGCCATAGGCAAGGATACCTCCCACTAGAACAGGTCCCTCAAGGCCTCGTCCAACATGGCCTTGAACACCTCCAGGGAGGGAGCAGCCACAGCCTCCCTGGGCAACCCGTTCCAGTGTCTCACCACCCTCACTGTGAAAAACTTCCTCCTATCATCCCATTTAAATCTCCCCTCTGCCAGTTTAAACCCATTCCCCCTCATCCTGTCCTTACAAGTCCTTTTGAATAGTCCCTCCCCAGCCCTCCTGTAGGCCCCCTTCAGATATTGGAAGGCCACTATAAGGTCTGCTGGACGCCTTCTGTTTTCCAGGCTGCAGAGCCCCAACTCTCTCAGCCTGTCTTCATAGCAGAGGTGCTGCAGCCCTCTGATCATCTTTGTGGCCCTTGTCTGGACTGGCTGCAACAGTTCCATGTCCTTCTTTAGCTGGGGGCTCCAGAACTGCACACAGTACTCCAGGTGGGGTCTGACGAGAGCAGAGCAAAGGGGCAGAATCCCCTCCCTTGCCCTGCTGGCCACGCTGCTCTTGCTGCAGCCCAGGACACAGTTGCTGTCTGGGCTACATGTGCACACTGCCAGCTCATGTTGAACATATCCACCCAGACCCCCAGGTCCTTTTCCTCAGGGCTGCTCTCAGCCATTCGCTGCCCAGTCTGGATTTATCCTTGAGACTGCACTGACCCAGGTGTCATGATGTTGGCCTGGGCCCACCTCTCCAGCCTGTGCAGGTCCCTCTGGATGGATCCCTGCCCTCCAGCAAGTTGACTGTGCCACACAGCTTGGTGTCATCTGCAGACTTGCTGAGGGTGCACTCCATTCCTCTGTCCATGTCACTGACAAAGCTACTAAACAGTACTGGTCCCAGCAGTGACCCCTGAGGGAGGCCACTTGTCAGTGGTCTCCAGATGGACATAGTGCTCTTGATCACCACTGTCTGTGTGCCATGAGTTGTCCACCCATCAAGTCTGTGTTTTTCCAATTTGGTGACCAGGATGTCATGTGGGACAGTGGATTTGTAATGACACTAGAGATGGTTGTAAGATTTAAGACTCCACGAAATTACAACTAAATGTCTTTTGTATTTTCTAAGGACCAGTTCAGTGTGAATCTTTCATTTTCTCATTGACTGCTCTCCCTTTGCAAGAAGCTGGCATTGATTTTATTTCCCCAGTAGAAGGAAAGAACAGGCAAGTAAATAGCACATCAGTTGTCCTTGATTTAATGCCCTTATGGGTGACAGCAACTGCTTTCACTCCTTTCTGTGGAGTACTGAAAAATGCAAGTTCTAAATTAATTAAATATTTTGGAGCCTTCTGTTTTTATTAATAAACCAAAGAGTGAGAAGAAAGGTCAACCTTTTGCATTTCTATAAAATTCCATATCAAAATAAGTTGTTCATACTTTGAATGGCTGGAAACTGCCCATCAGAGAAAGACCAGAGAGTGTGGATCAATAGCTGGCTTGAAGATGAGCCAATGTGTGCCCAGGTGGCCAAGCAGGCCACCAGCATCCTGACCTGGATCACCAATAGTGTGGCCAGCAGGACCAGGGCAGTGATTGTCCCCCTGTACTCTGCACTGGTGAGACCACACCTTGAGTCCTGGATTCACTTTTGGGCTCTACAGTATAAGAAAGACATTGAGGGGCTGGAATGTGTCCAGGGAAGGGCAAAGAAGATGGGGGAGGGTCTGGAGAACAGGTGGGGTCAGGAAAATGGGGTTTAGTCTGGAGAAGAGGGGGTTGAGGGGAGACCTCATTGCTCTCTACAACTCCCTGAAAGAATGTTGGAGTGAGGTGGGTGTTGGCCTCTTCTCTCAAGTAGCAAGTGATAGGATGAGAAGAAGTGACCTCAAGTTGCATCAGGAGGTTTAGGTTGGATATTAGAAGAAGCTTCTTGACTGCAAGGGATATCAGCCACTGGAACACGCTGCCCAGGGAGGTGGTTAAATGCCCATCCCTGGATGTGTTTCATAGAGGCAGAGTTGTGGTGCTGAGTGCCATAGTTTAGCACCGAGTACAAGGTAGTGTTAGAGAGTGATTTGACTTGATGATCTTTACCAATTCTGTAATTCAGTGCCACTCAAACATTAGCCATCCTGGAAAGTCATCCTGAGGAGCTGCTGCTGTAGTGTATTGCTGTAGTACAATGAAAATGATCTGCAGATTTAGTGGGTTTAAATGATGCTAACTAGTACAGAAAGTTGGATTGCTGGGAGGAGCAGTAAGCATTGCACAGCCAGCCACTCAGCTCCAGCAGATCATTATGATAGGAGGGGGGCTCAGGCACAGTCCTGGGTGATGTGCAGTGGTTTCTACTCACAGAATATCAACGTGTGTCTGGAAGATGGCTGCTTAATAAAGAAAAAACCCATCAAGCATGGCTGTATTTTTGCAGTATTTACAGCACATGTCCCAGCAGTGCTTCGTGCTCCTGTTTCTATTTGTTCATCTCCATATGCTGGGTTTTTTAAAATAATCATCTTTCTAGATTCAGCACCCTTCCAACCAGTGCAGCAGTAGGTATCCAGGATACAGAGAGTGAGCAAGGAACTAAGAGAGCTGTTTGTGTCAGCAGCCATCTGTTAAAACAAAAACCTTCCCCTTTGGAGCATTTTCTACCAACACCCAAGAGTTGTGTTGTGGAACCTGTCTGTTCCTCTACAAGGAGGAGAGCAGATTTGCCAGAGTTAATGGCATGGTCCTAGGATAATGGTGACACAGAACTTAGCAGGGGGAATAAAGGAATAATTAAGAGGTAAGTGAGAGGTATGTGACCAAAATGGTGTGCTTGCACAAAGCAGATCCAACAATCCTTCATATCAGATTGAGAGCAGCCCTGCAGAAAAGGACTTGAGGGTACTGGTGGATGAAAAGCTGGGCATGAGCCAGCAATGAGTGCTTGCATCCCAGAAGGTTAATGGCATCCTGGGCTACATAAAAAACAGTGTGGGCAGCAGATGGAGAAAAATTATTCTGCCTCTCTGCTCTGCTCTGGTGAGACCCCACCTGCAGTACTCTGACCAGGTCTGGAGCTTCCAACATAGGAAGGGCGTGGCCCTGATGGAGTTCATCTAGAGGAGGCCATGAAAATGATCAGAGGGCTGGAGAACCTCTCCCATGAGGACAGGCTGAGGAAACTCAGGTTGTTCAGTCTGGAGAAGAGAAGGCTTCAGGGAGATCTTAGAGTTGCAGATTCCTGGGGAAGGAATCTTTAGAAGGACTTGTGGTGATAGGACAAGGGACAATGGTTTGAAGCTGCAGCAGGGTAGATTTAGATTGGACATCAACTGGAAGTTCTGCACTCAGTGAGGGTGGTGAAACACTGGAACAGGTTGCCCAGGGATGTGGACATTTAAAGTCAAACTTAATAGGGCCTTGAGCAACCTGGAGATCTGACTGCAGGAGATTTGGACACAATGACCTTTGAGGGTCCGTTCCAAGCTGCTTGCATTCTGTGATTCTATGAACCTCAGAGCCAATAAAACTTTGAGCTACACCTAAACCTGCAAATGTTTCACAGCTCTTTACACCACAGTCAAATGAGTTGCTGCATTTGACGCTGGGTATTTAGTTCTCTGTATATATGTATGCTCTTGATATATGCTCTGATTAAAGCAGATCAAAACCAAAGAAATATTTTAGAGACTGCTGCTTCATCCTTCTGGGAGAATATTCAGGCAAAAGTAGCTTAGGGAAAAAAAAATAAAGCAGCTGTGCTAGGTGGGCAAGAGACTGCATTTTGATGAGATGAAAACAGTTTAATGGGAATGAGAATGAAATTATATTAGAAAGCAAATTCTATTGTATTTGCCAGTTGTGGGAGTTCTGGCACCATCCTTTGGAACATCTGGTGAGATGGTGCTCAGAGATCAGGCACTGGAGTATGGCTCTCATCAGAGTGCAAATGTATTTTGAGAATACAGAACCAGAAGTGTTTGCAGTAACAATCTGATGCTGCTGGGCTTGGGCTGGTATACAGCTCTGTGTATCCATGATTTCTCACATCAGCTCTTCCCTGTGGAACAAACAATGACACAGAGTCAGGACTGCCACAGTGTCAGGATGTGTGCAGTGTTCCTAAGGCCAAAGGATCTGTGTTCCCCATCTCTCTGTCACAGTATCACACAGAGTGTTGTTTGCTGTACTGAGGATGCCAAAAAAGTGGCATATCAGGAGTTCCTGAAGAGTGAGGTGTGCTGAGGCTTGGTTCTCCCATTCAAAGACATGCACAAACTTCGTAATACTGACCTTTGCGACACAGATTTCCAACAGGCGTGGTTGAAGACAAAATACTTCAATGCATTGTCAAATATGTCCTGACAGGCAGAGGTCTGTGGTCACCTTGAACCCAGGAGAACAATTTTAAAATTTTGTACTTCTGAGAGCCAGGACTGTCAGGCCTCCTCCCTTGCTTCCATCCCTGTCTCCCTCCCCATACCGTGTGGCTCTGCTGCCTACCTTAAACAATTGTTGAGGGAGTTATTTGTCTGGAATTGTTTTTCCTGTAGGAATCCATTCATAAAATGTTTATGATTACAGTTACTCTGTCTTGGTTGCCAAAGCAAATTCTTTCAGCTGGGAAAGTGAAAGATTTATTTGCAGAAAAATAATTCGTAAGTAAAACAAGTGGTAGAAGTTGTTGATCTGCTGTGCCATGTGCTGGGCCGGAGGTGGGGGGGCAGGTGTCTGCATTTCTTCTTGCCAGAAGCAGAGCTGCTAACATATCATGTCCCGGGTGGCTTCTCTTATTGTCACTTTAGAACAACCCAGCAGTCCAGCACTTACAACTCTGCCGGTACTGGAGAGAGTCCAGCAGAGAGTCACTAAAATGATGGGGAACTGGAACCTTATGAGGAGAGGCTGGGGCTATTTAGTCTGGAGAAGAGCAGCCTGAGGGGGATCTCCTTAACACTGTTCAATATCTAAAGGGTGAGTGTCAGGAGGATGGGGCCACACTCTTTTCAGTGGTGTTCAGTGACAGGTACAAGGGGCAATAGACACAGACTGGAACACAGGAGATTCTACATGAATATAAGAAATAAATTTTTCACTGTGAGGGTGGCCAAGCCCTGGAGCAGGCTGCCCAGAGAAACTGTGTAGTCTCTGTTTCTGCAGACATTTCAAACCCCATTTGTGCATTGTGATCCTGTGTGATTTCCTCTAGGTGACCCTGCTCTGGCAGGGAGGTTGGACTCAATGATCTTTGGAAGTGCCTTCCAAGCCCTACCATTCCATGATCATTGCCTGTGGCATGCTGTCTGCAGAGTGCTAGGTCTCTTATGGATTCCTAACCTTAGTTTCTCCTTTATTGCTCTGTCAGGTACCTACCAGGGACAGTGGACAGGAGGGATGCGCCATGGCTACGGTGTACGCCAGAGTGTGCCCTACGGCATGGCAACTGTGATCCGCTCCCCACTCCGCACCTCGCTGGCTTCGCTGCGGAGTGAGCAGAGCAACGGCACTGTTCTGCATGACGCCACCTCAGACAGTCCTGCTGGCACTAGGGGAGGCTTTGTGCTCAATTTCCACAGTGATGCAGAAGCCATGGGCATTAAGAAGAAGGGAGGCTTGTTCCGAAGAGGATCCCTCCTGGGGAGTATAAAACTTCGCAAGTCTGAGTCTCGGTCATCGATATCTAGCAAACGGAGCTCTGTCAGGAGTGATGCTGCTATGAGTAGAATTAGTTCTAGTGATGCCAACTCTACCATTAGTTTTGGAGATGGTGACTGTGATTACTGCCCTGTAGAAGACCATGTTGATGCCACCACAACAGAAGCCTACATGGGGGAGTGGAAGAATGACAAGCGCAGTGGGTTCGGTATCAGCGAACGTTCAAATGGGATGAAATATGAAGGGGAGTGGCTCAATAACAGGAGGCATGGCTATGGATGTACCATGTTTCCAGATGGCACCAAAGAAGAGGGAAAATACAAAAATAATATTTTGGTCCGTGGGATAAGGAAGCAGCTTATACCCATACGAAACACAAAAACGAGAGAAAAGGTGGACAGAGCAATAGAGGGTGCACAGCGAGCAGCTGCCATGGCAAGAACCAAAGTGGAAATTGCAACTTCAAGGTATGTTATCCCAGAGCAGTTTTGTGCATCCTGCTTTTGCGGAACCAGAAATGTGGTACAGTGTGTGACCCACCAAAGACTCACAGGTGCAAAGGGGCAAATATCTTTAGGGAGTGCTTGCTGACCTTTCAGGCTCACCTGTAGCTCCCCTGACTTTGGTGGTGTTGCACATAGGAAACTGCAAGGTGTTTGTGTTCCATAATATACTGTGAGTGACAGCTTCCATTCCCACCCCTTCCTGCTGCATTATGCCTTCAAACCTGCTTGGAAAAGAAAACTGGGAAGGAAACATGGGGAATGGTATGAGTGGTATGGGGTGAGGGCTGAAAATCTTCCCATCAGCATCATGTTTCTTGTGTTGTTTTTTTTTTTGGTAGCATCTAAGACTCACTGAAGTGTCCCACTTGATGTTGAGATGCATCTGTTTATCTGAGAGGCTGTGGTATGAGCAAGGACAAAATAGTGGTCAGTCTTCCTGTGCTGAGAAACTGTTGATTCAGTTGTCAGGGCAGTATCTGCTGAAAGAACTCTTCATTTTGGAGTGTGCATCTTCCACAGTTTCAAGTAGTGTGGACCTTGTGACCGCTATTTCAAATAGAAGTGGTCATCTTCATCCCACCCCCTGCCAAGTTTTGAAATGAGAGAAGTATACAGGAGTTCATAGTACTGGAGGGGGGTGGAGGGGGAAGTGTCATTTTCACCTTGAGCTCCTAATCAACAACCAAGCAAAGCTGTCTGAGCTGAAACTGTTACAAATTAAATCAATATAGACAGTTTCAGTGGGTTTTGGTGTTAAACCGGAAGACTCTTTAAAAAGCTGTTTCATTTTTAATGCCTTCCAATAATTTTCTGTGGCAGTAGCTCTGTTGTTGGTTTTAGTTCATTTCCTGAGGCAGGCTTCTCTTGAAATATTCTAGGGAACAAAACAAAAGCCTAGAAATGTGCATGAAAGACAATCTTCATGTTGGTTTAGATAGAGGATGTCACTTTTACACTTAGAGCTGGGCAACTGACTGCTGACTCAGGGTGGGCACTGCAGAGAACTGTCAAGTGGGAAAGCTTTGATACATGGATGGCTCATAGTAAAATGATCTTGAGAGACAGACATGAAGAATTTAGCATGCTGTTAAAGAACCTTCCTGATCACTGGAACGGTTGAGGGAACTGGGACTGTTTAGACTAGTGAAGAGAAAGCTCAGGGCAGACCTGGCTCTCTACAGCTGCCTGAAAGCAGGTTGGAGTGAGGTGGGGGTTGGTCTCTTCTCCACAGTGTAAGCTGATAGAATGAGAGGAAGTGGCCTGAAACTGTGCCAGAGTAGGGTTAGGTTGAAGATTAGGAAAAGGTTCTTTGCTGCAAGTGGTCAGGCATTGGAAAAATCTGCCCAGGAAGGCAGTGGAGTCACCATCCCTGGAGATGTTCAGGAAATATGCGGACATGGCACTTTGGAACATGGTTTAGTGGCCATGGTGGTGTTGGGTTGATGGTTGAACTCATTGATGTTAGGGGTCTTTTATAACTGAAACAGTTTTGTGATTCTATGATTCTATGATCCTGAGTAACTAGAAGGTAGCACATACTCAGTTGCTTCTCTATGTGCATGTAAGGCAACCTATGGTAGCATACCATGTTAGCAGAGCAGATCAGACATGCCTAACTTTAAGGAATTCCTGGATCTCATGTTCTCTCTGCATAATAAGCTCTAGTTCTGAAAAATACAGGTAGTGTAATGTGCAGATATGGGGAGTCACTATGGAGTTCTGCAGAGCTGTAGTCTGAGCTGATTGGCTTACAAAGCAGAGTGCCTGCTTTTCCTCTTTTAGAAGGGATGTGTCTCTGAAGTGCTTTGTTTACTGCTCCTTCCCTTCAGTCTGAGGTGAGGGACAGAGTTTAGATTGACTCTTCTGGAGCTGGCCATGAAAGCAGCATTTACTTCTTGAAAGTGCAACTTCAGAAGGCATCAGTTGTTGTTCAGTTTGTGTCCATGGGCTATTCCTTTGGTTCTCCATCTCAGAGTCACTCTGAAACAGTCCCATAAGTACCAGTAAGGATAGCAAGATGGCACATTTGGGTTTCATCTCTTTTAGCAGCATTTGTACCAAGTGTGCTGGCAGTGAGTCAAAGGCAATGAGACCTCATGCCTAGTTCAGCAGCATCAGGCATAGATGACATGAGCTTCACTTCTGAAGACATGTTGGACTCACCTCACAAGGGTGACACAAGGGTTCATCAGTGCCTTTGGAGCAGTAGCAAGGTCATGGCATAGTGTGCACAAAGGAGCTATCATACTGTTCCAGTAAGTAGTGCTGACCATTGAAGAGCCAGGCTATCTGGAAGAGAGTCCAAAAAAGCACTGAAGAAGAAGCTTCTGCTTTGAGCAGTTGCTCAGTTCTACGCAGATGGGATTGGGATGCAAGGATTTGTTTCTGTCCTACTGAAGCTTGAGGACCAGTGTTGGGTTGCAACTGCTCTTTCACTCAACTCGTACATTAATAAGATTTGGTGTGATCTGGTCAGCTGGAGGGAAGGGATCCAGCCAGAGCAATTTTGACAGTTGGGCTCAAGCCAACCTCATGAAGTTCAGTGAGGCCAAGGACATGGAGGGGATTCTATGCCTCTGCTCTGCTGAGACCCCATCTGGAGTATTACATAACAGTTTTGGTGTCCACAGCATGAGAAGAACGTGGTACTGTTGGAGTGAGTCCAGAGGAGGCCACCATAATGAACAAAGGGCTGGAGAACCTCCTCTGTGGGGACAGGCTGAGACACCTGGGACTGTTCAACCAGGAGAAGGGAGGGCACTGGGGAGACCTTAGAGGAGCTCTCCAGTACCTCAAGGAGTCTGTAAGAGAGCTGGAGAGGGACTTTTTACAAGGGCTTGTAGTGACAGGATGAGGAGGAATACATTTCACTTTGAGGAAGGAAGATTTGGACTGGAGATTAGGAGATTCTTTCCAGTGAGGGTGGTGAGACACTGGAACAGGCTGCCCAGGGAGTTTGTGGATGCCCCCTGCCTGGAAGTGTTCAAGGCTAGGCTGGATGAGGGATGAGGCCCTGAGTAATCTGGTCTAGTGGAAAGTGTCCCTGCCCATGGCAGGAGAGTTGGAACTAGATGATCTTCAAAGTCCCCTCCAACCTAACCCGGTCTGTGCATCTATGAATATATGAATCCTTCAGATAATATTGCTGCAATGTCTGAGATGAAAGTAATGTTCATGGTCCACTGCTACCCCAAAATGTCCTGGAGGATTGTCTGTCTTTGCTTCTCTGATGTCTAATACAAAGGTGGGTCTACCTAGGTGGCATAGCCTCATACCTTCTCTGTCTCAGACCTGGCACATGTCACCAGCAGGGCCTGCTTCTTATAGATTTCCACTTCATTAGTGGAAGAACTCTCTAGAGATGTATTTCCTCACCCCTGAAAACAGTGAATGCCTTTTCCAAAGAGTGGGAAACCTTGACTCTCAGCCTGATCCCTTCCTTTTTACATCTCTGAGTCAAATGCTGCTCTTCTTCCTGCATTGTTTATTCCCAATGTGTGTGCTCAGCCAACTGAAACCAGACCATTCTCCTTTTCATAGCTCCCTGCTGGTCAAGACAGGTTTGGCTGGTGGTTTGACCTGTGACAGATGTCCATGCGGTCATCAACAAGACCCACCACTGTTTTGCTTTATATTCCTGATCTCATTTTATGTCTAAAAGTCCTCCTTAATAACCTGTGAGGTTTTTCTTTAAAGAAAGACCTCAACTGAAAGTTGAGTTAAATGTTGTTTCTCTGAACCTGGATGGAGGTTGTCTCTCCTGGCTCAGCATTTGGGATCTAGAAACATTTGGACTGAGGTGCTTTAGCTAAAATAGCAGCATTTCTCAGCAGCCAGCAGATCACAGAATCCTGTGAAGCTGCTTTACAGTTACCAGTCTCTGCTACTTGGGGCTGTATCCAAAGCAGATTATAAATGAGCATTGAATAAAAATTCTTTTAAAATGACAGCTCATCTTAACAGCCTTGCTTGTGTGCTAAGAGTTGGACTATTTTTAAGGCAAAATATTAAAGCATAAATGGAAAAGCTCCAGAATTTGAGGAATCTCAGAAGTATGTTCAATATTTTTCTCTTTTAAAAATATTATAAAGGATTTTGTTTTACAAAACAAATGAAAACCTCATTTCTACTGGCAGCAATAAAGTAAAAATCATCGTTACCCCACTAGTGCTACAAGCAGTCAGGTTTTACTCTATATTCCTTTTTGGGGGTCTTGCTGGCTAACAGGTAAAAGCTGCCCTCTAGAAATGCATAATCAATTCACTGCATGACTGAAGTTGGAAGGGACCTCAGAGATCATCTACTCCAACCTCCCTGCCCTGGGCAGGGATGCCTCTCAACTAGAGGCATCGGGGGGGTTTCATAGAATCATAGAATGATTTGGGTTGGAAGGGACTTCAAACATCATCTAATTCCAACCCCTCACCATAGGTGGGGACACCTCCCACTAGAACAGGTCCCTCAAGGCCTCATCCAACATGGCCTTTAACACCTCCAGGGAGGGAGAAGCCACAACCTCCCTGGGCAACCCATTCCGGTGTCTCACCACCCTCACTGTGAAAAACTTCCTCCTAACATCCCATTTAAATTTCCTCTCTGCCAGTTTAAACCCATTCTCCCTCATCCTGTCGTTACAAGACCTTGTGAATAGTCCCTCCCCAGCCCTCCTGTAGGCCCCCTTCAGATATTGGAAGGCTACTATAAGGTCTCCTGGAAGCCTTCTGGTTTCCAGGCTGCAGAGCCCCAACTCTCTCAGCCTGTCCTCATAGCAGAGGTGCTGCAGCCCTCTGATCATCTTTGTGGCCCTTGTCTGGACTGGCTGCAACAGTTCCATGTCCTTCTTTAGCTGGGGGCTCCAGAACTGCACTCAGTACTCCAGGTGGGGTCTGACAAGAGCAGAGCAAAGGGGCAGAATCCCCTCCCTTGCCCTGCTGGCCATGCTGCTCTTGCTGCAGCCCAGGACACAGTTGCTGTCTGGGCTACATGTGCACACTGCCAGCTCATGTTGAACATATCCACCCAGACCCCCAGGTCCTTTTCCTCAGGGCTGCTCTCAGCCATTTGCCACCCAGTCTGGATTTATGCTTGGGACTGCACTGACCCAGGTGCAGGACCTTACACTTGGCCTTGTTGAATGTCATGATGTTGGCCTGGGCCCACCTCTCCAGCCTGTGCGGGTTCCTCTGGATGGATCCCTGCCCTCTAGTCTGACGAGAGCATCCCTGAAGATGTTTTAAAGAGCCAGCGATGTGGTGCTGAAGGACATGGTTTAGCCCCACCCTGGTAGAGGAAATGGTTGGACTGGTTGATCTGAAAGGGCTTTTCTAGAAATATTTCTATGATTTTAACATAAAAGTACAGTAGGAAATGGGACTCAGAAGATTGTGTGTGGAGGAAGGAAGAAAGAAATTTAAAGACCATTTCCTTGTTGCTTTTCTTATATTCCAAGGATCTTTCAGTCCATCAAAAAAACAATGATTCGTACACCTCCCCACCTCCTCATCCCACACAATCCCCGCCCCGAAGCTAACCACTTTTAATTACTGCAGAGCTGGGAGCTGTCAGTGAGGTGTACTGGTATAAAGCACTGTGAGGAGCCGTGACCAAACAATATTGGGATGGGCTTTCATTACCTGAGCACCTGAGGGCTGCTGAAGGATAATGGTGCCTTTGTGTCAGGAGCTGAACAAAGTACCCGGCTTGGAGACTTTGTGGGCTAGGAGAGTGGCAGTGCCCAGCAGAGAGAAGAACCTGGCAGCAGACTGGAAAAGGAGCTGTCATCAAGGTAGCAGTGAAACGTCTTAAGTCCTGAGGCAGGACAGCTCCTCCTTGTCAGTTCACTGCCTGTGCTCCAGATCAGCAAGCTTCTGCTCAGGGAGACCTGTGAAGGGAGCACTGAGGAAGGATGAAGTGGTGATCTGCAGTGATTTCTTTTACAGAGCACCTTTTCAGAGCTCGGGTTTATTTTCAACATGTTTGTGTCCAAGGCCACAGATGGTATCCATAACTTGGTTGCAGCCTTTATCTCTTTGATAGAAGCTGCTGAAGCCCTGTTTGTGATCCTGTGCCATGAGCATCCTGCTCTGTTCTGTGAAGGTGTTGGTGGAGGGGCTGCAGGATAAAGTTGCAGGAAGATTCATTTGGTATCAGAGACCCAGGATAATGATTTGGGGTTTGTTTGGGCAGGAGGTGCTGCCACGGCCTGGACTGTTGTGGGTCTCTGCTCTCCCTTGCTGGCATAGTGGCCTCCTGGAACCTGTAGCTGGGTTGTGTCATATTCGATGATGAGGATGATTTAGAGAGCTCCTGATTTTTCTCCTGAGGCCAGGCCTGAGCCTCAGCACTTAGAGTTGGCATCAAGTCACTGGGCAGCACTAGCTTCTGCCCCAGCGTGGCTGCTCCCAGAGCACTGTCAGCAGCTATGTATGGTGCCAGTGCTTGGATTTGGGACAGCATTCATTAGGAGTAAGACTGTATCTGTGCTGCCTTTGGTGGGCTTCTGTAAAGTGCGTGGAGCTGATGGGAAGGATTACTGAGTAGTACCTTTAGTAGTAGCCTCCTGCTGCTACAAGTAGTAGCTAGTTCCATTGTTTGATAGACGTAATGAATGGTATGGCTTAGAAAGCACTTCTGAAGTTCGAGTACAACCCCCACTGCCAGAGCAGGGTCACCTAGAGGAAATCACACAGGAACACATCCAGGAAGATTTGGCATCTCTCCAGAGACTGAGAATCCACAGCCTTCCTGGGCAGCCTGCTCCAGGGCTCTGTCACCTTCACAGTGAAGATTTTTTCCTTATATTCATGTGGAACCTCCTGTGTTCCAGTTTGTGTCTGTCACCCTTTGTCTTGTCACTGGAGACCACTGAGAAGAGCCTGGCTCTGTCCTCCTGACACTCACCCTTCAGATACTAGATTGGCATTAATGAGATCACCCCTCAGGCTGCACTTCTCCAGGCTAAACAGCCTCAGGTCTCAGCTTCTCCTTGTAAATGTAGATGTTCGGTCCCCTTATCATCTTAGTGGCTCCCTGCTGGCCTCTCTCCAGTAGTTCCTTCTTGAACTGGAGAGCCCAGTTCATTGCCTTGTGTGACCAGTGCTCTCAGACTGACCTGGACAAAGTGTGATTTCTAGGGCCAGCTGGCATTCTCTGCACATGGTGGCACAGTTTGTGTCCACACTAGATGGCAGCTGCCAATCATTCCCCATGGCACCAAGTGACGTGCGCCACTCACAGTTTCCCATGCTGGGTTGAGCTGCTCCTGCCAACCTTGCTTGACTCCAGAAACTCAAGTGGACACTTGGAGACCAGTGCCTCACACGCCTCTGAGATGCTTTACTTATTATAGCTGAAATATGAACATTGTGTTTGGAACAGGATCCACCAAACACCGAGGGTATTTCTGTGGCTGCTTGCTTTGGTACAAGGGGCTGCCTTGGCTTCGAAACCAAATCACTTGGAACCATTTTCCTGCAGAGTCAGTTTGAAGAGAAACAATAAAACCTGGGGCAAAACATCATGAGTCTTGAGCTACCATGCATAATAATTTTGGTGTGAATTCTGAATTCTTTAGAGAACTCCTTATGTTCCTTGGATCCCATGGGAGCTGCATTACTAGCTTCAGCAGGGCAGATCATAGAATCATGGAGCTGTTCCAGTTCGAAAAGCCCTCTAAGATCACTGAGTCCATCCTTCAACACAACGTCACCATGGCTTTTAAATCATAGAATGGCTTCAGTTGGAAGGGACCTTACAGATCATCCAGTTCCATCCCCTCTGCCATGGCTAGGGACACCTTCCACTAGACCAGGTTGTTTGAAGCCTCAGCCAGCCTGGTCTTGCACACTTCCAGGGATGAGGCATCCACAAGTTTTCTGGACAACTCATTTCAGTGTCCACATATTTTCCTGAACACCTCAAGGGATGGTGACTCCACCACCTCCCTGGGCAGCCTGTTCTAATCCTTGACTGCTCTTGCAGCAAATATTTTTTTCCTAATTTCTAACCTAAACCTCCCTGGCACAATTTCAGACCTCTCATTCTATCACCTCAATTCAAGAGAGGTATTGAGGTACTGAAATGTGCCCTGGGAAGGGCAATGAAGCTCGTGAGGGACCTGGAACACAGCCCTGTGAGAAGAGGCTGAGGGAGCTGGAGCTGTTTAGCCTGGAGAAGAGGAGGCTCAGGGGTGACTTCACTGCTGTCTACAACTACCTGAAGGCAGGTTGTAGCCAGGGCGGGGTTGGTCTCTTCTCCCAGGCAACCAGCAACAGAATGAGGGGGGACGGCTGCACATTGTGCCGGGGGAGGTATAGGCTGGATATTAGGAGGAAGTTCTTCACACAGAGAGTGATTTGCCATTGGAATGGGATGCCCAGGGGGTTGGTGGAGTTGCCATCCCTGGAGGTGTTCAAGAAAAGACTGGATGGGGCACTTAGTGCCATTGGTTAGGGCTGGGTGATAGGTTGGACTGGATGATCTTGGAGGTCTCTTCCAACCTGGCTTATTCTATATTCTATTCTATTCTATTCTATTCTATTCTATTCTATTCTATTCTATTCTATTCTATTCTATTCTATTCTATTCTATTCTATTCACCTGATACTAGGGAGAAGAAACCAACCCCCACCTCACTGCAACCTCCTTTCAGGGAGTTGTAGAGATCAATGTGGTCTCCTCTCAGCCTTCTCCAGACTAAACAGCCCCAGGTCCCTCAGCTGCTCCTCATCAGCCCTGTTCGCTAGACTCTTCACCAGCTTCATTGCTCTTCTCTGGCAATGCTCTAGCACCTCAATGGCTTTTACAACTGACTTGTTGCTAAAAGGACATGGTCTTGAAGTGTTCCTCTGTTTCTGGCTTTGTTGAAGATAGCTAAATTGCAGAGCCATGACTACACAGATTTAATTTCTTTCCTTCATGTTTGATTAAATGGCTGAAAATATGCAAAGTGACTCTGCAGTGTCCCTCAGACAGAGATTTGAGAAAGCCTCGAGTATTTAACTTTCTGATGAGATGACCTCCTGCAGCTCTAAGAACAGGGATATATTTGGGCTTTTCCAAAAGGCATTTCTGGAGATGGCCAAACTCACTGTGTGTTTGTGTTAGCCAGGTAATTTTTTCACCAGAGTTGGTCTAATTCTGCATTTCCCAAGTAGCAATTGATTCATTTTCTGACAGCTGGAGTGGCTCAGTGAGTGAAGCCAGGGATCCATGGCACTTGTGCTCATTTTTCTGGCCATTCAGACATTTCTCTGTTTTATTACTGCTCAATTTGTTCTTCTTTATCTTTTCTGCTTCTCCTTTTTCCACAGGTCTCTGCTTTAGCTGACTGATGGGGCAGAGCTGCAGTCTATTTTTGGCCAGCACTAAATTTTCTCTTATGAACTTCCCTCAAGCCCTCAAGTAAATATTGACATCTGAAACAACCTATTGATTATTTTTGTCCTCCTTAGAGATGAACATGCTGGCCCATGCTTTTTGAGGGGCTCTACAACCCAGTACTGCTTGATCCTTTCATGAGGAGCAGCATCAAAGTGGTGTGGTTGATAAGTCTGAAAGACAGAATGGATGTCATCCAGAGGGATCTGACAGGCTGGAGAGATGGGCTGAGGAGGATCTCCTGTACCCAGGTCGAGGCAGCCCTTGATATCAGTCATGGCTGTGGGATAAAGAGATTGAGAGCAGCCCTGCAGAAAAGGGCTTGGGGGTGCTGGTGAATGAGAAGTTGGGCATGAGCCAGCAGTGGGTGCTTGCAGCCCAGAAGGCTAATGGCATCCTGGACTGCATCAAAAGCTGTGTGGGCAGCAGATGCAGACAGGTGATTCTACCCCTCTGCTCTGCTCTGCTCTGCTGAGACCCCACCTGGAGTACTCTGTCCAGGTCTGCAGCCTCCAACATAGGAAGGGTATTGACCTGATGGAGTGGGTCAGAGGAGGTCACAAAAATTATCACAGGTCTGAAGCACCTCTGCTGTGCGGACAGACTGAAGTAGCTGGGGTTATTTAGTCTGAAGAAGAGAAGGCTCCAGGAAGACCTAATAACAGCTTTCCCATACCTGAAGTGGGCTATAAGAAGGCTGCAGAGGGACTGTTGGCAAAGGCCTGCAGTGATAAGACAAGGGGCAATGGTTTGGAATTAGAGAAGAGTAGATTTAGATTGGATATTAGGAACAAGTTCTTTACCATGAGGATGGTGGAACACCTGGAACAGGTTGCCCAGTGAGGTAGTTGAGGCCTCATCCCTGGAGATCCCTGGACAAGGCCCTGAGCAACCTGATCTAGTTGAGGATACTCCTGCTGACTGCAGGACAGTTGAATTAGATGATCTTTGGAGGTTCCTTCCAACCCAAACTATTCTATGATTCTGTGGTCATGGTGAGGGTTGCCTCTTGGATTATCTTCTTTGATGTACTCATGGTTAAATTTATAGCCTTGTGATACCAGCAGTTTGAGTCTTTATTGGCTTTTCCTTGAATGTTGGAGGTCTTCTGATCTTTCTCTTTGTTCTTTGACATTAAATTGTCTCATTTTGCAAGTAAAAGCTTTAAGGGAGATGGAAATGGAACTTGCTTGGGTGCAGGTCAGCTGAGGAAACAAGCATTTTGTGATCGACATCCCCATCTGTTCATCAACAAAACTTTAAGTTAAGAAGAACCTATCAAGACTGAAGACACTGGACATTCTTGCAGGTTACAGCAGTGTGTGTGTGTGTGTGGGGGGGGGTTCAAGAGGGCTTTTTTTTCAAGATTGTTTACTGTTTAAGAAGAGGGTTTGGTATTGTTTACTGCCCTGTTCTCAAGCTTTTGGCTTAGCTGTACCACCAAGCTAAGCCTGGAGGCCTGGAGAACCTCTCCTGTGAAGACAGGCTGAAAGAATTTGCGTTGATTCGTCTGGAGAAGAGAAGGCTCTGGGAAGACCTTAGAGCAGCATTTCAGCGTCTGAGGGGGATTTACAGGAAGGCTGGAGAGGGCAACCTGTTCCAGTGCCTCACCACCCTCATGAGGAAGAATTTCTCTCTAATGTCTTTTCGAAATGGAGTTTCTTCCAGTGGAGCTTGAGGGCCCCTTGTCCTGTCACTCTGTGCCTTTGCAAATAGTCCCTTTCCAACTGTCCTGTGGTCTCCTTCCAGTACTGGAGGGCTGCTCTAACGTCTCTCTGGAACCTTTTCTTCTCCAGGTTGAATGGCCCCAACTCTTTCAGACTGCCTTCAGAGGAGAGGTGCTCCAGCTCTGTGATCATATTTGTGGCTGCCTCTGCACTTACTCTACCATATCCTGGTGTTGAGGGCTGCAGAGCTGGTCCCAGAACTGCAGGTGGAGTCTCATTTTGTGTAGAGCAGAGGGGCTGAATCCTCTCCCTTGTCCTGCTGCCCACACTGCTGGGGATCATCCCAGGGCAGGGTTGGTTTCTGGGCTTCTAGCAACCATTGCTGGCCCTTGTGAGTTTCTCATCACCCAGCACCCTCAGGTTCTTCTCAGTGCTGTTCTGTATCTGTTCTCTGTCCAGCCTGGATCTGTGCTTGGTGCATTCCCCTAAAAGCCCTGGTTGGTTGTTTTGTTGGGGTTTATGTTTCAGAACAATTAGAAGTTGTTTCAGGATTCACATGTTGCATGAATTTAATCTGCCACTCTGAAATGACCTACACGCTTTTATCTCTGCTTGAATCTCTTGGGGGCATCACCAGCTTGTTTCACATTACAAGATTGCTGCTTGAAGCATGTTAGGGAAGTTCTGCATCTTCACTTCAGCTCCTTGCAGTTATTTCTACCCAAGTGTCTACCCTTCCCAGTCCTTGCTAGGCCTTGCTGAGGATAGATGCTGTTAGGATGCACTTCAGCTACTTTGTAATTTCTCTGGAAAATGTGAATTCCTTGTCAATCTCCCCCTGTTCTGCCCCTGTTGTCACTACTCTAAGCCTCCTGCATTCTCTTCTCTTGGAAAGAAATGCATTAGGTGGATTAGCAAAGCACTAAAAATATCTTTGCTTAACCACCAAATTATGTAACCACCTGATTCCTGTTGGTGCCCAGTCTCCTGCTGTGGTCTGCTTCAGAAAGCTGCGTTTCACAGCATAGCAAAGAAAGATCCACTGTCAGGATTTCAAGTGTAGCTCTTCTTTTAGATCATTTTTTTCTGGTTTACCCAAATTTCTGATCACAGTTAGTTTCTGTATGATATTTTTCTTCTCTTGGACACTCTTGAATGGTCTGGCTGAGGTTTCCTTTGGCTTTGTGGTGGGGCTGTGTTGTCTAATGAAGAGTGAGTGAGATCAGATCCACTGCTGAGGGCCGTGACAGAAGAGAATTAAGTTTTTTTGAAAACTCTTTTCATGTGCAAGAGAAGATTTGGTCCCAGTGACCACATGCAGAGCTTTGTGTGGTCTTTTTATTGTGTCATTTGAACTAAAGGATTTTCAAGAGTGAATCCAACAATGCTACAACTCCCTGAAAGTAGGTTGGAGCCGGGTGAGGGTTGGCCTCTTCTCCCTAGTGATGAGTGATAGGGTAAGAGGAAATGTCCTCAAGTTGCACCAGGGGAAGTTTAGGCTGGACATTAGAAGAAACTTCTTGACTACAAGGTTTGTCAAAGACTGGAACAAGCTGCCCAGGCAGGTGGTTGAATCCCCATCCCTGGAGATGTTTCAAAGATGCAGAGATGTGGTGCTGAGGACTGTGGTTTGGCACCAAGTACAAGATACATTTAGAGAATGGTTGGACTCAATGTTCTTAAAGGACTTTTCCAACTGAAACTATTCTGTGGTTCTGTGGTGGTGTGGGCTTCCTCGGGGAGTTGGACTAGATGATCTTTCGAGGTCCACTCCAACCCCTAATGGTCTGTGATTCCTTGGCTAGCTGTCTGTGGCACGTAGCTAGTGGCAGGGGGGGCTGCATGGACTATTACCTGTGCAGCACAGACCCTTCCAAGGAGAAGGGTGTGTTGGAGCCATTCAGAGAGCTGGCTCCCTGATGTGCTTTTTCCCAAAGGATCTCCAGGAAGCAGGCATGGAATGTGCTGTGAGATTCTGGTGGTGGCAGCCAGACAGCCCTCTGACAGAGGCAGCTGTTTGGGAAAGGCAGCAGCAGAAGTAGGCTGCTGTCACCTCTAGCAGAGTTCAGTCAGCACCTTGCCTGAGGCTGCTTCTCCCCAGGTCTTCCTTGAGCTGAGGCAGCCCTGGGTTTGGTGAGTTGGACTGGGGAGCTGCCTGTGTTCTCAGGCCCTGGGCTTTAGTCCAATGGCTCTGGTGCACAGCAGAACTTTGTTATCGGAGTTTACTCCCCAGGCATGCCCCAAACTTCAGTGTGACTTCTCAGCAGCTGAGTTCTGGTGAGGCACCACCAGCAGTGACCTGGCTGTGAGCACTCCATTAGGGCTGCATGAGAGCAGGGCTGTGGTGAGTGTCCAAGCTCAGGTTCTGTCTGAGGCTGTGACCATGTCACACAAAAGCGTGTATGGAAAAGTGTGTGGAAAGTGTGTTGTGGAAAAGCAGCCTTGCTTTTCACAGCTCTTACCTGCAGGAGCTAGCTAGCTCAGGACTGGTCTGATTTAACTGCACAGCTTCTAGCTCTGGAGCAGACTGGTTGAGTGCTTCATACTTTGCCTACCACATGTGTTTCCTCTTCTGCAAGAAGGACATTGAAGTACTGGAACATGTGCAGAGAAGAACATCAAAGCTGGTGAAGAGTCCAGAGAACAGGTCTGGGGAGAAGCAGCTGAGGGAACTGGGGTTGTCCAAGCTTAGAGAAGGTGAGGCTGAGTGGAGACCTTCTCACTCTTCAGCTTCCTGAAAGGAGGTTTGAGCCAAGTGGGGATGAGCCTCTTCTTCCAGAGAATGAATGTTGGGAAATGATGAGAGGAAATGACCTCAAGTTGCACCACAGGAGGTTTAGGTTGGACATTAGAAGAAAATTATTGAATAAAAGG
Organism: Psilopogon haemacephalus; assembly: GCA_013396835.1. Classification (NCBI taxonomy): domain Eukaryota; kingdom Metazoa; phylum Chordata; class Aves; order Piciformes; family Megalaimidae; genus Psilopogon; species Psilopogon haemacephalus. The sequence continues at coordinate 87,472 of VWZI01002824.1, forward strand.
GTTTTCAAGCACTGGAACAGGCTGCCCAGGGAGGTGGTTGAATCCCCATCCCTGGCTGTGTTTCAGAGAATCAGAGATATGGTGCTGAGGGCCATGGTTTAGCACCAGTCTTGATAGCATTAGAGAATGGTTGGACTGGATGATCGTAAAGAGATTTTCCAGCCTAACCAATTGTCTGATTCTGTGTTGTTCAGCCCAACCTTGTGTGCAGCCTCTTCACACAAAGTAAAGGAAGCATAGCCTGACTGAGCTGGCCTGCTCTAAGGACAACATCTGATAAGTACTGGTGCACATCTGCAGCTGTGAAGCCTGTGTAGCCTCTTCTAGAAGCAGGAGGATATACAAAGGAGTGCTTTAGCTGACATGATTAGTGGTACTGTGCAGTACAGAGGGAATTCTACCAGAGCATATAACCATAGCTCCAAAGGGACATAAATAGGTGCCATTCAATGGATCTTCTGTACTCAAGAGCTGCCCTTTTGGCAGTAGCTTTGAAATAATATACAGCAGAACCTTGTTAATTCATATTAATGACTTGAGACTCATCAAAGCTTACTTGATTTTACAATTTAGTGAGTGAAACACGATGACAAAGCTTCGGAGATGCACCCTTCAATGGTGTGATCTCTGCTAATTTGTTCTGAGAGTAGCAGTTGAGGTGGAAACATATTTGCAATATATGAGTTAATTAGCATCATTAGTGAAAGCAAGGAGGCTTTCCTGAAATGCCTCTGCAGTACAGCAGCCTACTATTAAATACCTTCAGAAAACCAAGACCAATCTCCCAGTTCTGAGAGTGTGAGACCTGTGAAGTAGTTCAGCAGGCAGCAGATGTTCAGTTTAGCGTTGGTAAAAATGCTGCTTTCACAGCCCTGTCTTAGCACAGAATAAACGGAGCTGAAAGTGCTTGGGGAAAAGAGTTCTCCTGAATCACAGAGTTGTTTAGACTGGAAAAGACCTTTAACTTCATCAAGTCCAACCATTAATGTAAGCCTGCCAAGGGTAGTATTAAACCATGTCCCTCAGCACTGTGTACACATGCCTTTTAAATGCCTCCAGGGATGGGCATTCAACCACCTGCCCAGGCAGCCTGTTCCAGGGCTTGAAAACCCTTTAAGTCAAGAAGTTTCTTCTCATATCCAACCTAAGCCTCTCCTGGGGAAACTTGAGGATGTTTCCTCTTGTCTTATCTCTTGTCACTAAGGAGAAGAGACCAGCCCCCACCTCACTGCAGCCTTCTTTAAGGAAATTGTAGAGAGCAATGAGGTCTCCTCTCAGCCTCCTTTTCTCCAGATTAAACAGTCCCGGTTCCCTCAGCTACTCCTCACCACCCCTGTTCTCCAGACCCTTCACCAGCTTCATTGCCCTTCTATGGACATGCTCCAGCACCTCGATATCTTTCTTGGAGTGAGGGAATAGTAGTAGTAGTGGTGTGCACTATCATAGTAGGAATGTCCAGGTGTATATGCAGATGAGAAGTGCTGCAGCTTTCTTGCAGCCCCCTTCAGGTTATACTTTCTGCTTTATTTCCGTGACCACTGTTCAGTCACTCCAGACTATGTGGTGGCAGAAGCAGCAGAAGGGGTAGCCCTCTCCTTCCCAAAATTCAGAAAGCTGAGAACCCCACATACACTTCCACCATAGCAAAAAGATGTGGGGCTTGCTAGGGGTTTTGGCTCACTTGTGTGACTTTTGGCATCAGCTAAGTGGAGGGCAGAGGTGGAGGGCTGAATTTTGAGCACAATCAGCAGCTGAGCAGACAATAAGCATGCAGGCCTGTGAGGTGCAGTGAGCTGATGATAGCAGAGCAAGGCTGGGTAGCTATATCAGCGGGCAGCGGCTCTGCTCCTGTCCAGCCCCGATAAGCTCTACTCGTGCATCACCTTATTTAGGCAGAATCCTCTGCTGACACACCAGGGCTCAGGGACAAGTGTCTGTGATGTTCCCAATCAGAAACTGAGAGGCTTCAGCTCATTTTAATTTTTTTAAATAAAGCATGACAACAACAACAAAACTACAGCAGGATGAGGGAGGCAATTTTGCCCCTCTGCTCTGCTCTACTGGTACTCCACCTGGGCTCCTGCATCGAGCTCTGGTGCCCCCAACACAAGGACATGAACCTGTTGGAACGGGTCAGAGGAGGCCACAAAGATGATAAGAGGGCTGGAGAACCTCTTCTGTGAGGACAGGCTGAGAGAGTTGAGGCTGTTCAGCTTGGAGAAGAGAAGGCTCTGGGGAGACCTTAGAGCAGGTTTCCAGTAACCGAAAGGGGCTACAGAAGAGCTGGGAAGGGACTTTTTACAAGGGCTTCTAGTGACAGGACAAGAGGCAATAGATTTGAGCTGGAAAATGGGAGATTTAGGCTGGAGATTAGTAAGAAATTCTTGACAGTGAGGGTGGAGAGACAATGGAACAAGTTGCCCAGGAAGGTCATAGATACTCCCTCTCTGGAGGTGTTCAAGGCCAGGTGGCATGAGGCCTTGAACAACATGACCTAGTGGAGGTGTCCCTGCCTGTGTCAGGAAGGTTGGAATTGGTTGATCTTTAAGGTCCCTTCAAACCCAAACCATTCTAGGATTCTATGAAATAAAGCCCAGGAAACTTCCTCCATAGGGGTGTCCTTACAATGCTGCTGGGCACTAAAGTTTGCTGGTAGAAACCATCCATGACTTCATGAGAGCAAACCCTCACTGCTTTTGCCTTCCTTGCTCTGAGGGGCTGATGCCTCTCCAATGAGTAGGTAAGCTTCCATTTTTGGGCATGGTATCACACCCTGCATGTTCCCAGCTGCTTCCAGAAAACGCAGATGAAAATGCTCCTAACTTCCATTGTTCAGTATCTGTTTGCCTGTTAAACTGACTTTGGTTGCCAGAGTTTTGTCCCTGTGTGGTGCAAGAGTAAGAACATGTCATGAACAAAGTGGTGGAATTTCTGTTCCCTAAAACTCACTACTAGGAGAGCAGGTCTGGTGAGGAGCAGCTGAGGGTACTGACGTTGTTTAGTCTAGAGAGAAGGCAGCTCAGGGGAGACCTTCTGGCTCTCTACAGCTCCCTTGAAAAAAGGTTGGCGTGAGGCAGAGGTTGGTCTCCTCTCTCAGGTAACTACAGGACAAGAGAATATGGCCTCAGTTTGTGCCAAGGGATATTTAGGTTGGAGATTAGGAAGAATTTCTTTGCTGCAAGAGTGGTCAGGTATTGGAAAAGGCTGCACAGGAAGGTGATGGAGTCACCATCCCTGGAGGTGTTTAAAAAAACGTGTGCACATGGTGATGCTGGGTTGATGGTTGGATTGGATGACCTTAGAGTTCTTTTCTAACTGAAACTATTCTGTGATTTTATGACCTGCGAGGTCAAGGATCTGGAATTATTGGCAGAAGTTTCTGTTGCCAAAAATCATAAATACTGACTGGGAATGTAAGACATCAGCAAAATATACCCTGCCCTTCTCTGTAGCAAACCTTTCTTCTTCCTGACTGCTTTCCTCTGCTGTCTTCTTAGGTCAGGAAGGGAGGGAGGGATGATGGCATTTTTCTTTTATTTGTTGACTGAGTCTTTTCATATTAATCATTTCCCATCTCTCTTGAGGTTGGACATGCACCCAGAGTTGTTTTTCAGACATGCAGGTGAAAGCAGTCTTGAAGCGCAGAGTTACTCTGCCTGTTAGTGTCAATGCAAAGCAGAAATTGGAAACCTTTCCATGCAAAACCAGATCCAGCCTACTTCTGCCTTCTCACCATACAATGAGGTGCTTTCTGCCACCCAATGTTATACTTTGGCAAGTCAATGTCTTGCATTTTCATTCTTGCATGTCCCATCATTCCTGTCTTCCTGTTCTCAGAGCAGCAATGTCAGTGTTCACCCCTCCCTTGTCCTCTTCTTCAGAGGAAGCTAGCTGAGAAATGGAGAGGGTTTGTTGTCCTGAGAGCATTTGCAAAGTTCAGGCATTGTTACGTGGGGACGTCACATTTTGTAAAAGCTGTTCATTATGCTGTATGCAAAATCATCCACAGACGAAAACTCCCCTAGCAGTTTAGGGAGGAGTCTTCTGGTAACAGTGAGATCAGCCACAGCCTTAAGGAAAGAGAGCAGATAAATCTAAAACAAACCACTGCCAACAAAAACAATGAGAAGGCTTTAGGGTTTACTTTAGGGTTACTTTGAGCTTTTCCTTTTTCTTCCTGCTACAGAAGAGAATCAGAGAATTATTTTGGTTGGAAAAGACCTCCAAGATTATCAAGTCCAGCCTTCAACCCAGCATTACCATGGCCATTAACCCATGTACCAAAGTGCTATGTCCATAGGTTTCTTGAACACCTCCAGGGATGGTGACTCCACCACCTCCTTGAGCAAACTGTTCCAATGCCTGACCACTCTTGTAACAAATAAAATTTTCCTCATATCCAACTTAAACCTCTCCTGGAAGAATTTCAGGCATTTCCTCTCTTCTGTCACCTGACCCTAGGGAGAAGAGGCCAACCGGTACCTGGCTCCATTCTCCTTTCAAGTAGCTGTGGAGAGCAGCTCCCCTCAGTTTCCTCTTCTCCAGACCAAACAGCCCCAGTTCCCTCAGCCTCTCCTCATTAGACTTGTTCTCTTTCTTAAGCTTGGACTGTAGAATCAGGTTTCTTTCCTTCAAAATTGACTTTACTGTTAGGACAAAGCGGGGACTTGCATTCTCTATGGCGGGAAGAATGCTTACTTGTGTGCTCGCCTGACTGAGTACTGCTGGAGATTTTAGTTTCTTGTGTACCACTTAGTGTCACAAGAGAATAAAACCGAGTGCTTCCTGTAGTCCTGTGCTGGTTCTGCAAGAGCTGTTTGCTTTTTCCAGAGCTGCTTGTTTTTGTAAGTGCCTTTTCATCATACCCAGAGCAGTGCTTAAGAAAACCAACCCTGCAATTTCAGCTAAGAGATCCATCTTCTTCAGCTCAGCAGCCTGGCTGAAGTGTCCTGCTGTGAATTCACAATCCAATGGCATTGGTGTATGCAGTGTATTTAACAGAACTGTGTTCCTGTCCTGCCAGTCCATCCCTGTTGATGGGGGAGAAAGAACAGTAGTTAATTGGAATGCCTGCCAGGAGAGCAGGTGTGAACAACCCCTTCAGTAGCTGCCTTTGTGCCAGCACTATCAGGAGTTCATAGAATCTTAGAATGGTTTAGGTTGGAAGAGACCTCAAAAATCATCCAGTTCCAACCCCCTGCCATAGGCAGGGACACCTCCCACTAGATCAGTATGCTCAAGACTTCATCCAGCCTGGCCTTGAACACCTCCAGGGAGGGAGAAGCCACAGCCTCCCTGGGCAACCTGTTCCAGTGTCTTGCCATCCTCACTCTGAAGAACTTCCTCCTAACATCCCATTTAAATCTCCCCTTTGCCAGTTTAAACCCATTCCCCCTCATCCTGTCATTACAAGACTTTGTGAATAATCCCTCCGCAGCCCTTCTGTAGGCCCCCTTCAGATACTGGAAGGTTACTATAAGGTCTCTTGGAAGCCTTCTCTTCTCCAGGCTGAAAATCCCCAACTCTCTCAGCCTGTCCTCATAGCAGAACTGCTGCAGCCCTCTGATCATCTTTATGGCTTTCCTTTGGATTCTCTCCAGCAGTTCCATGTCCTTCTTTAGCTGGGGGCTCCAGAACTGCACTCAGTACTCCAGGTGGGGTCTGACAAGAGCAGAGCAAAGGGGCAGAATCCCCTCCCTTGCCCTGCTGGCCACGCTGCTCTTGCTGCAGCCCAGCACACAGTTGCTGTCTGGGCTACATGTGCACACTGCTGGCTCATGTTGAGCTTCTCATCCACCCAGACCCCCAGGTCCTTTTCCTCAGGGCTGCTTTCCAGCCACTCACCACCCAGCCTGTATTTGTGCTTGGGATTGCGCTGACCCAGGTGCAGGACCTTACACTTGGCCTTGTTGGGCTCCTCAGGTCCATGCTGAAGTTTATGAGCACTTTGTTGGGTTAGGGGATGTACTTAGATATTAATGCTGTGCCAAATTTCAAGGTTTTTCATGGCTGATGTGTTTGGTACATCAAGGATTGATAGAGACAGAGCTTAACATAAGTGTGATTTATAGATTTATTTAGTTTTGGGTTAAACACAAAAAACTAAAGGCTTCTGAGAAGGCAATTTAGTCATCTGAGGTGACTCCACACACACTGTTGTGTTTTCTTCCTAATAATCTCTTCAGAACTAAATAGAAATGTTTTGACTATGAAGCCAAGCAAGGAGATTTGAAAATATCTAAGATTGATTTAATCTTTAAAAAAAAACAAAACACCAAAAAAGCCCAAATACCCCAGGTTTTCCAGGAAAATGAATTTGGGTTATTGGCAGTGTGATGCCCATACTGATAATAAAATCAGAATGGTTTGGGTTAGAAGGGACCTCAAAGTTCATCTATTTCCAACTACCCTGCCATTGACAGGGACACCTCCCACTAGACCAGATAGATAAGGCCTCAGCCAACCTGGCCTTGAACACTTCCACGTTTGGAACTTCCACATCTCTAGGCAGCCTGTTCCAGTGCCTCCTCACCCTCACAGGTAAGAATTTCTTTCTAATGTCTCATCTAAATCCAGCTTCTTCCGGTCTGAAGCCATTGTCCCTCGTCCTGTCACTCCATGCCTTTTTACAAAGTCCCTCCCCAGCTCTCCTGTAGCTCCCTGGAAGGCTGCTCCAAGGTCTTCCCAGAGCCTTCTCTTCTCCAGGCTGAACAGCCCCAACTCTCTCAACCTGTCCTCATTGCAGAGGTTCTGCAGCACTCTGATCACCTTTGTGGCCTCCTCTGTACCTCTGGTGAGGAACCCAAGAGAGCACTGTTCTTGTCTCATATGCTGTGGAAGCTGAGTGAGCGTTGTCTGTGTAGTAATGCTGAGGGTACTCCTTCCCTCCTCTGCTCAAGTTACAACATGCTAAGCAAATATTTATCGACAGACCTTTCCGCAGCAGTGCAGCATCAGCAGCTGCGCTCCATGCAACCTGGGCAGCTGAGCTGCTTCCTTCCCCTCTCACAAATACCTCCTCAGGTGCCTCCTTCTATATGAACACAGTGTGCTGCTTGCTGCTTTGCTTTTATCCTCAACAAGTAAGCCACCATTGACGATATCAATGGTTCTGCTGGGTCCTTAGAATCATAACCTGCCCCTCAGCTCTTAATTCTTTCTGGTTCTGAGTTCTTTTAGCACTTCCGCTCCAGTACTTGGCACTGGTGAGACCACACCTTGAGTCCTGGGTTCAGTTCAGGGCCACTCACTCCAGTAAGGACATTGAGGTGCTAGAGCATGTCCAGAGAAGGGCAACAAGGCTGGTGAAGGGTCTGGAGAGCAGGGCTGGTGAGGAGCACCTGAGGGAACTGGAGTTGTTTGGTCTGGAGGAGAGGAAGCTGAGGAGAGACCTCATAACCTTCACCTCTCTGAGAAGAGGCTTGGAACCAGGTGGGGGTGTGGGGGGTGGTGGTGGGGGGAGGTTCTCCCTAATAATAAGTGATAGGGTAAGAAGGAATGGCCTGAAATTGTGCCAGGAGAGTCCAGGAAAGAGGTGGAGTCACCATCCCTGGAGGTATTCAAGAAATGTGTGGACACTAAGGGACATGGTTTAATAGCCACGGTGGGTTGGACTCGATATTTAGAAGTCTCTAGTTTTATTCTTGGTTAAAAAAAAATAAAGAGTTGCACAACCATTTAGACGTATTCTTCTCACTGTGTTACTTCTGGGCCACGTGAAGTGTCTGACAAGTTATTGTAGGTTCCTGTTGCTCTGCCCTGGTATTTCACTCCAACACAAGTTTCTAATGTTTTTTTTTCCTCTGTGTTTAATCTCGTGTTTGTCCTAGAAAATAATATTTCTGGAGGTGACATTTCTTTTGTGGAGCCTGATCTCCTTGCCTGGCTGTTGTAGTCCCTTTCAGCCCTCATGCATGGTGGGTAACCTTCATTGTAGAAGTTTGAAATAAGCAATGGAACTGGGGAGATACTGTCATTCTGGGTTTCTCTCTCCTTTTCTGTGAGCTGATTGGTAGAGCCTGGTGAGGATGGGACCATGGTGTGCACCTGTTCCTCTAAATCTTTCTCCTCTTTTGCATCTTGTCCTTTGGTGAAAATGCAGGGTGAGAAGGGGTGAGGGAAAGAAGATCTGCAAGAGGAATTTCTCTTTCAGGGTTGTATTTCATTCTGAAGTTCTTACCTTTGTCACTGTAAGATCATGTGCCAAAGTCTTGGCCCTGCAAAAGTTAGAAGTTGTTAAGAATATACCCAGGAGTGGGGGTGACCATTCAGCCCATCTGCAGCTGGCTCCTCAGTGTCCTTGAACAAGAGGGCTTGGCAGTAGGCTGGATGGATTGTCTTGCTGCCAGCAGCCCACGCCTGGCTTCCAAGGTTCTCAGACACAGCTGAGAGTAGGCACCGATTGACTAGGTGGAAATAAAGCAATGGGAAATATCAGAGTATGAGTGAGCTGTGCCTCATGCACCAGCTGCCTCTATGTGTCCAGTGGAGTAGTGAGATGAGAGACCACCACTGCCAGGTGCTTGGTGACACAGTCCCCTCCTTTGCATGGGGCCATGTACTCTGTAGCAGAAAGGGTCACTTAGCAGCAGTAAGAGAACAGGAAAAGCATTTTTCTCTGCCATTCCATTCTCTGTCTTCCAAGTGTCCAGAGAAGGGCATCAAAGCCGGTGAAGTGTTGGGAGAACAGGTCTAGTGAAGAGCAGCTGAGGGAACTGGGGCTGTTCAGACTGGAGAAGAGGAAGCTGAGGTGAGACCTCATTGTTCTCTACAACTCCCTGAAGGAAGGCTGTGGTGAGGTGGGCGTTGGTCTCTTTTCTCTAGTACCAGTTGATAGAATGAGAGGAAATGGTCTCAAAATGTGCCAGGGAAGGTTTAGGTTGGATATTAGGGAAAATTTCTTTCCTACAAGAGCGGTCAGTGTTTGAAGCAGGATGCCCAGGGAGGTAGTGGAGTCACCATCCCTGGAGCTGTTCAAGAAATGTCTGGTTGTGACACTTCAGGATGTGGTTTAATGGCCATGGTGGTATTAGGTCGACAGTTGAGCTTGATGATCTTAGAGGGCTTTTCCAACCCCAACAATTATGGGATGAGTATAGAGAGACGTGCAGCAGGCTGTTGTCAGCAAGCAGGAAGCTTGTCTGCAGCCCTGGATGAGGCCTTTCCATGTCCTGAGGCCAGGTGCAGTGCTGAGCCTCTGCTCCACTGCTCTGCCTGCAGAGGAGAGAGGCTGCAGTCAGCGCCAGCGTGGCTGTGTTTGTCGTGGGAGATCTCAGCCTCTGTACTGCAGCCAGAGCCCTGCCTGTAGTGTTCTGGAGCTGGAGTACCCTGACAGATGATGACTTCTTTGCATGCTGCTCTCCTGTGACAGCCTGAGCACCCCTGACCCTGCTTCCTCTGGGCTGCTGTCACGCAGCCATGTTGCTGCTGCAGGGAAGTGCCTTGTGCTGTCTGTGTCCTAGGCTGCTTTTCTGTAGCGTTTTGTCGAGCTTTTGAAAGCCATTAAACCCTTTGCTTATGGAAATCCTCTTTTATGTTCCTGTCATAGAACTGCTTGCTGGCTTTTTTTGCCTGCTTCAGGCACTTTGATCAGCAGGACTAGTCTGGCACCTCCTTTCTTTGAGAACTCCTTACCAGTTTTGCTGTACTTGGATGCATCACTCCTGACTCTTTTGGAGCTGTCTCCAGAGTAATTAAACCAGCTCTGCACAGAATTGCATTCTCCTGGAACTGAATTTCAGGATGTACTCCCTGTGTAGCATGGGTAATGTTAAAAGACTTATCTGCTGGGTTTGGATCATTTTGAGGTACAGCTGTCCTGGAAAACCTTCTGTCACAGCTGCACTCTTCTGCACTCTTCCCCTGAAACCTCTTTTTTGCTAAAACCATTCATTCTGTTGTGGCACTGTATTTTAAACATAGTGTAGGCAATGTTTCTCTCACTGTTCTTGGTTTACTCACCTATCTTGGATGTAAAAAGTCATGTAGTAAAAATTTGTTGAGAAGTAGAAAGCTGAAGCGACCTCGTACAGATGTTAATGCCTGGCAGCTCTGGGTTTGTGTTTGTTCCAGTACTGGACTGGGTTTTCTACTTCATGGAATCACTGAATGCTTTGTGTTGAAAGGAACCTTAAAGATCATCTAGTTCCATCCCTCCCTGCTGTGGTTGCTCAAGGCCCCATCCAACCTGGTTTTCAACCCATCCAGGCTTGGAGACTCTGCAACTTCTCTGGGCAACCTGGTCCAGTGACCCAGCACCTTCATGGGTGGTGAATTTCTTCCTAATATGTCATCCAAATGGAGCTTCTTCCAGCTTGAAGACATTACTCCTTCTCCTGTCACTCCATATCTTTGTCAAAAGTCCCTTCCCAGCTCTCCTGTAGACCCTTTCAGATGCTGGAAGCCTGCTCTAAGGTCTCACTGCAGCCTTCTCTTTTCCAGGTTGAGTAACCCCAACTCTTTCAGACTGTCTTCATAGTAGAGGTGCTCTCAGCCCTCTACTCATCTTGGCAACCTCCTCTGGATTTTGTTTAGGTTAATATAAACTCCAGTCACATTCTCCTCTTCCTTCCTTTCTGTTTGGATCATCTGCTTGCATAATTCTGCCAGCAGAGTGGCCCATCTTCAACCAAAAAGGTGACACCTGATCTGCACAGAAGAACTCCACTTCAGCAGTTGCAGTTCTCCTGGAGTGCTGTTAGTAGGGATTCATAGTGGGAGCAGGCATCCACAGTCTGGCTTTCACACTTGGCCATTCTGTGTCCTAATTAGCAACAAAGACTCAAAGGATGTGCAGTGCTGCAGATTCTGCCCTCGGCAGTGTTTTCTGCCTCCTGACCATAAGCCACTCACCCCTGTCTAAATGCATGAATTCGGAGCCTAAATTCTTGATAATTGTATCCTGAAACTCGTTATCCCAGAGTCAGCTCAGTCCAGGTGTGAGAATGTATTTGGGACATGTCTCTGAGGATTTCCTTTCAGAGCCTGAACCTTCCTGCTGTAGCTAACGTGTCCATCAGCTTCTCATTGTGACCATGAGGATTTTTCACTCCTCCTGTGTCAACACAGCACTGCAGAGCTCCGTGCTTCTTTGCTCCTGCTCCCTGTGCAGTGTAACATGTGAGCAGTTTCCCCGTCTCAGCTTCACCAGGGCGCTCTGAGGATAAAGTGTACGTGCTGCAGCGCCGGGGTGCAAATCCCTGCAGAAAACAGTGAGTGGGTGGAGGAGCTTAGTGCCTGCCTCAAGGACCGAGCACCCAAACCAGCCAGGGAAGCCCCCAGTGCGATGCTGTTTACCTCGGTGGCTTCAGAGCAGTGAGCTCCTCCCCGTGCTCTTTTCATCCTCAGTGTCTCTGAGCGGGATGGACAATGCTGTTGATGACTGAAGGAAGCTTGGATGTTATGCAAGTTACAGACGTCGTGGTGGTGGTGTGGACAGGGAGATAGTTAAAGTGTGTTTTGATTCTACAGATCCATGCTGTGATATATAACTCCAAAAATATTAGCAACTCACACTTAAATCATATTCTTAACCAAGAGCAGTCATAGCTAAGGTGTTGGGGCACATCTGTAAGTTGAGAATATTGTGTAGCCTTTCTTTTAACTCATGGATTACAGTGCTGAAAACAAGTCCTGTCTATTATTGGGTCAGCATCACTTCCCTGGGATATTTTATCCTCAGCAAGACATGCTTTTTCATGCTGGCTCCAGCTGCTAAGGAGGATTTTAAATTAAAATCATCACTATTTTCTTTTACTTCTGCTAAGTTCCTTGTCACTGCTATCAGGACTCAGTCTGATGCTGAATGCGATGCTGTACAACTAACTAAGACAATTTTTTTACTGCTTCTCTTGCTGCAAGAATACAATCCATGGGTGAAGTTGAGAATTTTGGACTAACCCTGTTGACATGTGCACGTAGACGAGGCTGCTGCACCCTTCCCCCTTCATTGTTAAGTGGTAAATTGTTGCTATGGTGATTGCTCTTTCCATCTCATCAGCTATAACCTGGTTTTCCACATCAACTGAATAGCTGCAAGCAAAACCTGATCTTTATTTTTTCATATGTATATGAATATATCTATCAGTTAATATTGCACCCAGATGCAATGAATGTATGCAGAGTCCTACTAATTTTGTAGCACTTCAGTCTGTGTACTCACAGAAAAAACAATTTTCAGGTGGCTGCTAAGAACTTTAAGCAGATTCCTTAAAGGAAGCTTGGTTTTGGTCTGTACAGTTGATGTATTCTGTTCCATTATTTGACAGACTATAAGCTCTTGCAGTAAATGTGTGTAGTAAATATGTGAGAACAAGGTCTTTGTTGATAGCTAAGATGAGAACGGGGTAAGTGTGGTAATATTGGAATCATAGAATTATAGAATAGTTTGGGTTGGAAGGGGCCTCAACGGTCATCTAGTCCAACCCCCCTGCAGTAAGCAGAGGTGTCCTCCACTAGATCAGGTTGCTCAGAGTTCTGTCGAGCCTCACTTTGAATATCTCCAGGGATGGAGTCTTAACTACCTCCCTGGGCAATCTGTGCTAATGTTCTACCACCCTCATGATAAAGAACATTCCACAAGACAGCTTTATCCTCCTGTCCTGTGCACAGGTGCACACAGCTCAAACCCAGAGAAATTAAAGCATTCCTAGAATGGTTTGGGTCAGAAGGGACCTTAAAGGTCATCTAGTTCCAAGTGCCTTGCCATGGGCAGGGACACCTTCCACTAGACTAGGCTGCTCAAGGCCTCATCCAACTTGGCCTTGGACACCTCCAGGAGGAGGCATCCATGACCTCCATGGGCAAGGGGTTGGAACTAGATGATCTTTAAGGTCCCTTCGAACCTAAACCATTCTACAAATCTACCATTGTATGTCCTGGCAAACCTTGGAGCCACAAGTGAGACTATGTAGGATATCACAATAAACATGAAATTTTAAATAGCTACTTTGACCTTAAATGGATGACTTTAACAAGCAGCATTTGTCTGAACTCACTTGTGTATTGGTGACTCCAATCAGGCATCACTCTTACATGGGATGGGAAGCATTTGAAATTGGCACCACAATGTCCTGCACTGTTAGCCTGCATGTGAGCAGCTCTCTGGTTCTCATTTTACTCATCTTCCAGTCTACTCACAATTATTTCTCCCATGTTTCAGTTGCAGTACTGATGCCTGTTTTCAGTTGCATATTATGATCAGTAAAGTAGCAAGATCATAGCTGTCTCAGATGAAGTTTACTTCATGATTCAGAAGAGGACCTGCACATGGAGTTTTTGGGGTAATCCTGAAGACAAACCTGGGCTGGGTGTAGAATGAATAGAGAGCATTACTGAGGACAAGGACTTGGGGTTGCTGGGTGATGAGTAGCTCCAGATGAGCCAGCAGTGTGTGCTGGCAGCTCAGAGACCAGCCCAGTCCTGGTCTGATCCCTGGTGTGGGCAGCATGTGGAGAGAGAGGATTTTACCACTCTGCTTTGCTCAGAGACCCCACCTGGAGTCCTGTGTCCAGCTCTAGAGCCTCAAACATAAGAAGGACATGGAACTGTTAGAGCGGGTCCAAGGGAGAGTCACAAAGATGATCTGAGTGCTGGAGCACACTGCTGTGAAGACTGGCTAAGAGAGTTGGGGTTTTTCAGCCTTGAGAAGAGAAGACTACAGGCAGGTTTTAGGGCAGTCTTCCAGTGTCTGAAGGGAGGTACAGGAGAGCTGGGAACAATTTTTTTATGAAGGCATGGAGTGACAGGACAATGGATGATGGCTTCAGATTGGAAGAAGCTTCATTTAGATGAGACATGAGGAAGAAATTCTTCCCTATGAGGGTGGTGAGGCACTGAAACAGGTTGCCCAGAGAAGGTATGGAAGCTTTAAGCCTGAAAGTGTTAAAAGCCAGGTTGGCTGGGGCCTTGGGAAACCTATTCCAGTAGGAAATGTCCCTGACCATGGCATGGGATTGGAACTTAATGATTTCTAATGTGCCTTTCAACCCAAACTGTCCTGTGATTCCAAAGGACTCTACATGAAACTGTTATTTCACGTGCAGGCATCCTCCTGATTACCATATGGGAAAATGTATTTCATATAAGAAATAAACATTTTAGTTTGTTTGCATTCTTAGGTTTTGTACATGAAATAGTGTTTTTCATGTCTCAAAATACTCTGCTGCCAGAGGCAGGCTTCTCATGTGATGTTCCTGACCTATATTTGCAGTGAGCAGTATTTTGCTAAACAGTGTCAAAGATCATCTCTCACTGGCACAGTCTTGTTAGGGACATTCATAGATGTGGAATTAATTGTTCATAGAGTGGTTTGGGTTAGAAGGGGGCTTGAAAACCATCCAGTTCCAACCTCTCTGCCATGGGTCACCTTCCAGAGGACCAGGTTACTCAAGGTCACATCCATCCTGGCCTTGAACACCTTCAGGAAAGGAGCATCAATGACCTCCCTGAGCAACCTGATCCATTGTCTCTCTACCCTCGCTATCAAGATTTTCATCCTAACCTTCAGTCTGAATCTGCCCTCCTCAATCTTCAGTCTCTTGCCCCTCAAGCTTCAGTCTCTTGCCCCTCATCCTGTTAGTACAAACCCTTGTAAAAAGTCCCTCCCCAGCTTTCTTATAGATCCCCTTCAGGCACTGGAAGGCTGCTCTAGGGTCTCCCCGGAGCCTTTTCTTCTCCACATTGAACGGCCCCATCTCTCTCAGCCTGTCCACATAGAGGAGGTTCTCCAGCCCTCTGCTCTTCTGGGCCTGCTCTAACATTTTCATCATCTTTTTATGCTGGAGATACCAGAACTGGACACAGTACTTCAGGTGGGGTCAGAGCAGAGGGGCAGAATCCCCTCCCTGTCCTGCTGCTCTCACTGCTTTGGATGCAGCCCAGCATGCAGCTGCCTTCTGGCCTGCCAGTGACCATTGTTAGCTCATGAGGAGTTTATCCTTCTCTTCCAGGCCACTCAAGGTGAGAAGTTAGAGTTATTGTGAGAGTTGCAGTACACATAGAAGTGCAATACCTTAAAAAGATGTGGTGTGCCCCTATAATTGAGAATTTTGTTGACCCCTGGAAGGCCAACTAGGACTTGGGTTGGGATTTCAAGTAAGAGCAATATCATTGCACAATTTTAAATTTAGCAGGAGATGTCCTGAATTACTGAATTGCTTCAATATTTTGGAAGTACTTACTTCATGAATACCAAAGGATTCTTCCTTTAGGCCAAAACACAGATCACTAAGTAGCCTGCAGGAGTTGCTCCATGGAACGTGGTTTAGCAGCAGCCTTGGGACAGTTAGAGGATGGTTGGACTCAATGATCTAAAAGGGCTTTTCCAACCCAAACGATTCTGTGGCTCTCTGCAGTAAGGAATGCCATACTTCCTTCCAGCTGCAAAGGATGAGAGGTCACTGAGAAAGCATCTGGTGAAGTTGCCTGAGCCAGAACATCCATTGCAGTGCTTTTCTGATATCTCTTTGCTTTCCCTGCCTTTATTAGGTGTGGTATTTCATTTGGTGAATCTGCTCCTCTCAGTTCTGTGAGGTGCCTCATTCCCTGATTTTCCCACTCCAAACACTGCAAGCTGAGCACCGGCAGGAGAAGATACCAAACTGTAGGAGGCAGGAAGCCTTGACAGGTCTCTCCCAGGCAGAACCAATCACAGAAAGGCTTTGTTGTGGTGCTCTGATCCTGTTTTGTTGGGGGAGAGACACAAACAATTCCAGCAATTGGAGCAGTCTGGTTGTGAAAGACAAGCAGCTGCTCCATGTTTTGCTGTCACAGTTCCCTGAGTTTCTTACAAAACCAGCAGTAATTCCTCACACAACAAGAGCAGAGTGACCCGAGGTTCAGCAGCCCCCAGTGCCAAACAAATCATTGAGTAGTCCTCATACCAAGCTCTTGATTCACTCAGCTGTCTCCCTTCCGTGCTCCTCTCCTGAAGCCAGTGCTTTCAAGTATGTTTCCAGCCTGGAATTCCTGCAGCAAGAACTGGTGTCTGAGTGCAGGAATGATTGGCCAAGACGGGGACAAGAGAAGATGGTTCATTTCACAGATCCATAGAATGGTTTGGGTTGGAAGGGACTACTCTGAACCCACCCTGCACTCAGCCTGGATTCATGCCTGGCATTGGCCTGACCCAGATGCAAGACCTCACACTTTGAAAACTTAAGCCGCAGACTGTGGCTGCATAAAGCAAAGCAGAATTTACCCAGGTTGAAGCTGTGCACACCTTCCCACACTCAAGTGAAAAGAACAGCAGTTATCTTACGGCCTGCTACAGGGTAAACAGGGACTTTGTATTTCATTACATGCTTGTCTGTTATGGAACCATTTTTGTACAGTATATGTGTACGGAGGTTCAGAAAAAAGGGCAAGTGAAGAATGAGAAGAGAAGGCTCCAGGGACACCTTATAGCAGCTTCCAGTGTTTGAAGAGCACTACAGGAGAGCTGGAAAAGGGACTTTTTTACAAAGACATGGAGTAACAGAACAAGCTGGATTTAGATGAGACACAGGGAAGAAATTCTTCCCCTTGAGGTTGATGAGGCACTGGAACAGGTTGCCCAGAGAAATTGTGGAGGCTCCAAGCCTGTTAACAGCCCAATTGGATGGAGCCTTGAGTAACCTTCCCTAGCAGGAAGAGTCTTAGCGCTAAATGATCTTTAAGGTCCCTTCCAACCTGAACTGTTCTATTTAAATAAACAACCCCAGCAATGACTGCAAAGGGAAGGAATATAGAAAGTAGTAGAGCTCATATGCACAGTCCTGCTGCTCAGAGAATTCTCTTCCCTGGTTGGCATTTTGCCCACATACATTTTTTTCAGGTCACCAAATTCCTGATTACAGCTATACAACAATATGGGAACACATCAGATCTCTTGAAGGGACTACAGAGGACACAACACCCAGGTAAAGCCAAGTTGCAGCTTCATGTATATTGAGATAGGAGGGAATGCACAACTGAAAAGATGAGGAAGGTGATTCTTCTCTATTCGGCTCTGATGACACCCCACCTGCAGCACTGCATCCAGTTCTGGTGTCCTCAGCATAAGAAGGTGGAACTATTAGACTGCATCCAGAGGAGGCCACCAAGATGATCAAAGGCCTGGAGAACCTCCCATATGGGGACAGGCTGAGAGAGCCAGGACTGTTCAGTCTGGAGAAGAGTATGCTCCAGGGCTACAAGGGAGCTGGAGAGGGATTTTTTTACAAGAGCTTGTAGTGATAGGGTGAGGAGCAATGGCTTTGAGTTGGAAGGGGGGGAGATTTAGACTGGAGATTAGGAAAAAATTCTTTCCACTGAGGGTGGTGAGACACAGGAACAGGTTGCCCAGGTCGGTCATGGATGCCCTCTCCTTGGAGGAGTTCAAGGCCAGACTGGATGAGACCTGGAGCAACTTGATCTAGTGGAAGGTGTCCCTGCCTCTGGCAGGAAGGCTGAAACTGGATGATCTTTAAGCTCCCTTCCAAACCAAACCATTCTATAATTGGTAAAAAAAAAAAGGTATTAGATTGTTTTCACAATGTCAGCATTAATAGTCTTTGTATTTTGGTTCCTTAGCTACAAAACGGTGTGGCTGGTTGATGTTATGAAGATAGATTCAGTGAGGATTTTGAAGCTCTGTTTTGTTTTCAGAATACCCTGAAAAAAGGCAATAAAACAAAGGAGCAATGTCAAGCACTTTGTACAGTCTGGGTAGCATGGCCAAGAGTCAGAACTGGGTGCTCAGGGATTGTAGTGCGTCACCAAAAGAGCTGGGGGACAACATCCATTTGGTTTGTATGCTTGTCCTTCAAGATTAGGAAGGCATCTGGCATTTGTATTTGAAGTGAAACCTCCACATTTTGAAACACAGAATGTTAGGAGATGGAAAGGAACCTTGAAAGATCATACAGTCCAACCTGCCTGACAGAGCAGGATCACCCAGGGCAGCTCACACAGGAACACATCCAGACAGGTTTTGAATGTCTCCAAAGAAGGAGACTCCACAACCTCTCTGGGCAGCCTGCTCCAGGGCTCTACCACTCTCACAGAGAAAAAGTTATTTCCTTCTGTTCTTGTGGAGCCTTCTGTACTCCAGTTTGCACCCACTGCCCCTTGTCCTGATGTTGGACATCACCAAGCAGAGCTTGGCTCTGTCCTCCCGACACTGACTTGCACATCTTTATCAACATGAATGAGGTCACCTCTCCTGCTCCTCTGCTCCAGGCTAAAGAGCCCCAGCTCCCTCAGTCTTTCCTTAGCAGGGAGATGTTTCACTGCCTCCAGCATCTTGGTGGCTCTGTGCTGGACTCTCATAAGCATCTCTCTGAGGTCCTTATTGAACTGAGAGGCCCAGAATTGGACACCATATTCCAGATGTGGCATCAGCAGGGCAGAGTCGAGGGTGAGAAGAACCTCGCTTGATCTACTAACCACAGCCCTTCTAATCCACCCCAGGATGCCATTGGCTTTCCTGGCCACTAGGGCACAAGTCTAACGATGATAGCCACTGGAAAGCAAATTGGTTTGGCTGTTGGTTTTCCTATCAATTCCAAAAGCAAAAGTGCTAAGTTCTCCTGCAGTTGTGGCAAATAGATTTTGCGGTCAGGATTCCAACGTATTTCTTAGCGATCTTGAAGCAGATTAGAAAATACAGATACAGTGGTGAACAAGTTCCACCTTTGAATTTATTACTTGTGCAATAAGAAGGACAAACTTGGGTTTAAAAATAGCCAGTTTTGGTAATTTTTCAGGGTGCAGTTGCTGGCAAGTAGACAGTGTTCTCTCATAAGGAAGAACAGAAAAAGAAGCTGGTTGTGCCTGCCAGAGAATAGCTATTCTTTTAGATGGAAATGCACAGCATCGAAACCAATTTCAGCTAGAAATGATACATTGTGAATTAAAAAAATACACAAATTGGGGAAAAAAAAACCCAACCAAACAAAAAACCCCAAAAAAACAAACCTCTTTCTTTCTGCATTTCTCTGGACCTGGTCAAGAACTGCACTTCTGTCTTCTACCCTAAGTGTCAAGGATACAGTGGTCTGAGGGAGTGGAGTCCCATCCTGGAGTTCAGGGGATATCCTTCAGGCTATTCTTGCCTTCATTAGTCACAAGAAATAGACTAAAATGGCCCTTATCAGAGCCTCTACCGAAGGAGGTTTCTAACCCACATTCTTTACTTGTTAGATTTATTCCTAGCATTTCTCTGAAGGTGCATTTCTTCAACTTGTCATTTTCATTTGCTTCACCTTGATTCAGTTTCTCTACAGCTACTCTCCTGTCCTGGATCAGCAATAATGTGACCAGCAGGACCATGGAAGTGATTGTCCCCCTATACTCAGCACTGGGGAGGACACACCTTAAGTCCTGGATTCAGTTTTGGGCCCATCACTCCAAGAAGGGCATTGAGGTGCTGGAGCAGGCCCAGAGAAGAGGTAACAAACCTGGAGAACAGGTCTAGTGAGGAGCAGCTGAGGGAACTGGGATTGTTTAGCCTGGAGAAAAGGAGGCTGAGGGGAGACCTCCTTGATCTCTACGACTCCCTGAAAAGAGGCTGGAGCAAAGTGGGGGTTGGTCTCTTCTCCCAAGTAGCAAGTGATGAGAGAAATGGCCTCAGGTTGCACTACAGAGGGGTTAGGTTGGATATGAGAAGAAACTTCTATGCAAGGGTTCTCAAACACTGGAACAGTGCCCAGGGAGGTGGTTCAGTGCCCATCCCTGGGGATTTCAAAGAGGCAGAGATGTGGTGCTGAGGATCATGGTTTAAGCCCAGTCTTGGCAGAGTTAGACAATGGTTGGACTTGTTCTCAAAGGTCTTCTTCAAGTGAACAATTCCGTGATTCCAAATACTTCTTCCATCTTTCTACTGTGTAGCTGCTGTCACAGTTTACTTGTTACTGAGCATATTTTTTTGTTGTTGCTAACTTGTTTGCTTTCTTGCCTGTTAACATTTCCACTTTCTGGTACAAGCCAAACATTAAGAGGCAACACCATTGTTCAGAGAGCTGCCTTAAACAAGATGGGCTTTGTTCCTCTGAAAAGCTGTCATCCAAAGGATAATGGAGAGAAGGAAATGTCAGAGCTCTCATAAATATTTTCATCTGAGATTAATGACACTGCTTCTGTGTCACACAGCTTTTCATCCCAGTAAACTGTAAGGGAAACTTGATTCTTTCATCTGAAAGACTCGCTGATCAAGGAGAGAAAAGGATGTGTATTAATTAAAAATAAAAACATGGTTTGTAGCAAATTATGCACAGAATCACAGAATATTACAGGTTGGAAGGGACCCTGATTCCATTGCCAGATCAGGATCACCTAGAGCAGGTCACACAGGAACACATCCAGGCAAGTTTTGCTTGCACCCACTGCCCCTTGTCCTATCATTGGACATCACCGCAGAGCCTGGCTCCATCCTCCTGGCACTGCCCCACACATCTTTATCAACATGAATGAGGTCACCCCTCAGGCTCCTCTGCTCCAAGCTGAAAAGCCCCAGCTCCCTTAGCCTTTCCTTAGCACAAAGATGCTCTACTGCCTTCATAATCTTTGTGGCTCTGTGCTGGACTCTATCAAGCAGTTTCCTGGAGTCATTCTTGAAGTGAGTGGCATAGAACTGGACACAGTATTCTAGATGTGGCCTCAGCAGGGCAGAGTAGAAGATGAGAAGAACCTCTCTTGATCTACTAAACACAGCCCTTCTAATCCACCCCAGGTTACCATTGGCTTTCCTCATCACTAGGGCACATTGCCGGCTGATGGTCATCCTGTTGTCCACCATCACCAGGCAACATCAGTGTGGAGACTTTTCTCCTTAGCTAAATAATTTTTTTAGCAGAGTCCTATTTTCTCTGTGTCTGGTACTCTGAATTAACAGTTTGACATTTCCTCACACACTTTGAGGATGCCTTTGTTTAGTGGGGTTTGAAAGTGCTTGGTGAAGGAGGCATCAGTGGCATCATGGCTTTACTCCAACCTAGCTGTTACATTTTAGCTGTAAAACAAATCTTACTCTGGAATCATTTTCACAGTTAGGCAAAGGGGCCACACTAAAGGACAGATGGATGGCATGAGTGCTGTGGCTACCATGAAGAGCACTGGGCTACAGGAGAGTTTAGAGATGAGAGTTGACTTACTTGAAAAGATACATAGAGGAAGTCTAGAAAACCTGTGCAGAAAGCTTTTGGAGAGCTTTAGTTGGGACTTTTCCAGCACTAAGAGGAAAGTAATGACTCAGCATGGTGAAGCCGCAGCTTGAATGCTGGGTTCAGTTTTGGACCACTCACTCCAAGAAAGCCATTGAGGGGCTGGAACATGTCCAGAGAAGGGCAATAAAGCTGGTGAAGGATCTAGAGAACAGGACTGGTGAGGAGCAACTAGGGAACTGGGGTTGCTTGGAGAAGAGGAGGCTCAGGGGAGACCTTCTGGCACCCTACAATTTCCTGAAAAGAAGTTGGAGCCAGGTGCTGCCTGATCCTTAGCATCAGGTGATAGAAGGAGAGAAAATGGGTTGAAATTGTGCCAGCAGAGGTGTAAGTTGGAGACTTAGAAGAATTTCTTTGCTGCAAGAGTGTTTTCCAACCAAAACAATTCTATCATTCTCCAATTAGACATTATGCCATGTTCTTTGACCCAAGTAACAGCCCTTTTTTCTTTAATTCCCTTCGAGGACAGCTGGTACCAAGCATCTCTTTAAAAACCATTTCAAAAGTAAGGAGACTTCAGTTTTTCAGTTCCACACTTCACATTACCCAAGGTTTTAAGGCTCCTATTAGACATAATTCATACACTTTAATGCAGAGAGATTGTAGGAGGAAAAGCAATTAGCTGGAGGTGGACTCTTCTTAGCTTAATTATCCCATCTCCAGCAGGGCTAAATTGGGCTCTGACACACTCTGGCAAAAATCTCATTCAGCCAGAAGCAGCACTCAGTGGCAGCCCTGCAGCACCCCTGGCCCCAGGCTCACCAGATGGCTTTGCTGCTTCCAGCCTGTGTCACTCAGGTGTCCCCATGCTTCAAGCAGCTCAGATTAGGGGGCTGGCTGGTTTGAGTTTAATAGCAGCGTACTTTCTGGGCCTGCACCTAGCTGAGCACCTCCTCAGCATAGTATCTAGAAAGACCTACAAGAAAGCTGGGGAGGGGCTTTATACAAGGGCTTGTGGTGAGAGTACCAGGGGCAATGGCTTTGGGCTGGAAGAAGGGAGATTGAGAGGGAAGATTAGGAAGAAATTCTTTGCAGTAAGGATGGTGAGACAGTGGAAGGGAGGTTGTGGATGCCACCTCCTCTTGTCCTATTACTTGTTCCTAGGGAGAAGAGATCAACCCCCACCTAGCTCCAGCCTCTTTTTGGGAAGCTGTAGAGAGCCAGAAGGTCTCCCCTCAGGCTCCTCTTCCCCAGAGTATGCAACCCCAGTTCCCTCACCTGGTCCTTTTATACATGTATTGGGTTTAAGCCAGCTACCCCTGAGCCCAAAAGCCCAATAAAAAACCTCAGTCCAATTTGGAAGTAAAAAAGGTATAAAACTTTAACAGTAAATAGGAGGGAAAAGGTTTTTTTACAGAAGGTGGGAGAAAAGGGGAAACAAAATGCAGGGTAGGGGAAATGAGGGAATACAGAAGCTGGGGGGAAGAAAAGGGGGAACAAAAATACAACTACAACCCGTGGAAGGCAATTGAGTTCAAAGACTGAGATTAATGGTTTTGGTGCTGGATGAAGGCAGGATGTAGGAATTTCGATGGTGAAAAGCAGTCCAAGTTCCAGATAAAGATGGTGGTGCTCTCCACGAGGTGGCAGGGAGCACATGGTGATCTAGCAGCAAAGCAGTCATTCCAGGCAAAGCAGGAGCTGAAGAGAGAGAACAAGCTGGCTCCTCCCTTTTTATAGCCAGGTCCTAGCAGGAAGTGGGGGTGGCTAAACATGACCCCTGGGAAAAGGTCAGACCACCCCTTGGGAGGAGTCAGGGGGTTCCCAGGTGGGCTTAACCCTCTACAATACAGAACTTTCATACATAGGCACATAGATTTATAGAATGGTTTAAGTGGGAAGAGACCTTGAAGATCATCTGGATCCAAACCCTTGCCATGGGCAGGGACACCTCCAGGTTGGATTGCTCATCCAACCTGAACTCACCACTTCTAGGCTTGGAACCTCCACAACATCTCTGGGAAGCCTGCTCCAGGGCTTTGTCACTTTCACAGCAAAGAAGTATTTCCTCATGTTGAGGTGGAACTTCCTGTGTTCCAGCTTCTATCCATTGCCCAAAGTCCTATCAGAGGACATCATTGAAAAGAGCCTGGCCCCTTCTTCTTGACATCCCTTCAGATGGTTGTAACCATTAATAAGATCTCCTCTCCGTTTTCTCCAGACTGAACAATCCCAGGTCTCTCAGCCTGTCCTCATCAGACAAATGTTCCAGTCCCTTCATCATTTTCATAGCCTCCATTGGATTCTCTCTAGTATGTCCCTGTTCCTCTGCAAGTTAGGAAGGTAACTTATTTAAGAGACTTTACTGGAAAAGTGAATTTGAGGCTGAGGAATGTCCTGGCCATCATGGCAGCTGATCTAAATGCTGGGCCTTAGTAGGAACAGCTTTTGGGTGGGAGGGGGAGCACCTGGTCTTGCCCAAGAGGAAATCCTTGTCTTAACAGCTGCTCCAGCATCACAGTCACTGGACCAATACAACGCAGCAACATTTAGGCAGATCTGGAAGGTCTGGTAAATCTGTATTTGTGTGACAAGAGGACAGGAGACATTAGAAAGGATTAGCTGGGGATTTAGTTCCTCATTTATGGCACAAGATAGCGTTTACACTAAAATTCTTCTGAGTGACTCAGAAAAGAGAGCTCTTGCATTCTGTGAGACTGAGAAAGAATGTCAGAATTTCAGACAAGAACAGTGGGAAGGGCAAAAAAGGAGCAGATGGACCATGACTAATTCTGTTCAGAGGGTCTCAAACCAGCAGACTTCAGGAGTCTGCAGTAAGCTGTTGCTCTCCTGAGTGGTTCTTGCTAAATATGTAAGAACACACCAAAGAATGCTCAACCTTACCCTGCAGATCTGCATGACTTCAGCTTCACAAAGCTGGAATAAATAGGCTGCTGTGAACTGTCTCAGCAGTCTTTGGATGCCACAAAAGCCTTTTGGGCATCTAGGCAGGATCATCAGCCCTCTGGGAACCAACAGACAGCAACATTCCTTGTGTTCAGTGTTTCTGGGAGTTGGTAGGATACATTGGGTGTCTTTTTGGGTTGTGGCCTGTGGACAGTGTAGGGGGTAGCTGCAGAGGGTAGCTCTGTGCATGCCTGTGTGTTGGGGGGAGGTATTGAGAAAAGATTATTTTAGAGTCACAGAATGCATTGGGTTGGATGACCTTCCAAGGGCATATTGTCCAAGCCCCTTGCAGTCAGCAGGGACCACTCCAAAAAGATCAGGCTGCCCAGGGCCACATCAAGGACAGGGCTTAGAGCACATCCCCAGGTAGCCTGTTCCAGTGTTCCACCACTCTCATTGTGCAGAACTTCCTCCCGATGTCCAACCTAAATCTGCCCTGCTCTGGTTTCAAACCATTGCTCTTCATCCTCTTACCGCAAGCCCTTCTGAACAGTTCCTCCCCAGCCTTCTTGTAGGTCCCTTTCAAATACTGAAATGTAGCTCTAAGGTCTCCCTGGAGCTTTCTCTTCTCCAAGCTGAACAGCCCCAGTTCTTTCAGTTTGTCCCCGTTGGGAAGGTACTCCAGCCCTCTGGTTATCTTAGTGGCCTTTGTCTTTGCTGGCAAGCTTAGGTCCTCTGCCACTGAAGCTGTAGAGAAGCTCTGTATTATTCTGGATGGAGCACTTAGTGCCATTTGATAGGGCTGGGTTGTAGGTTGGACTGGATGATCTTGGAGGTCTCTTCCAACCTGGCCTATTCTATTCTATTCTATTCTATTCTATTCTATTCTATTCTATTCTATTCTATTCTATTCTATTCTATTCTATTCTATTCTATTCTATTCTATTCTATTCTATTCTATTCTATTCTATTCTATTCTATTCTATTCTATTCTATTCTATTCTACCTGTGCATTTTTTATGAGTTATCTTTATACATGTTAGAGAATTGGGAACTGAGCATGGAACAACTAATTTCAAAATGGTTTCCTAGACATTATTCTGCTTTTCTAGACATCTGACACCTGGTTAGGGAATAGAAGTGAACCACGCTAAAAAGGTGAGCCCAGTTCAGCTTTGATTGCCAGACCGCTAAAGACAGAAAAACTAAATTGAAACACATGCAGATAATACCTTTAAAAGGATGGAAAAGCTGTAGTTTTGTTTCCCCCACTGGATTTTAATGCCCAAAGGACTTTAAAAAAAAAAAACAAGCAAACAACATTGCCACAGATTGTTTGAACTCATCTCAGGGTAGTGGTTATTCAGAGAGCTTAGTGACACCCCATTCCCTTTTTAGTTACAGATGCATGACTTAGAATCAAAGAATGGGTTGGGTTGGAAGGGGCCTTAAAGACTATCCAGTTCCAACCCCCTGCCATGGGCAGGGACACCTCCAGCTAGACCAGGTTGATCAAGGCCCATGCAGCCAAGGCACTTTGAACTTTTGAATCTCCACAACTTTTCTGGGCAGCCTGGTCCAGTGCCTCATCACCCTCATGGGGAAAAAATTCTTCCTAATGTCTCATCTAAATCCAGCTTCTTCCAGTCTGAATCCATCACCCCTTGTCCTCTCACTCCATACCTTTGTAGAAAGTGCCTCTCCTGCTCTCCTGTAGCACCTAGCAAATACAAAACAGCACTGTTACAAAGAATTATTTGGTTTGACATTATGGTCTAGATCTTTTTTTTTAGATGAGGGAGTTGGGAGTGTTCAGCCTTGAGAAGAGAAGACCACAGAGAGACATTAGAGCAGTCTTCCACTACCAGAAGGGTGCCTACAAGAAGGCTACCCAGAGACTGCTGGCAAAGGCCTGCAGTGATAGGACAAGGAGCAATGGTTTGAAATTAGAGAAAAGAAGATTTAGATTGGATGTTAGGAACAAGTTCTTTGCTGTGAGGGTAGTGGAACACTGGAAAAGGTTGCCCAGGGAGGTAATTGAGGCCCATCCCTGGACATATTCAAGGTCAGGTTCAACAAGGCTCTGAGCAAGCTGATCTAGTGGAGCATGTCCCTGCTGACTACAGAGGGGGTTCAACTAGATGACCTTTGGAGGTCCCTTCCAACCCAAACCGTTCTATGATTCTGTTATTTTAGATTAAAAAAACACTCTCTGGCCCTTGTTTTTCTCTTTTGTTGTGAAAATGTTCACTTCATACTATTCTTCTGAGAAAACAGCAGAAGTAAATATGTGTGCTGCAGCTTTTGGAAGAGACAGAGACAAATTAGCTCCAAGCCACTACGCCTGCAGTTGTGGCTTTTTCCCTAGTATATTTTCTTCCACAAAGTACAGTGATGAAGTCTCTGGATTCAGACATTAGAACTATAATCCTTTGAGTTCCAGATTGCCAAAGTCACTTAGGAAAAACATGAAGTGTATTCCCAGTAGGATTTGTGATGGAGGAGTTTATCTTACAAATCCCACAGATCCTTTTTGAAAGTTCACATTTTTCTTTTCATTTCCTGTAGTGTCATTTTCCTGCACCCAGTGCATTGCCATTAGAAGATGTGAAGAGAGGCCAGACACTGATTTTTTATTAGCTATTTTTCTCTGAAAATCCTTCAGCACAAGGAAGGCTGCACCTTGAGTCCCGGGTTCAGTTTTGGGCCCCTCACTCCAAGAAGGACATTGAGGTGCTGGAGCATATCTAGAGAAGGGAAACAAAGCTGGTGAAGGGTCTGGAGAACAGGTCTGGTGAAGAGCAGCTGAGGGGACTGGGGTTGTTTAGCCTGGAGCAAGAGGCTGAGGGGAGACTTCATTGCTCTCTGCGACTTCCTGAAAATAAGTTGTAGTGAGGGGAGGATTGGTCACTTCTCTCTAGTATCAGGCGATAAAAGGAGTGGAAAAGTCCTGAAATTGTGCCATGTTGTGTCCAAAGAAGGGCAGTGTAGCTGGTAAAGGCTCTGGAGGACAGGACTGGTGAGGAGCAACTGAGGGAACTGGGGTTGTTTAGTATGGAGGAGGCTGGGAGAAGACCACATTGCTCTCTACAACTCTAAAAGTAGGATGGAGCCAGATGCTGGCTGATCTCATCTTCCTAGTGTCATGTGATAGAAGAGAAAATGTCCTGAAATTGTGCCAGGTGAGGTTTAGGTTGGAGATTTTGAAGAAATCCTTTCCTACAAGAGTGGTCAGGCATTGGAAGAGGCTGCCCAGGGAGGTGGTGGAGTCGCCATCCCTGGAGATATTCAAGAAACCCGTGGACATGGCACTCTGGGACATGCTTTGTTGTGGATGGTGGTGTTGGGTTGATGGTTGGACTCAATGATCTTGGAGGTCTCTTCCAATTGAAACAATTCTGTGATTCTGAAATTCTTTGCTAAAATATTTTCTTTTCTAAAAATTAAAATTCTATTTCATGCTTTTCATATATTTCTGTTGTTATTTTTACCAGAAATTGGAGGTGATGACAATCAGCAGAACTCTGAAAAATAAAGAATCATAGAATGCTTTGAGTTGGAAGGGACCTTAAAGCTGGGACAGCACCAGTCCCAGTCTTCCCCACTGAGGAATTCCACTATTACTATTTTAAATCCACTTTTATATTTAACATTTTTAACGTACATTAAAATAATATTTTCAATTGAAAACAGGAGTTAATTCTGGTAAAAACCCAGCTGAGTCTCTCTAGCCGTGCTGTTGTTATTTGTCACCTAGCAGTGTCCCTAGGGGGATGATTTGCTGTTGCTTTCTTACAGGCAGAGTCTAGAGCAGTGCCAGTCTTTGGTGCTGCTGAGTTATCCCACCTCCTGTTTTACTGCATTTGCCCCAGGTGGAGAACTTCAAAAACAAACCTGTGGCAATGCACTAAGTACACCTCAGAAACTCTCTGAGCAATTATCCCAATGGTCCCTGTGTTCCCATCTCCTTAAGCATCTCTCCTCTCTGCAGAATCCTTCTTCCCTGGCATGCTTTTTCTTTGGAGCTCATATTTTATGATGATGATAAACATCATCTTGGGTTGTTTTTCTTCATCTAAGTCTGTGGTCAAGAGCAGATGAAGCTAAAAGTGTGCATCTTTTTTTTTAGTGCTTCCAGCTAGATTCATCAGCTCTCCTCAGTCAACCAGTGTAATTGGCTTTGGTCATAGGAAACAACAAATTGTTTGCAGATATTCCTTTGCCCCTTCCCAGAAAATCTCCTGTCTGAAGGAGTTAACGTCACAGGGTCAGGGAACTGGAAGGAAATAAGGGCAAAGAAGCTGGTGAAGGGTCTGGAGAACAAAGCTTATGAGGAGCAGCTGAGGAAACTGGAGTTGTTCTGTTTGGAAGAGAGGAGGCTGAGGGGAGACCTCATTGCTCTGTGAAAGGAGGGTGATCAGCTTCTTCTTCCTAGCACCAGGTGATAGAACAAGAGGAAATGGCCTGAAATTGTGCCAGGGGAGGTCCAGGTTGGAAAAATTTCTTTGCTGCAAGACTGGTCAGCCATTGGAACAGACTGTCCAGGGAGGTGGTAGAGTCACCTCCTTGGAGGTTTCAAGAAACCTGTGGACATGACACTTCGGGACATGGTTTAATGGCCCTGGTGATGTTGGGTTGATGATTGGACTGGATGATCTTAGAGGGGTTTTCTAACCTAAACAATTCTGTGATTCTCAGAAAATATTGCTCACTAAGGAGACAAGTAGGGTAGGATATAATCTGTCCTATAGAGCAGGACAAATCAAGTTTTCCACCTGGCACTTAGTGAAATGAAAAGATGCCAGCAGTGATAGCGTTGGCATAAATGGGGACAAAATCCTGTGAGCACACTATACAGAAGGATACTCTGCCCAAAGTGTGAATTTCCCCACGGGAAAACTTGCTTTGAACTCGAAAAGATGCTGAAATTAAAGACTTTGCCTTCTTTGAGATTTCTGTGCCAGTGCCAAGGAGGCCAAGTGCAATCAATATACAAACATTGATCTGGTCAAGCTCCTTCCAGAATGCTCTGTAAAGTGGAGTGCAGCAGATGAAGAGCCAGCTCAATTCTGTGGGGACAGGCTACAGACAAGTCCATAAATAGAATCATAGGCTGATTTGGCTTGGAAGGGACCTTAGAGGTCATGTACCCCAACCTCCCTGCCATGAACAGGGATGCCTCTCAGCTAGATTTCCCTGGAGGAGCCTGTGGATCATGAGCAGAGTCAGAGACTTCTTAACTGCAGTTTCTGCTTCCAGCCATCTGATTTTCTTTTTGTGCCTGAGAAGTGACTTGAAGGAGGACTACTGAGGGCTGAAAAGCTTGAACAGCATTATCTAGCATTCTGCAGGAATGATGTTCATACAGATGCCATGTGGCTGCAGTGTATAATAACATCTTTAGCTACATTCAGGCTTAGTGCAGAGAGACTGGAGACTCCGCAAGAGAGCACCTTGGAGTGCTGCTTACAGCAGCTGAAGATGAGCCAGCATGCACCCAGGTGGCCAAGCATCCTCTGCCTGGGCCAGGAACAGTGTGGCCAGTAGGACCAGGGCAGTGATTGTTCCCCTGTGCCAGCGCTGGTGAGGCTGCACCATGAGTCCTGGGTTCAGCTTTGTGCACCACAGTATAAGAAAGACATTGAGGCACTGCAGGGTGTCCAGAAAAGTACAAGGAGACTGCTGAAGGGCCTGGAGAACAGGTCTGGTGAGGAGCAACTGTTTGATAAACAAAACTTCAAGACTTTAGTGTGACAGAATTACTCCAGCAACAAAAGGTGAAGAAGACTTCTCCAGACTGTGTGCAGCAGAAATAGAGCAAATTGGCTACATCCCAGTGGGGCTGCCCTGCATTGATAACTCTGCCTTAGAGCAGTTGTTACTCAAAACTGACATCTCCACAGTTGCTGATAATTGCAGTCTGGTAGCTGGGGCTCAGTGCGAGGCACAATGAGACAACTGTAGTGCAGGAGCTGTGAGCAGGGAAGTTGGGAGACATGCAGAGAAATCAAGTGTGGAAACTAGGATAAAACCCTGAGAAATTAAATAGCAACAGGAAAACTGTTTGAGTCTGACACTTGTAAATCAGTGTGCAGAAAGAAATGTCTGAGTGTGCAGCTGCAACGAGATAATCAGGTACCCCTTGCTGGAGTGAGCTGGAAAAGCATCCAAATGCCAAGGTGAGAATTGGCACGTAAAGCAGACTCCAAAGAGCCTCTGCTCTGCACTGGAGCACCAGCTCTGCCTGTTTCTCCTCTTCTCCTGACACCACCAAAACACAGAGTCACAAAATGATGATTGGAAGTGGTGAAAGGGATCCTTGGAGATCATCTAATCCAACAGCCCTTGTAAAATGGGGTCACAAAGAGCAGGTAGCCCAGGATTGCATCCCAACAGGTCTTGAATGTCTCCAGAGGAGACTCCACAACCTGTCTGGGCAGCCTGCTCCAGGGCTAGTTTGCTGTACATCAGCAGTGATGCTTGCTGAGGAGGTTATAAGGGCAGTGTCTCAGCACAGCCATGTGCACACACTTGTGTCTGGCCAAAGGCCTCCTCTAGAGCACAGGAACGATTCCTCTGCCTTCCCTGCCTGTTGCATTCCTTCAGCTGCATTATTTTTCACTGACAGCACAGCCCTGAGGCCCTGCTCAGGTGTGTGGCAGAGACCTGCCTTTGCATTGCACACAGCTGAGCAGATGCTGCCCTTCTGCTCTGCTGGAACACCTCACGTAAGTAACAGAGGGACAGGAGGGCAGGACCTGTGAGTTGAAATAAGGCAGCCAAGGAGAGCAGTGCTCAGT
This sequence comes from Psilopogon haemacephalus, assembly GCA_013396835.1. Taxonomy (NCBI): domain Eukaryota; kingdom Metazoa; phylum Chordata; class Aves; order Piciformes; family Megalaimidae; genus Psilopogon; species Psilopogon haemacephalus. Next base: position 118,298 of record VWZI01002824.1, read on the forward strand.
CTCCTGCTGTCCCTTGGCCTCTTCCTGCTCTAACTGATAGAGTGTCACCTGAGGGAGCTTCACTAGCTTGTTACATGCCACCGTTTAGGTCCTTAATTCATTGATACTGTATCATGGTCTGCATCAGGAATGGTGTGGCCAGGCTAGAGAAGGTGAGGGTTGGTCTCTTCTCCCAGGTGACAAGTGATGAGAGAAAATGTCTTCAAGTTTCCCCAGGGCAGGTTTAGGTTGGATATGAGAAGAAACTTCTTGACTGAAAGGCTTTTCAAGCCCTGTAACAGGCTCCTCAGGCAGGTGGTTGAGTGGCCATCCCTGGAGATGTTTCAAAGAGGCAGAGATGTGGTGCTGAGGGACATGGTCTAGCACCAGCACTGGTAGAGCCACATAATGGATGGACTTAATGATCTTAAAGGGCTTTTCTGACTGATAATATGGGAATGTCACAGGCATCAGTCAAGAGCTGGTCTATCATAGTAGTTTTGGTTTCCTGCTGCTGGTCCCTTTATAGCTTTATGTCTTACATCCCTATATATTGTGCAATGCCTGCTGCAGCATGGCCATGTCATCAGGCTGATTTGCTGTGGGAACAGTCTGGTCGTCCTGTCCTCACAAAAGGATGCTCAGTGTCAGTTTATCTATGCACAGACTGCATTGTTGTCTCACCAAATAGTGTCTCAGCACTAGGATTGCTTCATTAGGTTCATCCTACCAGACATCATCATGCAGGAGCCAAGAATAGCTCATTGAATCCAAACTAATGATTAGAAAGGAAGAACAGCTCTGATGGCTGCTCCTGAGCCAGAACACAGGGTGCAGCCGTTCAGGAGCTGGCGCTCAGCACACATGGAGCTATGCAGCATGCTTCTGCTGGTGGACAGGCTCTTTCCTTCACACTGAGCACAAGTCCAAGGTGTTCCTGAATCATCATATAATCATAGAATATTAGGGGTTTGGACTTCCAGACATGATTGAGTCCAAGCCCCCTGCCAGACCAAGATCACCTAGGGCAGGACACACAGAGACACATCCAGGTAGGTCTTGAAAGTCTCCAGAGAAGGAGACTCCACAACCTCTCTGGGCAGTCTGTCCAGGGCTCTGTCACCCTCACACTGAAGATTTTTTTTCCCCATGTTGAGGTGGAACTTCCTGTGCTTCAGTTTGTGTGCATTACCCCTTGTCCTATCACAGGACAACACCAAAGAACCTTATGCTTGACACCTACCTTCATTTGTCATCAGTAAGTTTGCAGATTACACCAAACTGGGTGGCAGTGTTGATCTGCAGGAGGGTAGGAAGGCTGTACAGAGGGACTTGGATAGATTGGATGGATGGGCCAACATCAATGGCATAAGCTTCAACAAGGCCAAATGCCAGATCCTGCACTTGGACCACAACAACCCCAGGCAACACTACAGGCTTGGTGCAGTGTGGCTGGAAAGCTGTCTAGGAGAGACCTGGGGGTTGTAATAGACAAAAAACTCAGTATGAGCAAGCAGTGTGCCCAGGTGGCAAAGAAGGCCAAGGGCATCCTGGCTTGGATTAGAAATGCTGTGTCCAGCAGGAGTAGGGAGGTGATTGTCCCCATGTACTTGTCTCTGGTGAGGCCACACCTCAAGTATTGTTTTCAGTTTTGGGCACCTCATTGCAGGAGAGATGTGGAGGTGCTGGAGTGAGTGCAGAGGAGGGAAAGGAAGCTGGGATAGGGCCTGGAGAATAAATCTTATGAGGAGTGACTGAGTAAGCTGGGGGTGGTTAGCTTGAGGAAGAGGAGGCTGAGGGGAGACCTCATCACTGTCTACAGCTGCCTGAAAAGATATTGTGGAGATGCTGCTGGTCTCTTCTCACATGTAATTAGAACAAAATGGAACGGCCTCAAGCTGCAACTGGGTAGGTTTAAACTGGACATTAGGAAAAGGTTTTTTCCACAGAGAGTAGTCAGGCGTTGGAATGAGCTGCCCAGGGAGGTGGTGGAGTCACTGACTATGGATGTGTTTGAAAGTCGTTTGGATGTGGTGCTTGAGGATATGGTTTAGGGTGTACCTTGTGGACTAGGAATATCAGTTGGATTTAGTGACTCTGAGGGTCTTTTCCAACCAGAATGTTTCTGTGATTCTGTGATCTATCTATCTACCTACCTACCTGCCTACCTACCTTATCTATCACTAGTTTTTTCCTCAGACACCAGAAAGCCCTAGGAGCAGGCAGCACCAGCTGGTCCTAGCCCAGTTACCTCAGCCCAGCTCAACTTTTCACTGATGCTCAGCACACATTTTAGGGAGGATGAAACTCAACAAAAAACTTCTGCGGCAGCTCAGCTGAAGCTGTCTCTACAGGGTTTTGCTGTCTGTCTGTCCTGGTCGCCCAGGGGATTACACATCCTTTAGAAATGCAAAGTCTGCCATACTGTTAATCTCTTGCCGCTCACTAACATCTCATTCTGGCTTTGTCTAAAACGCATCCAGCTGTTCTTCACTCCTTGAAAGTGAATTTTTGCAGCCAAAGCAGTGAAAGTTTTGATGTCTTTCATTACTGAGTGGTGTCACCATGCCCACAGGATCAAAGTTACTGTTGCCGTTGTCCTCTTTAACTAGGTGTTTTCCTTACTGAAGAGTTAGGTTTCTACTAGAACTTTAGAACAACCCTGAGATCATGCTCTTTAACAAATCTGGTTTAGAAATGTTATTAATATCTCCAGAGGCTGAAAAAACTCTGCTGGTTTGCCACATTAAGCTTCCCCTCTCCTCTGCTGAACCGTTTGGTAGCTCTAGGCTATGTGCTAATGCTGCAGAGGCACAGAGGGATCACTGCCACCAGGAATTTTTAAGCAGATGACTGTTTAACAAACCAAGTGAGGAGGGAAGCTGGGGCAGTGATGCAATCCAGCAGCAGCACAGCTCTCCATTCACAGAGGCTGGAGCCAGAGGCACTTGCACAAGCTGTTCTCCAGGCTTCTTGCAGAACTGCAGAAGGAGAAAGTGGAAGCAGAGGGCAGGTTACATCCCAAAAGCCTTCCAAACTGTTGTCTTGAATTCAGACAAGTTGCCTTATCAGACTGTTTTGGATTTGGAATTCAATGAGTTACAAGAGTTTAAAACTAAGTCCCCAGTTATACAAATGTCCACTAAAGCATCAAAGACATTTTCCATGCCCTTTCTTCCCAGCCTGGCCTGACTGTGGAAGACATTTCTCTGATTTTGGGGCCAACATACCTCAGTTTTATCTGGCAGCCAGCCTCAAGCATTCACTTTGAAATGTTATCACAGAATGCCAGGTTGGAAGGGACCCCAAAGACCATCTGGTTCAACCTTTAGAGCTAAACGTATTCTGCAGTCTTCCTGAACACTACGTGGCCTGATCTAACAGACCTGTGTTGAGGAGTTGCTGTGGTGGTCCAGTCTGACCTCCTGCACACATTCTCCTAACCATGTATGAAAATCATAATCCCAGGTTAGATACTATATTTGTTCTGTTTAGCAATATTAGTTCTAAATTTAGGCTGTAAATTTGGTACCTGCAAGTAAGTGAGATACAAGAATAAGTAGGACTGAAGAGCTGAGAGAAGTCATGTGTTGATTCCAAAATCCTTTGCCTGATTTTCAGTTGATGTCACCCAAGTGCTGGATCCTACACTTGGGTCATACCAACCCCATGCAACACTCCAGGCTTGGGGCAGAGTGACTGGAAACTGCCCAGCAGAAAAAGGCCTTAGAGTGCTGGTTGACAGCCAACTGAAAATGAGCCAGCATGTGGCCAAGGCAGCCACCAGCATCCTGGCCTGCATCAGCAATGGTGTGGCCAGCAGGAGGAGGGAAGTAATCATGTCCCTCTACAGGGCACTGGTCAGGCTGCGCCTCAAATCCTGGGTTCAGTTTTGGAGCCCCCACTACATGAAGGACATCGAGGTGCTGGATCATGTTTAAAGAAAGGCAGTGAGGCTTATGAAGGGTCTGGAGAACAGTTCTGGTGAGGAGCAGCTGAGGGAATTGGGATTGTTTAGCCTGGATAAGAGGAGGCTGAGGAGAGACCTCATTGCTTCCTACAACAACCCAAAAGGGGCTGGACTGAGGTGAGAGTTGGTCTCTGTAGTATCAGGTGATAGAACAAGAGGAAATGGCCTGAAATTGTGCCAGGGGAGGTCCAGGTTGGAGAGTAGGAAAAAAATTCTTTGCTGTAAGAGTGGTCAGGCAATGGAACAGGCTGCCCAGGGAAGTGGTGGAGTCAGCATCCCTGGAGATGTTCAAGAGATGTGTGGACATGGCACTCTGGGACATGGATTAATGGCCCTGGTGATGTTGGGTTGATGGTTGGACTGGATGATCTTAGAGGGGTTTTCCAACCCAAACATTTCTGTGATTCTATGCTTTGCAGTTACAGCAAGCGGGCATAAGAGCCAGTGTTACAGGAGAGTGTGGCAGCTGAGGGCAGGAGCTCTTTGCTCTCACACTCTCAGTGCATCTCCCCAAAGCCCCCCCTGCCTAAACCTCTTTTCTGCTCTGTACAGAACTGCTCACGCAAGAGCTAAAGCTGATGCTGCGGATCAGGCTGCTCAGGCTGCTCGCCAGGAGTGTGACATTGCAAGAGCAGTTGCCAGAGAACTTTCACCAAATTTCTACCAACCAGGTAACTGGAGATTGGGGGTGAGGGGTGTGGCTAGTTTGGGGTTTTTGTTACACGGTTATCATTGCAGGGCAAAGGTTCTGGGTGGATTTCAGTGTCAATGTTGTCACTTACACAGCAACAATAATCCTGGGTGAGCCATGAGGGGTGTGCATTGCTGGAAGAAGTTACGATTACAGTTTGGAAGCATCTGATGAATTTTGCTTTGTATGAGAACAGCTGAATGATGAAGAATCAGTATCAAGCATACAACTTTCCTCAAACCAACCCATTCTTCAGGGTAGTGTCACAGGCAGACTTCAGAGAGCACATATCAGGAGGAATTTGGGCTATTTTTGTAATGTGTTCTGAGGGGAATGATCCTTAATTTTTCTACCATCCAATGGAATTCCCACAGTCCTGGAGAAGGTTTTACCATTACAGACGATGCTTCCCAGCATAAGAAGGACACAGAGCTGTTGAAGTAAATCCAGAAGAGTGCCATAAGGATGATCCAAGGGCTGGAGCACCTCTGCTATGAGGACAGGTGGAGGGAGCTGAGGTTGTTCAGCCTGGAGAAGAGAAGACTCTCCACCTCTCACATGCAGAGTTGCCATAGAAAGAAGCAAAGTGGAGTTTTCATTAGTTTTTTTTTCTGGTATCTTTCCATGATATTAATATTTTTGTGTACTGCTCTACTTAAGGTTGGATAAAATAGACCTCCATTTGCCAATTTAAAGTCTTTTCTTTCACCTAACAAATGAGCTGAGTCATATCTTGTTGCTACTTTACAAAGACCTGCCTGTGCTTGCATGCTGATAGAGATAAGAGCTCTGAGATTCACTTCCTGCCATCTTCTGCACGTCCTTGTTTCAGACACAAACCTTCTTTTTCCTCCATTTACCCACATGGTGGCTGCAGGCTAATATTGTGACCTTCAAAATCAAAGAACAACATTCTTGAATGTCTTCTCACAAGCCAACAATTTCCTCCAGTTTTTACTAGAAATTAGCACAGTACAGAACTTGGTACTGGATTATTGCTGTCAGCTTGAAGGAGTTGTTCAGTCTGAAGAAGAGAAGGCTCTGGGGACATCTTAGAGCAGCCTTCCAGTGTTTGCAAAGATCTGCAGGAGGGCTGGAGAGGGACTTTTTACAAAGGCGCAAAGTGACAGGACAAGGTATAATGGCTTCAGGCTTGAAGAAGCTCCATTTAAATGAGACATGGGGAAGAAATACTTCCCCATGAGGGTGGTGAGGCACTGGAACAGGTTGCCCAGATAAGCTGTGGAGGCCCCAAGGCTGGAAGTGTTGAAAGCCAGGTTGCATGGAGCCTTGAGCAACCTGGTCTAATGGAAGGTGTCTGCCCATGGCAGGCTGATTAGAACTGGATGATCTTCAAGCTCCCTTCCAACCCAAAGCATTCTGTGATCCCATGAGTCTCTGATAAGAGAAAGCTTTCCACTTTGCTAAATTGTCCTGAAAATAAGTTCCTGTGGAAAAGCATCATTTTTCTCTAATTGCTTGTGCTGCTCAGCACAATGTGTGCAGGTGTGCTGGCAGCAGCCAGTAAATGTCTGTGGTGCATCAGGAGGTCTCTTGAAAGAGGGGGGAAAAAAGTCAAAACAGCTCTATAAACAACAGTTAAGCTTTTTTTTCTCTCCCTCTGACTGAGCTCCTCATTACCTGTGCCTTAAGTCCATTTAGAAAATCCAAGAAGGCCACCAGCATCCTGGACTAGATCAGCAATAGTGTGACCAGCAGGAGCATGGCAGGGATTGTCCCCCTGGACTCAGCACTGGTGAGGCCACACCTTGAGTCCTGGGTTCAGTTTTGAGGCACTCAAAACACAGTCATTGAAGTGCTAGAGGGAACTGGGGTTGTTTAATCTGGAGAAGAGGAGGCTGAGGAGACTTCCTTGTTCTCTACAGCTGCCTGAAAGGAGGTTGGAGCAAGACTGGGGGCTCATCTCTTCTCCCAGGCCGGAAAGCATCCAGAGAATGGCCACAGGGATGATCAGAGGGCTGGGAGACCCTAGTAATGAGAGGAAATGGCCTTAACGTGCAGCAGGGGAGGTTCAGGTTGGACATGAGAAGAAACTTCTTCACTGAAACAGTTCTCAACCACTGGAACAAGCTCCCGAGGGATGTAGTTGAATCCCCATCCCTGGCAGTGTTTCAAAGAGGTAGAAATGTGGTACTGAGAGACATGGTTTAGCAGCGGGCTTGGTAGAGTTAGGGAGTGGTTGGATTGGATGACCTGAAAGGGCTTTTCCAACCCAAATACTATAATTCCATGATTATGTTCCATGACTAACAGGAGCTGTGTTCCCTAAGGTTGTTCACACTGGTCTCAGGCAAAAACAGTCTTTGCTGTAGCAGGGGTTTGTCTGATAGTTCATAGCTGTGGGGTTGGGAAATCCTTGAAGAGTCCTCCTCACAAAGCTTCACCTTTGGAGATATAGCAAACATTGCAGTCTTTATAGAGGCCACGTTTACAGGGCCTTTTTATCACCAAAGAAAATGAATTTGGAGAATTCCCAGCTCTTACCTGTTTGTTTCCTTCAGGCATCACTAAACTTGTAGATGTGTCAGAAGAAGGCATAGCAGAACAGACAACAAATGGAACCTGAGTCATACCCTCAATTCAAGGGAGTCATCCAGGGACACTTTGAGGTTGTCTTTGCTTGGAGAGAAACAATCAGCTCTGTTCTGTGTCTTGATCAAAGCCAGAGCAGGGCAGATGGCTCACGGGAGGGCTCCTTCCATGGTGTAACAGAAAAGAAAGGCTTTTGGCATCCAGTGAAATGGGGAACGTTGCTCAAGACTTAATGGATGCTTTGCCTTAGCTTTTGCAGTCTTCATTCCACAGGCCATCTCTAGGAGAGTCCTGTAAATCCATTCTCAGGAGGTAGGCTGAAGACTGGACAGCACAGCCATATTTGTCCATGTGCACAGGGATTCTGCTCTTCAGAGAATTGTGGAATGGGAGGAATCTCACAGATCATTTACTCAAACCTCCCTGTCATGAGCAGGGACACCTCTCAACAGGTTGCTCAAGGCCTCATCTAACCTGGCCTTGAACACCTCCAGGGAGGGAGCATCCATATCCTCCCTGGGCAACCTAGTTTGAGTGACTAAGACTTGATTACATGAAGGAGAAGTAAAACTGCTTTGTTGCAGGGTCGGAATGGTCTGGGCACTTTACCAGAAAGTAGATGATCTGCCAGGCCAGCCAGCTGCCAGGAGAACATTTCCACCTCACCAGAACAAGCCTTTTTGCTCCTAAACAAGGCAGGAAAGAAGTCAAGGAGCAGCTTATCAATGCTCTCTAAAGAGAGAGACAGAATTTCTTAAAGTGAAATACATGAGAAGAAAACAAAGATTTCCTGGTGAAAAGAATAGGAATCAGTTGGATTTTACCAGTGGTTTTCCTTGTGATGTTTGGTTGCTGTGACAGCATCAGCATAAAGGTGCTGAACATCACAGGCTTCATAAGGAAGTGTTCTGCAGCTTACTCTAAGGCAGTTTCTGAAGGCTTCTAATGCCTTTAAAGAACAGCTGTGTTTTGCATGCTCTTTAACCAGTGGTCTTTGCCTGTATCCTCAGAAGATAACAAATCCTGTACCGATTCACAGATTGTATTGGGTTGGAAGGGACCCTCAAAGGGCATCTTGTCCAACCCCCCTGAAGTCAGCAGGGACACCTCCAACTAGAGCAGGCTGCCCATGCTTCCCATCTCCCTCCTCTATGCCACCTCCACCTCCTCCAGTGCACAAAATGCAAACTCCATATGGACAGGAAGGAGAGATTGCTGCCTGATGCTAATTAACTGGAATGTACTGGCTAAATGCATGTGGACCAGGACAGATTTTTTTTTGTTTCAAAAGCCAGTTCCAAGCAGCATTTTGCCTGATTAGAGTTACCAACCATGCCTTGCAGCAGACTGAAGCTCAGTGGTTATTTTTAGTTATAAAAGAGCCTGTTCGTTTTCTGAAATCATTGAACATACGGCTTCATCATCCTCACACAACTGCTGTCAGGATTCTTGCTACAGCAGTTTTTCTCCACAAGTTATTGTGTCTGTCATCTTTCTGCACAACTCTGCAGAAGCCGAAGCCTGTAGAAGTGTCCCAATGCACAACTGCTGTATTTGGGACTCAAAGTAAGGAGATGAGCTAAAAGGAAGTAAAAGTTTGGGGCTTTGTTCTTGCCCTCCTCTTTATACCTCTTGTCATAACTCTTTCCACAAGTTGACTTCCAATTTACCACCAGTCTCACCAAGCCCAAGGCACAGACACTTCCATCCTTCCACATCATTCCCTTTGCCCAGTTCAAGGCCCTTCCTGGTTCCTGGAAGCCTGCACCCATCTTGCCCCACTGCCATGCCCTGCTCCACAGATTGAGACTTGAGATTAGGAAGAAATTCTTGATGGTGAGAGTGGTGAGACACTGGAACAGGCTTCACTGGGAGGTTGTGGATGCCCCCTCCCTGGAGGTGTTCAAGGCCTTGAGCAACCTGGTCTAGTGGAGGGTGTCCCTGCTCATGGCAGTAGGGCTGGGACTGGATGATATTTAGTGTCCCTTCCAACCCATTTTATGGATCTCTGAATCTGCAACAAGGGCATTCTTGGGAGGAGGAAAGGGGTGAGAGGATTTAATTCTTTGGGATGCTTTCACAATCTACCCAAGATACTTCAGAGTCACTCAGTCAAATTATTTTCCTACCAAAAAATGCATGTAAGTAGTTTTGAGGAAATTTACTTTAAAAATTTATAAGAGAAGGAGCTGGGTTCCTGCAGAGATCTAAAGCTACTGCAATCACTCTGATTTGCATAGGCTTCCTTTAAGTACTGCAGTAGTTAATTAACTTACAGATATAACTTCTAGTTGTTTAGTAAAGGCCACAGAATCTAACTACTAAGTGAGCTAGATAGAAGCACCCTGGACTGCTGTTTTAGCTGTGACAGCTGTGACTCGAGATAGATTCTTGAATTCTAGCCTAGGTAGACCTGCCTGAACAGCCACCATGAGATCATTAATTACAGCAATAATCTGAGAGAAGGAGGTTAGTAGTGTCTCCTTTCTCCTGTTCACAATTCTTTGTTTGCTTCCAAAAGAACCTTTCCTGCCAGTGGAGAGCCACAAAGGTGCTGAGAGGCCTGGAGCATCTGTCTGACAGAGAGGCTGAGAGCGCTGTGGCTATTTGGCCTGGAGAGCAGACCCAGAGTGGATCTTCTCAACGCTCAGCAAGAGCTAAAGAGTTGGGATCAAGAGGATGGGGCTGTGCTCTTTTCAGTGGTGCTTAGTATTGCACAAGAGGCAAAAAGCACAAACTGGAACCCAGGAGGTTTCACTGGAAATTAAGAAAAAAAATTAGTACTGGAGCCCTGGAGCAGGCTGCTCAGAGAAGTTGTGGAGTCTCCTTCTCTGGAGACTTTCAAACTTGCCTAGGTGTATTCCTGTGCATCCTCACCTAAGTGATCCTGCTTTGGCAGGGAAGTTAGACTTCATGATCTCGAGGGTCCTTCCAGCCCCCACCATTCTGTGAACCTGTATGATTCTGTGATTCCAGGACAAGCAACCTGCTCAGTCATAGCCTGCTCCAGTAAATGTCTATACTGGTCCGTCACAGTGTCCATTAGCCAAGGGCACGATGAAGGAGGGTCTATCACATGGGAGTATTATCACAGTGTCAACATTTCCATTGTAAATCCTATTTATATCTATGTCATAAATATTTGTGCCATGGTGAAATTCAGCTAAAAAGGTCTGTGTGGTGAGAAGGCTCCTCTCAGTGCTCACATTGTGGTGATTTAGCTGGAAAGGATTTTATTATACTTGGGAGAGATTAAATTCTGTTGGAAAATGTGAAGTTTGTATTTTTTTTTAAAACATACGCTGTAGGTTAGGTGAACCTTGAACTAGATAATCTCTAGAGATCTCTTCCAGCCCCCACCATACTTGGATCCTGGGATTGAGCAAAACCAAGTGCAGGGTCCTGCACCTGGGCTAGAACAATCCTCATTATCAGTCCAAGCTGGGGGATGATGAGATTGAGAGAAGCCCTGCAGAAAAGACTTGGGGGTGCTGGTCACAAGAATCACGGAATCTTGGAAAGGACCTTGAAAGATCGTCTAGTATAATCCCCAGAAGAAGCTGGGCATGAGCCAGCAATGGGTGCTTGTAGCCCAGAAGGCCAGTGGCATCCTGGGCTGCATGAAAAGCAGCGTGGGCAGCAGATGGAGAGAGGTGATTCTGCCCCTCTGCTCTGCTCTGGTGAGACCTCACTTGCAGCGCTCTGTCCAGCTCTGGAGCCTGCAACACAGGAAGAACATGGACTTGATGGACGAGGGGCAATGGTCTGAAAACAGAGAACAGCTGCTGTAGCAGCTCCAGTCACAGGATCACAGAATCTTAGGGGTTGCAAGGGACCTCCAGAGATCATCCAGTACAGGCTCCCTGCAATGCAGAACCACTTAGGGCAGGTCACACAGGAACATGTCCAGGTAGATTTTGAAGATCTTCAGAAAAGGAGACTCCACAGCCTCTCTAGGCAGCCTGCTCCAAGGCTCCAGCACCCTCACAGCAAAGAAATTTCTCCTTGTGTTAGGATGGAATTTCCTGTGATAGAGTTAAGGTCCATTGCGCCTCACCCTGTCACTGGGTACCACAGAAAAGAGACTGGCTTTATCCTCCTGACAGCCACCCTTCACGTATTTGTAGGCATTGATATGGTCCCCTCTCAGCCTCCTCAGAACTAAACAGTGCCAAGTCTCTTAGCCTTTCCTTCATAAGAGAGTTGCTCCAGGCCCTTCATCATCTTTGTAGCTCTCTATTGAACTCTCTCCAGCAGTTCCCTTTCCCTCTTGAACTGGGGAGCCCACAATTGGACACAATACTCCAGATGTGATCTAACTAGGGCTGAGCAGAGAAGAAGGAGAACCCACTTTGGCCTGCTGGCCACACTCTTCTTGATGCACCCGAGTTTAACATGGGCCTTCTTGGCCACGAGGACACGTTGCTGTCCCATGGAGAACTTACTATCAACCAGGACTCCAAGGTCCTTCTCTGTGGAGCTACTCTCGAGCAAGTCACCCCCTAACCTCTACTGGTGCATGGTGTTGTTCCTCTGCAGGTACAGCACTATACACTTACCCTTGTTGAACTTCATGAGATTCTTCTTTGCCCATCTCTCCAGTCTGTCCAGGTCTCACTGAATGGCCACACAGCCTGACAGGGTGTCACCACTCCTCCCAGTCTCTGTGCTGGAGCAGCTGTTTTGGTCTGTGCTGGAGCAGCTGTTTTGGTCTTTGCAGGAACCACTACAAGAGAGCACAGTGCCACAGAACCTCCATCCAAAACCTGAGCGCAGTGCAGGGAGACTGGCAGCAGAGCAGTCAGGTCACAGACCACACTGTGTAGCTCTCTTGTGCTGTGCAAACATCAGAGCAGAGCAAGCACAGGGGCATGAGAACCTGCCTTGGGTTTGGCCAAGGTGTGTGCGTGGCTATGCATTGTGAGCAGTCAATATGTGCTGTGGGCAGTGAATCAGTAACTCAGCACTCTTGGTCTGGTGTATGACAGGAGTGTTTGATGTGCCTTTAGAGAAGGCCCCATTTCTATCCATGTCAAAGCCAGGAAAACAGCACTGACAAGTGTGTGGAAGATGGCAGAACTGCATGAAGAGATGTCCTCGATTCAGAAAAGGCTTTTTCGGTTAGAAACATGTCCTTGGCAAGGGATTGGGCCAGGTGATCTTCAAAGGTCTCCTCTGACCATAAACCATTTTATGATTCCATTTTATGGTTTGTGTGTTCTAGCAAAACTAGGTGGAAGGTGTTGTGATACAGCATGAAAGTGCTTTCTGAGGAGAGAGAGCAGTTGAAAGGACAAACTTGGTCCATGGTTATTTGTGTGTTTGAGGTTCTGTGCAGGGCATTACACAATCTCTACCAGCGACTGCTTGTTGCAGGGGCAATGGCTTGAATCTGGAGCAGGGTGGGTTTAGCTTGGACATCAGGATGAAGTTCTGCACAATGAGAGTGGTGAAACACTGAAGCAGGTTGCCCAGGGATGTTGTTGAGGCCCCATCCCTGGAGACTCTCAAGGTCAGACTCAATGTGTCCCTGGGCAGCCTGATCTAGTTGAAGGTGTCCCTGCTGAGTGCAGAGTTTGGGCAAGATGCCCTTTGAGTGTTCCTTTCAACCCAGTAAATCTTTCCTTTGGAAGAAGGGAAAGCTGTTTGCAAGGCTGCTTTCAGACCTGTTTCTGTTCAGTGGCAGCACCTTTTGCAATTACTCCTAGGTGGAAAATTGGTGTAGTGTGGCTTCCAGGTAGCTGAGTGCTGTTGCGCCTTTGTCAGGCTGTGGCACAAGGGGGATCACACACAACGTGCTCTCTTTGTGCTGTGTTTTTAGGTCATGTCAGTAGGAAATGGTTTGAAGGACAGCAGGCTGCCAGATCAAATCACAACAGAGCAAGTTCATGCAGGCATCACTCTCCATGACGTCCATGGAGCTAGGGAGTGAGGAACCATTGGCACATGATAGTTTCTGTGCCTCCAATGCAGCAGGAGAGGAAAGGCTACCAGGGGTACTGCTTGAAGAAGCAGCAATGCTAATGGCAGAGTGAAAAGCCTTAAGTGTGTCAGCTGGAGAAAACTTGAGCAAAGCAAAGGGATTGCCAAGGCAAGGACTGGAGAGCAGCAAAGCTGATAAAGGTCTAGAGAATAACGCTTATGAAGAGCCACTGAAGGAACTGGAGTTCTTTAGTCTGGAGAAGAGGAGGCTGAGAGGAGACCTCGTTGATCTTTACAACTCCCTGAAAGGGAGTTGCAGGGAGGAGGGAGTTTCTCCCTTCTCTCTGGTACCTGTTGAGAGGAGAGGACATGGGCTGAAATTTGGCCAGGGAGACTTTAGGTTGGACATTAGGAACAACTTCTGTGCTGCACGTGTGGTCAGGCATTGGAACAGGCTGCCCAGGGAGGTGATGGAGTTACCTGGCCTGGAGCTATTCAAGTACTGTGTGGAGATGGCACTTTGAGATGTAGTTTAATGGTGGTGTTAGGTTGATGATGGTCTTAGAAGGCTTTTCCAACCCGAACAGTTCTATGATTCTGTGATTACAAAACATTCCAAAGAACAAACATTGTCTTTTAGAGTACTTTTGGATTGTGGAAAACATGCAGGTTTTCCCCTCTTGTTTACCTTATAGCTTGCTTTTCTGGGCATATGTGGTACTTCCATGCTAGTGGCATTAAGCCCAAGGGGGCAGGGAAAAGAACGAATTGTAAGATAGCCAAAAAAAAAAAAAAAAAAAAAAAAAAAAAAAAAAAAAAAAGTTTGAAAAAACAGGGAAATNGGAATTTAAAAATTAATTCAGGCAAGATTTTGGATTTGCCCTTTGCTAGGAAAGCTGCTTACTAGTGATGAAAATGTTGATCACTGAAATGCAGCCAGAGGACAGAAGGTAAAACGGGCATCCAGAGCTCACATTATTTGACACCTCACCAGTGTCACAGTCCCTTTCATCTCAGTTTTTTCTCTTGTGTGCCATGCTTGATTTTTAAACTCCAGCAAATGTAGGATTTGGGGGCTTCATTCTGCACAGTTCAGCAGAGCTTTTACTCCAGCTGGCATTGCCAGCTTCAGGTGCAGCCAGAGGAGGTCACCAAGGGCCATGGTGAATTCAGAAATCAGGAAGTGACATCCCTGTGCCTCCCTGGCAGTAAGGCATTGCTCTCTAGGGAAATCCCACCTCCCACCTGGAATACATCAGATGCCCTCTTAATGTCTAGGGACCAGAAATCTGGCATACCTTGCTGCACATGGACCCAACCATAGAGAAACTGCACCTTTCCATGCCCTGTTGCTGGCATGCTGTATCCATCAGAAGGGTCCTAAAGACACAGTGGGTGACAACCTCTCAAACTGCCATTAGAAAGCATTTCTTTATCAAGAGAGTGTTCAAACTCAAACAGGCTTCCGAGAGTGATGCTCAATGCCCTAAGCTTGAACTTTTGCTCTATGCTTCTCTTCTCCTGGATGGGCTGAGGCCAATGGGATGACAGTAACCAAGGCCACAGCCAAGATCCTGCACTTGGATCACAACAACCCCAGGAACAGTCTGGGCTCGGGGCAGAGTGACTGTAAAGTTGCTTGGTAGAGAAAGACCATGGGGTGCTGCTTGACATCTGGCTGAAGAAGAGCCAGTGTGTGCCCATGTGGCCAAGAAGTCCACCAGCATCCTGGCCTGGATCAGGAACAGTGTGTCCAGCAGGACCAAGGCACTGATTGTGCCCCTGTACCCAGCAATGGTGAGGCCACACTTTAAGTCCTGGGTTCCGTTTTGGGCTCTTCACTGCAGGAAGGACATTAAGGTGCTGGAGCAGGTCCAGAGAAGGACAAAGCTGGTGAATGATCTGGAGAACAGGGCTGGCGAGGAGCAGCTGAGGGGATTGGGGTTGTTTATTCTGGAGGGGGCTGGGAGAGACCGTCTGGCTCTCTACAACTCCCTGGAAGGAGGTTGGAGACAGGTGGGAGTTGATCTCTTCTCCTTAGGAACAAGTGATAGGATGAAAGAAAATTGCCTCAGGTTGCCCCAGGGAAGGTTTAGTTTGGATATGAGAAGAAACTTCCAAACTGAAAGTGTTCTCCTCCATGGGAACAGGCTCCCCAGGGAGGTGGTTGCATCCCCATCGCTGGAGGTGTTTTTTAGAAGAGGCAGAGATGTGGTGCTGAGGGCCATGGTTAACACCAGCCTTGGTAGAGCTAGAGAATGGTTGGACCCAATGATCTGAAAGGGCTTTCCCAACCAAAACAATTCTGTGATTCTAAATCAGGCAGAGGACGTCTCTCAGAGCCAAGAGCTTCTTAAAGCCCCTTGTCTCATACCCATCAGTTTCTCCATGGCTATAACCCTCAGCTCTTCATCTCCAACCCCAGTTCCATCTTCCAGGATGGCAGGCAGTGATGCCAGACCTTTCCGAACCCATCCCCATATCTCTGCTGTGCTGAGGTCAGCAGCAAACACATCTTACCCTTGACACTGATGGATCCGAGGCAGCAGCCCAGCAGCTTAAGGCTTTTCCCCCCACTCTCCCCGTTGCCAGTGTAACTGTCAGAAAAAATCACAACAAAGCAGAGAAAGTGCTCATGACATTAATTAGAGCTCTGCCCTTGCCCTGCACATCTCCATAAGGATGCAGCAAACTGGACAGTAGGTCCTTAGCTGCACTTGGGTACTGACTTTCCAAGTCACTTCTTGGAGCAGACCGATCTTAAAAACAGAGCTTCTTTCAGTCTGAAGCCATCACCCCTCATCCTGTCACTGCAAGCCCTTGTAAAGAGTCCCTCTCCAGCTCTGCTCTTGTCCCCTACTAGAAGGCTGCTCCAAGGTCTCCTCAGAGCCTTCTCTTCTCCAGGCTGATCAACTCCAACTCTCCCAGCCCATCTCCATGGGGAAGGTTCTCCCATCATCTTCATAGCCTCCTCTGGACTCAGTCTAGCAGTTCCATGTCCTTCTTGTATTGGGGGATCCAGACCTTAAAGATCACCTAGTTCCAACCCCCTGCCATGGACAGGGACACCTTCCACTAGACCAAGCTGCTGAAGGCCTCATCCAACTTGGCCTTGAACACCTCCAGAGAGTCAGTCGATGTGTTTCTACAAAAACAATTTTTGCCAGTTAAAAGAAGTCTTAACTTAATTATTAAGTCTTACCTTAATAATTTAAATGATGCCAAAGTTCCTTCAGATGTGGAAACAGGATTTCTGGCAGGTCACTCAGTTGCACACACTGACTCTGGAGTTGAAAACTGCTCCCTGAAAGATCACCAACCCTGCTGTGGTAGGGATCCCAGCGGTGCCTCCAGCACTTGCTGAGCTCATCCTCCCTCAGTCCCACCCTTTTCCTGTATCCATGTTTTCTCTCTCACAAGGAGTCCCAGGTGCATGGCACTGGCTGGCTGGAACAGCGTGGCCTGAATCTCTCACGTGTAAATACAGATCTGTACTTTTTCCCTCATTATCCTGCAATCCCTCTCAAGCTTCAAATTTCATCCTGAGCTGATAAGCTACAAGGTCTCTCCCTAGCCTTCTTCAGCAGCAACATGTCCTTCAGGATGACATTTTCAGCCACTGCTTGAGAGACAGGTCTGAAGCAGCTCCACAATGCCAGTGTGGATGCCTGACTGGGCCATGGGGGAAAGCCTGCGGCTTGCACCTCTCTAACAATGCTGTGGCAGAACCAGAGCACACTTCTCTTCTCAGTGACAGGGCTGGCCATGCTGTCACATCACTCAGTGGAGCCTTTCCAGGAGTTCTGGTCTTCCCAGTGCAAGAGGGGCAGGAAAGATACTCCAGTGGAGGGTCACAGCGGTGCTGAGAGGCCTAGAGCATCTCCCTGAGGAGAAGAGGCTGAGAACCTGCAGAAGAGCAGACCAATGCTCAGCAAGAGCTAATGGGCAGGGGGTAAGAGGTTGAGGCGGGGCTCTTCTCAGTGGTGCTCAGTGACAGGACAAGGGGCAATGGGCACAAGATAAAACTCAGAAGGTTTCACTGGAACTTAAGGAAAAAACAGTTTGGTGTGAAGGTGCCAGAGCCCTGGCGCAGGCTGCCCTGAGAAGTTGTGGAGTCTCCTTCTCTGGAGACTTTCAAACCTGCCTGGATGTGTCACCTAAGTGCCCCTGCTTTGGCAGGGGCATTGGACTGGATGATTTCCAGAGGTCCCTTCCAACCCCACCGTTCTGGGATCCTATGAAGGATGTGATACACAAGAACGACACATGAAATTCTAGGTTTAGAACAACTGTAAGTGTGTCTGCAGCCAAACCAAAGCTTCACTCACCATCAATGAACTTCTGTCCAAGCTGGCTGGTAGATAGTAGGAAAATGTACCTTAGGCTTCCAGAGACTCTTCTCCCCAGACACTGGCTACCTCATGCTGTCCAGCTGCTGGCATCACAACAGTTAAATGAGCCAAAGCTTCCCCATGGCTGGCCTACAGGCAGCAAAGGTGCATCAGTTTGGAACTGAGAGCAGCAGGGCCAGCACGTGATGGTAAGAAAGCACACACATTTACCTACAAGGAAATACTCTCTTTACCTGAGTAGAAAATTTGTTTCTGCTTCCCAGACCAGATTCTCCTTGGGCACTGCATTTCTGATACAGTTTCTAGAAATGTATCTGCTAGTTGCTTGCACTGCAAAGTGAAAAACAAAATTCCAGGTTTATTTCCTAGACAGACACTCCCACCTTACCTTCTTCCCACCTTCAAATCCTATTCTCTTCTTCACTCACTGAGATCAGGCTGGTCTGTAGGATCAGATGCTAGTGACCCCCTTTCCAGATTCCCTTGGTCCTGATTCCTTTGCAGTGCTCCAGTGCTGAAGAAAAAGGGCTCTGTTGCCTGCATCTGTAGTGTTAGCTATTGTGTGCAGTTCTGGAGCCCCCAGCACAGGAAGGACTTGGAACTGCTGGAGAGGGTCCAGAGGAGGGCCATCAAGATGATCAGAGGGCTGGAGCACCTCTGCTGTTAGGACAGGCTGAAAGAGTTGGGGCTTTTCAGCCTGGAGAAGAGAAGGCTTTGAGGAGACCTTATAGTAACCTTCCAGTATCTGAAGGGGGCCTACAGGAAGGCTGGGGAGGGACTATTCACAAGATGTTGTAATGACAGGATGAGGGGGAATGGGTTCAAATTGATGTAGGGGAGATTTGAACGGGATGTTAGGAGGGAGTTCTTCACAGTGAGGGTGGCGAGGCACTGGAACAGGTTGCCCAGGGAGATTGTGGCTGCTCCCTCCCTGGATGTGATCAAGGCCAGGCTGGATGAGGTCTTGAGCGACCTGATCTAGTGGGAGATGTCCCTGCCTATGGCGGGGGGTTGGAACTGGATGATCTTTAAGGTCTCTTCCAACCTAAACCATTCTATGATTCTGTGATTCTGTTGCCTTTAACTCACGGGACAGGGTAAGTCCTGACAAGTACTCCTGGTCCTCAGAAGGGAGCAGGAATTGTGCTCTTGTTCCTTGGAGCTAGCAGGTCAGACAGGATCTGATTGCACTGAATGCAGCAAACAGATGGAAAGAAAGTCCTTGGGCAGTCTCCAAAGGTAATCAGCACAGAGCCAGGAATTGGAGTATTGGAAAGATCCCCCCTGGTGAGACTGGCGGCAAGGGTTGCATCTCTAATAGCCATATCTAGCCTGCTGCCGGGGTGGGAGGTTGAGCTGTTATATTATGTTAAGGCAATCCTGAATGTCTCACTGGGATGCAGATAGCTACAGATTCCTCTGGTGGGGCTCAGTGTCACCTAACTCCAAGTACTGCCAGATACCCACCAAAAATATGGCATGGCTAGCCTGGTGACAGCTTATTTGGGAAGCTCCAGTTGAAGGTGATACATTTGTTTTAGTTTTCCCTCCCACCAATCTCTCATGAAGACATGAGCAGCTGAGACCCAGCTCCTTTCTTATTTCACAAATTCCAGCACAGTTTGAAGGTCTTTGGAGGAGAGAAAAAGTCCCTCTGGCCAGGCTTGGGAGGCTTTTAGTTGATTATGGGAAGCACTGAAGAGTGGTGACACTTCTGAGGCCTAGATGTGTTCCTTGTGAATGTCTTCTGTCTGTCAATTGCCAACAAATATCAGTAAAAGTTTTCTATGGACATGTCTTGGGCAGTGGAGAGCTGTCACAGGATGGGGGGGTGAGGAGCAGAACAGAAGACACATAAGCAGTGCTGTAAGGCTGATGAGATGGTGTTCCTGCTGGGATGCTTTCACTGCCCCTGCTAGCATTTTGACAGCTCAATGCAATCTTTCTGCTATGAAGCCTTAATTTTGTTTTAATCGTAGTATTTCTGTTACTTTGTGTTTCAGGCCCTGATTATATCAAACAAAAATTTCAAGAAGGAATGGAAGTAAAAGAAAAACCTGAAGAAAAGGTTCAGGAGAAGCCACCTACCCCAAAAGAGTCACCTCACTTCTATCGAAAAGGTACTACCCCACCTCGGACCCCAGAAGCAAGTCCAAGGCACAGTCCTCCTCCTTCTTCTGAGTCTTCTCCTTCAAAGCAACAGAAAAGGCAAAGCTCCACTTCTGGGGCAAGACTCAATCAAGACAAAAAGCTCTTAGTCACTGAGAATATAACCCCCACAGTTAACAAGCCTTTATATTCAAAAGCATCAATGAAGGAGGAAGTAGCTGTGAAGCAGCAGCCCAAGTTTTCAGCCCATCACAATCCCACCAGCACAGAGAATGGGGAGCTGCATGGGCACTACCATGGCTACTATGTCAAAACCAATCCAGCAGTGCTTCCACAGATGCTCAGGGAAGAAGATGAATATATCAACCCCTCCTCATCATCACTTGCACGAGTACCACCCTCACAGAAGCCAAGCCCTGCTAGGGCTGGGGGTAAGCCAGATGCCAAAGAAAACAAACCTGACGCAAAAATGAAGAAACCAGAGTTTGCTGTGCCAAAGAACCCATCTCACAACGAGACACACTCAGTGGTGGGAAAGCAAGCACACAACAGCTCGGTGAGTACCGCACAGAGCTTCTCCCTGCCACTGCCCTGCTGTGTCTTGCTGTCAGCTCTGCAACCTCCAGACAGGCAGAGCTCTGTCTTCTCGCATCTTCACCTATACACAGTCTGCTAGCTACAGCCCACTGCAGCAGGCTGCAGGGAGAAACAGGTGCTCCAGGCCTTGGTGTTATCTTCTCTGAAACTGGGCAGACACAAGTGATAGCCAGGTTCTGGCAGGCTTTTGAAGCATAAACCCCATTCCAGCCCCTAACAGCAGTGTTGGTCTCTACAACTACCTGAAAGGAAGTTTGTGGAGAGGTTGGTGCTGGTCTCTTCTCACAGGTAATCAGTGATAGAACAAAAGGGAACAGCCTCCAACTGCAACAGAGCAGGTTTAGACTGGACATTAAGAAAGATTTTTTTTCACAGCAAGAGTGGTCAGATAATGGAATGGGCTGCCCAGGGAGGTGGTTGAGTCACCAACCCTGGAGATGCTTAAAAGTCATTAGATGTGGTGCCTGGGGATATGGTTTAGGGGTAAACCTTGTAGAGTAGGGCTAATAGTTGAGCTTGGTGATACCAATGTTCTTTTTCGTTGTGAAGGATTCTGTAATTCTCTGTGTGCTTGTGCATTTTGGGTGCAGACACACATCTCTGTTTTCCTCCCCCTCAAAACAACCTTCATTGTACTATAGTGGCAGAACTGGGAGTCCCACTTAAGCTATTCCCCAAAGGTCTCTTTTAGACTAGAGCTGGTGACAGGCTGCTGGCCTGTGGTCTGACCCAGTCTGGATTCATTCCCAACATCTCTGTGTTGAATGTAGGCCCTAAAACCAGGCAATCTGCAACAAAAGAGAAACTGATTTAAAATTCATACTTCTAACAATGATTGCCTGTTACAGTGGTGGGGGAAAATGACACTTCAGGAACTGGAGAAGAAGTTTTAAAACTGTACATTCCTTCTTGTTTAGAAAGAAGAGAGCTATCAATAGTTATGCAGAAAAGGAAACATGACTAAGCATTTTTATTCCATGTCAGAAAAAAAAAGCCAAGCTATCAAATTCAAAATCTCTGATGATGAAAGAGTGATAAGAGAATGATGGTGAAAATTCTTTGTAGGCCACTAGAAACTTGGGGAAATGTGCAGTGTAGATGCTATGGAGAACCTTTAGTGAATGAAGAGGTCTAGATAGTTATCATATTGCATCTTTTTTTATAGGCATTGAGGTTTTGGAATATTTTGCCTACTCCAATAGAAAAAAAACAAATACTCGGTGTCATTACTTATTGGGTGATAAACAGAATGGCCAATTCAGTGAGATCCAGATTGCTTAACACTGATCTCAGGCAAAACAGTGGAATAATTAACACCAGACATCGTTAATGAGGAACTGAAAAAAAATGAGGTGCATCAAAAGCATTGTGGCCAGCAGGTCAAGAAAGGTGATTCTGCCATTCTGCTTTGCTGAGACTTCACCTGAAATCCTGTGTCCAGCTCTGGGGCCCCCAACACAAGAGAGACATGGACTTGCTGGAGCAGGTCCAGAGGAGGCCACAAAGATGATCAGAGGGCTGGAGCAGTTTCCCTGTGGGGACTGGCTGGAAGTCTGGGCTATTCAGCTTGGAGAGGAGAATGCTCCAGGGACATCTTAGAGCTGCATTTCAGTATCTGAAAGGGACCTACAGGAAGGCTGGGGAGGGACAGTTTAGAAGTGCTTGTGGTGATCGGACAAGGGACAATGGTTTGAAACTGGAGCAGAGCAGATTTAGGTTGGTCCATCAGGAGGACATTCTGCACAATGGGGGAGGTAAAATACTGGAACAGGCTGCCCACAGATGTGGTTGAGAACCCATCCCTGGAGACATTTTATGTCTGGGTAGCAGCTGGAGCTGGCCCTGCTGATTGCAGAGGATTTGGACAAGATGACCTTTGAGGCTCCCTTTCCAATGCAGAGCAATCTGTCAATCTGTGTGAAAGAACCAACATGCATTGTAAAAGATCTCATCAAACATCTCTGACATCCTCAAGTTTGGCAGAGGAATCCTATCCCCAGTCAAGGAGGTCGTTTGATTTGTTTTTACAGAGTTATGGATTCTGACAGGGGACCCAAGAGTAATGCAAAGCCTAAATGTCACATTAAAATAAACTGTAACAAACTGACTGATGATTCCCAAAAGTCATTTGGTATTATTCTGTGAGGTCCTTCCTAGATTAGTTCTGCTGCTCTGTTTTATTAACATCCTTATTAGCGATGTGTACAGGACATGGAAATATTACCCAGAAGACACAGAGACCATGAAACTGATAAATAATGAAGAAAACAGATCAGCAATATAAGCTGATCCAAGTAACCTACTAAGAAGATTCAAGTGTGGTTTCGTATGAGCATCACAGTGTAAGAGGAACATAGAACCCTTGGAGCAGGTTCGGAGGAGGCCATGAAGATGATCAGAGGGCTGGAGAACCTCCTTTATGGGGACAGGCTGAGACTTGGGGTTGTTCAGCCTGGAGAAGAGAAGGCTCAGAGGAGACCTTAGAGCAGCCTACTGATACTTGGAGGGAGGGTACAAGAAAACTGGGGAGGGACTTTTTACAAGGGCATGTAGTGACAGGACAAGGGGAAATGGCTTTGAGCTAGAAGAGAGGACATTTAGACTGGAGATTAGGAAGAAATTCTTTCCAGTGAGGGTGGTTCCAGTGAGGACACCCCAAGTTGCATGGGGAGGTCGTGGATGCCCCCTCCCTGGAGGTGCTCAAGAGCAGATTGGATGAGGCTTTGAACAACCTGGTCTAGTGGGAAGTGACCCTGCCCATGGCAAGGGGCTTGGAGCTGGATGATCTTAAAGGTCCCTTTCAACTCAACCCATCCTATGAACCTACAAATCACAGCAAAGTGTAAGATTGTTCATTGGAAGACATTTAAGAGAGCCTGGCCTTGAAGGACTGGAACTGGGAAAGGTTTGGTGGATCAGGAGCCAAAGAGGCAACTGAGCATGAGCTCCCAGCCTGCTGCTGTTGTTCAGAGATGTTCATATAATCCTTAGATTTATCAACAGGAAAGATTAAGCAAGAGTACATGGGAGTCTGTTTTATCTGCACTGCTGCAGCCACTTCTGAAGTAAAACAGAGCATACATAAATCAGGGATTTAAAATTAAAATAAAAAAGCCTTAAGGAAAGTCCCACCAAGACCTGCAAGAATCATTAAAACATATCTTAGAGTGAAAGATTGAAGGCAAAAAAACCTTGACACATTAAATCACTTCCTGGAAGTACACTGTATTAGAATAGTTTCCCAAGCTACCAGGCGAATGTGTAAGAAGATCCCACAGCCGGACAGATCTGGATAAAAAAGTCTTGTTTTAAATTGCTTTTAACAATCTTAGCTAAATGCTGCAGCAGCTTTCAGACACATTTTTTGGAGCTGTCACTGAATGGTTTAATAATGAGCATTTCACCAAGAAGATATCCTCTGGTTCAGCAGGAAGCTTATATCCTGTTTTGTGCGGATCAAAGTAGATGGTCACAGTGGTTTTGTAATCTGCAAATCTGCATCACAGCTGATATCAGCCCTTTGACCTTTCAGATCTCACAGACAGGACTCCTATCTAGGGTAACACAAAGCTCACAGCTTTCTCAATGCTGACTGAGCAGGCACAACATTTTTTGCCTGAACTGGAATTTTTTTGTTCAACTCTGGTGAAAATCAGTGACTGGAAGCAGTCCTCATTTTCCCTGTGTTCCATAGTTTGGAGCTGAGAGAGTCTTCACCATTAAGAAACCAAGCAGGGCAGCTAAGCAGCAAGTTATTGACCTTTTAGAGCCATCAGAGCATTGCAAACATACATAGCCTCTTCTCAGGAAAGATGAAAAAGAGATGAGATACTGGCCTTTAGCTGCTGCTTGTGGACTGGTGTTCCAGATCCTCTGGCAACTGTCCTGCATCATTTGGAGCATGCTCTGAAGGCATTATTCTTTATCAACATTTCAGGGAACAAGAAATGTAGAGTTTAGGAACTAATTTTTAACATAATGCCAGCCTAAGCTAGATGTAGGTGGGTCTGTTCATCCATGCATGGAGTCACAGATTGGTTTGAGTTGGAAGGGACCTTAAAGATCACCTAGTTCCAACCACTTGCCATGGGCAAGGTCACCTTCCACTAAATCAAGTGGATCACAGCTGCTTCTAGCCTGGCCTTGGACACTTCCAGGGAAGGGGCATGCACAACCTCCCTGGGCAACCTGTTCTGGTGTCTCACCACCCTCACTATCATGAATTTCCTTCTAAGATATCTTAGAATGTCTTTCTTAGATTTCTTTTTCAAGAATGTCTTCCACATGTGTCTGTAAATCTGCCCCTGTAGAATAAATTCCCTCTGTACTTACTGTTTTAAATGCCGAAATGAGTAAAAAAGCCTAAAACAATTAAATCAGAAAAGGGGCAGCCCGTCAACCTAGGATCCTGAGGAAGAGGCTTCATACAGAGCTGTTAACAGTTCCTGGAAACTTCTCTTCTGAATTCCTAGTGCCATCTTTCAACTTCAGAAAGAGAGAAGAGTGTTCTGCAGTGCTGTTGGACTGAACTCAGTGATGTGCTGGAGTTGCACAGGAACTAACCGATGAGGTTAGAGTTACTGAGAAGTAATCAGGGTAGTGTATTCCTCTGTATTCCAAACACTCATGAATGCTGAGAGACTTCAGAAGTCCAAGGTAGTGTATTCCTCTGTATCCCAAACACTCATGAACGCTGAGACACTTCAGAATTCCAGGACTGAACTGGGAAGACCTTTGGCCTGAGTCTGCCATTGCTCTTGCTCTACAGTCATCTTGACAAAGGAAAGGGGTTATGTGGTTTGAAAAGTAAAGCTGCCGTAGATTCATAGATTCCTGGAATGGTTTGGGTTGAAGAGGCCATAAAGATCATCCAGTTTCAACTCCCCTGCATGGCCAGGAACATCTCCCACTGGACCAGGTTGCTCAAGGCCTCGTCCAACCTCTCTGGGCAACCTGTTTCAGTATCTCACCACTCTCACTGTGAAAAAATTTCTTCCTAATCTCCAGTCTAAATCTGCCTTCAAAGCCATTGCCTCTCATCCTGTCACTTACAAATCCCTCTGAAAAGATTTTCTATAAAAGTTTAAAAGAATATAGAAGGACTCTCCCACTCCTGAAAAGAGAACGGGAAAACATGGTTTGGGAATACAAAATTTCACCTGTACCATTTCTTCAGCACTTCCATTGGAGTCTCCAGAGGTGCCGTATAAAATCGTGCTGCACTTTCTCTACACTCCCAGTGGTAATGCATTAAGGACACAGAGTCAGGGTGGCCCATTTTCAGTTTTTCCTTCCATCTCTCCAAAGCCATTTCTCACATATGTATGAAAGATCAACCTTCCTTTGGATTAAGAACTTTGAGCAACTTTATTTACAGACAAGCCTGCAGCAGCTGTTGCAGCAATCAGGGTCATGTTTCATATTTTCTGTGAATCTGTTACATCCTTGAGAACCTTGCTGGATATCATCTGTGCTGCAAGTAATTTTCAGGAAGGGTTCTGACTCACTAGATGTCCTCATTTCTTCTGCCATGTAGATAAATGTCCATCTCTATCTACTTATTTTATAATGTTCAAAAATCAAAGTTTGAAATAATTTCAGAGCCTGCAAGAGTCATCATTTTCTCAAAGATCGGGTAAAACAGGGTGACAAAGTCACCTTTCATCAGCTGCCTGTTTGCAGGCATTGACCCTAATACCTGAGTGGGCAATCAGCTTTCATTCACTCTTAAACACCTTCTTTTTAGTGTTGCAGAAGCACAGCAGCTCTGCTAACTCTTCTGCCAGACCAGGTCCCTCAACAGTCTGCTTAGTTTAAACACCACCAGACTGCTTTTTGCCCTAGGGTGAAGAGTGCACAGAGACACTTGACCACAAAGCAGTGCTAGCAGCCTCTAGTCCCGGTATCAGCTGACACCCTGATGTCCCATTTGAGTGTCACCTCATTTGAGATTGGCTTGGACTGAGGGGAAAAGTAGGGCTGAATTGAAGGGAAATGCAGTTGTGGTGTAGAATCATAGACTTGTTTGGGATGGAAAAGCCCTCAGCAGAATTTCCTGATAAACTCAGGAAAGTCATCAAACAAAATGTTTGTGGAGCATGTGGTTACTGTGCAAGAAGCTGCTACCTCTTCTGAAGACACCTAGGAAATGAGCACCTAACACTTCGGGATCAATACCATAAACAAGACTCTAGTGTCCTGCAAGGGCCTAAGATAGCGAAAGCTAAAATTAGTCTGAACAGCTCAGGAGTGACCAGAGCAGGTGCACTAAGGAAACTGTAAGAGAAAAATTCCAGTCCTGCTTAAAAACTGCCTTTCAGTGAGACATATAGATAGTAAGAAGCACAACCAGTTTGTCTTCTCTTAGGGAGGGAGAACCACAGCATGGTGACAGTTTGAAAGGACTTTTGGACATCATCTAGTCCAATATCCCTGCTGCAGCAGGGTCACCCAGAGCACGTCACACAGGAATGCATCCATGCAGGTCTTGAAAGTCTCCAGAGAAGGAGACTCCACAATCTCTCTGAGCAGCCTGCTTCTGCACCTTTACAGGAGAGAATCTTTTCCTTATGTTCAGATGAAACCTCCTCAGTTCTGTTATGTTTTCTGACCTTTTTTCTCTCATTGTGCACCACTGACAAGAGCCTGGCCCCATCCTCTTGACCTCTACCCTTCAGATATGTATAAGCATTAAGATTTCCTCTTAGTCTGCTCTTCTCCAGACTAAAGAGCCTCAGGCCTCTCAGCTTCTTCCCATAGGAGAGATGCCTTTTAGGCCTCTTCTCTTCTCTGTCCCCAAGTGTCTTGTATTCTCCGGGCCACAGTAGCTCATTTCCAACAAGAAAGAAGAAACATGGTTCCACTTCTGTTCTGTGACCTAGTGGTTAAAACCTCCCACTGGTCAGTGGGAGCTTATTATTCCAATCCCTTAGTTGGAGGTGTCCCTGCTGACTGCAGGGGAGTTGGACAAGATGACCTTTGAGAGTCCCTTCCAACCAATGCACTCTATGACTCTATGAAAACTTTGTTCTCTTGCTTCACAGACAGATTAAAATGCTCTGATGGTTCCATGTTCTAACCAGGTTTAGCTCTAGCTAGGAAGGGAAGGAATATTATGTTAGGAGTTTAGATTTAGGTTGAATACGAGACAAAACTTCTTCACTCTAAGGATTCATAACCACTGGAACAGGTGCCCCAGGGAGGTGGTTGAATACACATCCCTGGAGGTCTTTCAAAGAGGCAGAGATGTGGTGCTGAGAGACACGGTTTAGCCCTAGCTCTGACAGTTAGAGAATGGTTGAACTTGATGATGATCTTAAAGGGCCTTCCCAACCAAAATGGTTCTGTGATTCTCTTCTGACTTTTCATTTCCTCAGTACACAAGTCTATGAGAGAAGTGTCAGGGTAAACCCAAGGCAATTCAATTTTGCAGGCATGAAGTTGTTCTTAGTCTGTAATGGAAGCATTGCCAGGCTGGTGAGGGGGCTGAAGCACAGCCCTGCCAGGAGTGTCTGAGGGAGCTGGGGATGTTCAGCCTGGAGAAAAGGCGGCTCAAGGCAGACCTCATTGCTCTCTACAACTGCCTGAAAGGAGGTTATAGCCAGGTGGGGGTGGGTCTCTTCTCCCAGGCACCCAGTGACAGAATAAGAGGGGACAGCCTCAAGCTGCAGCAGGGCAGGTTTAGGCTAGAGGTTAGGAAGAAGTTCTTCACAGAAAGAGTGATTGGAATGGGCTGCCCGGGGAGGCGGTGGTCATTGTCCCTGGAGGTGTTTAAAAGGAGGCTAGAGGAGGCACTTTGTGCCATTTTTTTAGTTGATCAGAAGGGTTAGGTGATAGGTTGGACTCGATGATCTCAAAGGTCTTTTCCAACCTGGCGGATTTTGAGATTCTCTGTGCTGGTGCAGCATGAACTCCTCCCTTTCCCTTTGGCTCATCCATAAACCAGTCTTCTTTGCGTAAAACATTTTGTCCTGTCTGGGGTTGGAACTAGAGGAGGACCATGCTGCTGGGTTGAAGAGCAGTGCTCCAGCTGTCCTACAGCAGCTCACATTCTTGGGCTTTATTTTCAGCTGATCGTGGTTTCATGTTGTTGGGGTTGCTTTCACATCTCTGATGGCTTAGGCTCAGGGTGGATTAAAACAGTGCCATGCTCTGCTCTCACCTGTACTCACCCAGCTCCTTCTCACATAGGTGAGATGCAGCTCAGCTGAAGTCCAGGGGTAGTGGCTGTGTTTCAGCCTGGCAGTCTTTAGGTAACCCTTCAAAACAAGGTCCAAGCTGGCAGAGATGATGGTGCCAGGTCGTGCTGATCGCTGTGCAAGGCGTAGGAGGCTGCCTCCATGCTGACATCTTTGTTTCATTTACAGGGTCCTAACTCAGTCCTGATTGCCCTGGTGATGCTGTTGAACATTGGCTTAGCCATTCTTTTTGTCCACTTTCTAACTTGATTGGGATTAGGAAAGGTAAGAAAGGTTTCATTTTCTCTCAAACCACCACCTCTACCCCACCTCACATGATGAAAGATTTAATATCCTCCCATCCTTTTAACATTCCCTCCTTTAATTGTAGCTATGTCTGAATGTGGCTGAACGCAGTTGTTTAACGGTGTAACTGTTTTGACCCTTCAGTGAAGTCATCACAACTAGTGGTGTTAGCCCACAGTTCTCTGCAGTTGTGTCATCAGCCTTTTAAATGGCACCTGTCATGCTCAGACACAGGGAAGGAGGCTTGGAATTGGGATGGGATGCAAGAGAGACGAAACTTGGAAAATTCAGCCAGGGGCCCAGCTCAGTTTCTCTGCTCTGGGGTCCTCTGAAAGCTGAAGCAAGCAGCCGTGCTGGAAAGCAACCAAACTGATCTGCTGAAGCAGCCCCGCCAGCGGAGCGCGTTGGCTTCTCCATCTGTCCCAGCAGTGTGACTGAAGTGGAAACGCACGGAGCTGCACTTTTGGTTGATGGAAGCTAACAGCTGCCTTACTATTTTACTGTCTGATGTGTGTGGTGGGGAGATGGGAGGAGGACTGCCAGAGGAATGTGCTCAGAGGACCCTGTTGCTGTGGAAGCGATTCCAGCGCCCGCTCCGATCTCGTTAGAAGAAATAGTTAGCAGCAGCAGTCACCAGGCTGATCCCATTACCTGCTGCTTTTAACATCTCCTGCAGTGCTCGGGGAGGTCGAGTTTCATTTGCCTGTGCATGATTCTGTTCAGTCCTTGTTGATGACATTTGATGTATAGCCATAACGTAGTGTCTGGGCCAGCCTGGAGAGAGACGCTGCTTCTGCCTAGCAGCAGAAGCAGAAAATTATGTATCTGAGTCTGATCCGAAGATAAAACTCTTAATGTTGTGCTCCTGAACCTGCAGAACCATTCTGCTTCGGGGTTCAGTGGGGTACACACCATGACTGTGACATTTCAAGGTGTTGGTACCCTCCTACCAGTGCTCAGATGCCAATAGCCAGCAAAAATTTCCATAATAAAGGAGTCAGAATCTTAAGTTGATGTCAGCACATCCTAAATGAGAGGTGGAATATCAGAACAGGCCAAGGGAGATGAGATACAGGCTTTGCATGCTGATGATTTATCTTCTTTTTTTTTTACCTTTTAAAAATTTTCCTTCTTTTTTGTTTTCTTTTCCCTGTACTTTTTCTCTTTTTCTTTTTTTTTTATATTTTCTTTTTCCTTTTAAATTATTTTCCTTTTTATTTTTTTTTCTGCCCTTTATCCTTTTTCATATTTTTTTCTTTTAAAAAAATTTTTCATGCCTTTTTTCCATGCTTTTCTTTTTTCTTTTTTCCCCTTCCTTTTTTTTTCTTTTTTTTCTCTTCTTTTTATTTTTCTTTTATTTCCCCTTTGTTTCCCTGCCTTTTTTCCCCCCTTTTTCTCCCCCTTTTATTTATTTTTTAATTCTGGTGCTGTGGTAATTTGTGGTTTGAATTCCTCTATTTAAACACTGAGGTACTTTACAGCCAAATGCTGTCTGCCAGCACCTGGATGCTACTGGCAGTGAAGCTAATGCTCACCTGCAAGGCTCTGCCTCTGAAGGTAGTAGATCTGTGCTGAATCCATTCAGGCAGACCGTTCAGAAAGCTTAAGTGGTTGATTATTTATTTGATGCCTTCAGTGTCTTTAAAGCCCGTTTATCATCTTGCCTCAGCATTAAAAAGAAGAAAGAAGAAAAAAAAAAAAACAAAACCAAACAACTCTGATTTTTTGTTCGTTTGTTTCTTTTGGGAAGTTTCCCTGAAGTCATTTCCCAGCCCTTGGCTCCAGTGGTGTGCGCCTGGTTCCTTCCCCGTGCCGCTGCACTGTAGTTCCTATCCCCTATATTAACCAAAAGCATGCTTTCTTGACTGAAAATACGTGGTGTGGCCATTTGGCAAGTGAATACTTTAAAGCTACAACAAGCAAAGGGCTTGTGTTATGGTTTCTTTTATCTCTGTTAGCAAACCTTTCATACAATAAGAGTTTTTTGAACCTGTTTGTTAAACTTTCTATGTGTTTGCATGGTTTACTGGGCAGCAGGGTATTTTTTTTTTTTTTTCCACACAGCCCAGTAGCTACCTTTTGCTGCAGCACCTTCACATTGAGGTAAGGGTCTGAGCTGAGCAGCTCCCAGCAAGGCAGTGACACTGTTGTGGGATTTTAGAGAAGCGTGTAGAGAAACCTGTGTGTGGATAAAGAAGGAAGCCGAAAGAGAGCAAATGAAAAAGAAAACTTGTGTATTTATTTTTAATAATAAATAAAAGTTAAAAAAAAAATAGTTTAAAAAAAAATTTAAATTGTGTNCCATCTCCCTCCACAGAGAGGTAATTTTGTAACTGACACCTATTTAATTCCTATTAAATGTTTATTTAAAATACTCTGGAGACAATGGGTAACAAAGCTTCTGAAGATGTTTCTAAATCTCAGCCTGTTAGTACCATTTCTAAAGACGTCTGATTTCTAAGCTTTTATAAGAGGAAGCTCAAACAAAATGTGGGTATTTTTCTAACCTGTGCACAGAGGCTATTTATAACTGGTTGTTCTACTGTACACTACATTTTGGATGGCACAACGAGGCCTAACAAGCCTCTCTAACGACGTCACTTTGTCTATTGGAAGTTCCTTGCTGTCAAAGAATGGACTCTATCAATTTCTGTTATTATAACCCAAAATGTACAAGGTACAGTTTGCACAACTGTATTTGCTCTAATAAAAAGGAATTCGTTATTACCAGAGTTGCAGTCTCGTTTTTTGCTCTTTGTGGATTCTGTTGGTCACTTCCTGGAGGTTTTATTTCTTAAGGAGTTCAATAAACAGGGAGCAAAGCAAGAAAATTGGTCAAGTCCTGGCCCCTGTGAAATCCTTCTGAATCGCTGAATCATAGAATTCTTTGGGTTGGAAAAGACCTCCAAGATCAAGTCCAACTATCCACCGAACACCACCATGCACAACAAACCATGTCCCAAAGTGCCATGTCCACAGCTTTCTTGAACACCTCCAGGAGTGGTGACTCCACCACCTCCCTGGGCAGCCTCTTCCAATACCTGACCACTCTTGCAGCAAATAAATATTTCCTCCCCTGCCACAATTTCGGGCTGTTTCTTATCCTTCTATCACGTGATACTAGGGAGAAGAGACCAACACCCACCTCAGTCCAACCTCCTTTCAGGGAGTGGTAGAGAGCAGTGGGGTCTCGCCTCAGCCTCCCCTTCTCCAGGCTGAACAACCCCAGTTCCCTCAGCTGCTCCTCACCAGAACTGTTCTCCAGACTCTTCAGCTTCATTGCCTTTCCCTGGACATGCTCCAGCACCTCACTGTCCTCCTTGGAGTGAGGGCAACGCTCTAGTATTTGCTCTAGCATAGTAAATGTTCATCCAAGGAGTTTTTTCCCAGGCAATGTCATTCTATTTTTAAAATCCCTATTAAAAGTTTTCTTTAATACACAGTTGCACGATATGAACAGATTCTGACAATTACTTGACAGCAGTAAGAGCCTGCAGAAATTAACTGCATGTTGAGCTGCAGCAACACTCTGAGTTACTAGCAGAGTAACTTCAATGTTATTAATAAAACATGGTTGTTAATAGCAGCTAAAGGGTTTTACTCTTAGCTCATTTGAGCCTTTTAGTCAGGGAGAAAGTTCTATGTAAGGTTGTCCCATGGAAATGGAATACAGTAAACAAAGCAAATGAGGAGAAGGGAAATTAAATGCTCCTGTCAGATGGAGTCAGCTGCTCTTTGTCTCATTTAATATTCACAGAACAGGGCGGGGGGAAAGGAAATGCTGTGAAATCTGAGCAAGAATCTGTATGGTGACATGCCAAACCTTCTGCAGTATCCATAGGCAGGGGCACCTCCAACTACACCACCTTGCTTAAGGCTCCATATAGCCCAGTCTTGAACACATCCAGTTCTGGAGCCTCCACAACATCTCTGGACAGTCTGTTCCAGTGCCTAACCACCCTC
The DNA here is from genome assembly GCA_013396835.1 of Psilopogon haemacephalus. Taxonomy (NCBI): domain Eukaryota; kingdom Metazoa; phylum Chordata; class Aves; order Piciformes; family Megalaimidae; genus Psilopogon; species Psilopogon haemacephalus. Next base: position 150,917 of record VWZI01002824.1, read on the forward strand.
ATGGGGAAGAATTTCTTACTCATATCTCATCTAAACCCAGTTTCTTCCGATCTGAAGCCATCACTCCTTGTCCTGTCATGCCATGCCTTTATCAAAAGTTCCTCTCCAGCACTCCTGTAGCCCCTTTCAGATAGTAGAAGGCTACTAAAAGGCCTCCCTGAGGCCTTCTCTTCTACAGGCTGAACAACCTCAGCTCTCTCAACCTGTCCCCACATGGGAGGTTCTCCAACCCTCTGATCATTTTCATGACCTCTGGTCCTGATCCAACAGTTCCATGTTCTTGTGTTGGGAGCTCCAGAGCTGGACACAGTACTCCAGGTGGCATCTCAGCAGAGCAGAGGGGCAGACTCCCCTCCCTCCACTTGCTGCCCATGCTGCTTTGGATGCAGCCCTGGACTGCCAGCAACCATTGCTGCCTCATGTTGAGCTTCTCATCACCCAGCCCTCCCAAGTCCTTGTCCTGAGCACTGCTCTTTTATCTATTCTCTGCCCATTTGTGTTTGGGATTGCCCTGATTCAGGTGCAGGACCTTGCACTTGGCCTTGTTGAACTTCACGAGGCTGGCTTGAGCCCACCTCTGCAGCCTGTCCAGGTCCCTCTGGATGACATCCCCTCCCTCCAGCATGTCAGCCACATCACACAGCTGGTGTATAGTCAAAGACTAGAATTCCAGGTGTTCCTTTTCACTATAATTGTGCCTGTTAGTCCTTGGCAGGAGCTGGGTTCCTCTGAGATCCACAGATGAATGTGAGAGAGAAGAGGTGTCCTTTAAACTTCCAAATTGCAATTCACTGAATAGCAGCTTGTCAGAACCAGCGTGCTACACCACAAAAGACAGACCTTGACCAAGGTGCTTGGGAATGGCTGCTTGTATTTAAAGTTCTTACTCTACACAAGACCTAAGTTTAAACATTTCCCCGCTCCTGAACATCTCACATTCACTATTCAAAGTCACTCACAGGGAGGGGCAGGAGGAAGGCAGGTGTAAGGCTGAACACTGCAGCCTATAGAGATGCTTTGTCTGGCATACAAATATGCCAAGGATTTAAAGCATTTAGATCTGAATTTGGTATCAGCTGTTTTGGGGGGTTCAGCCCAGGTCTGATTCCCTGGGCATGCAGCTGAAAGGCTTGAACTGGAAGTGCTGCTGAGGAAGGAGGAGGAGGTCTTGGTTACAATCAGGCTGCGGGAGCTGTGGGTTGATTGAACCATCACATTCTGTACCCCTGGAGCAGTGTCACTGCTGTACTGAACACTGCAGTTTCACTGCACTCAGGACATGCTCCACACAATACTCTCAAATGTCATCATTTAAGATAATGCTGCTTAATTACTTAGTCATTTTTAGCTGCAAAGTGCTTTTACCAGGTAACACCACCCAGGCTTCAGCGAGTCTGTACCTGCCTTCCCTTTGCATTGTGACAGGTCTAGATTCTGTTTAGGCCACTGGTGAGGAAGTCACAGAAGGAGGAGATCAGCTACCATGGAAACGGTGAAGGCAGAAGAGCACTAGCAGCAGTTCATAGGGGCTGGGACTAAAAAAGTCATTCTGCAAAGGGAAAGTAACTGGTGATGTGTTGACAGCCCAGCAGATGCCTTCTGTGCATCCCTGCCATGGCAAGGCAGCACATTGCTAGCATGGACTGCAGCAAGGCCAAGCAGAACAGGCATAGTCAATAGGATTGGAAATGAATGTTTTGGAGCAAGGACATACAGATATATTGAAATCAAAACCAAGAGAGCATGAAGATCAAGCTGGTGAAGGGTCTGGAGAACAAGGCTGATGAGGAGCAGCTGAGGGAACTGGGGTGGTTTATTCTGGAGAAGAGGAGGCTGAGGGGAGACCTCATTGCTCTCTACAACTCCCCAAAAGGAGCTTTCAGCAAGGTGGATGTGGGTCTCTTCTCCCTAGTATCAGATGATAGAAGGAGAAGAATGGCCTGAAATTGTGCCAGGGGCAGTTTAAGTTGAAGATTAGGAAAACATTCTTTGCAGCTAGCATGGTCAGGTACTGAAACAGTCTGCCCAGGGAGGTGGTGGAATCACTGTCCCTGGAGGTGTTCAAAATATGTATGGACATGCCAGCTGGGGACATGGTTTAGTGGCTATGGTGGTGGTGGTTGGCCTGGATGATCTTGCACGGCTTTTTCCAACCAAAACAGTTCTATGATTCTAAGTATGGAGAAGGGGATGAAAGTGAGGAGAAAGCAGGAACCATGGGAGAACTATGTGTTATAAAGAGGAGAGAAAGAAGTGTTTGTGGAGAGAGGAAAAATACAAAGCAAATTGATGATACCAAACGGGGGAAATTCAGATATGTAGAGAGCAGAAGACTGGGAAGGAACCGTCGTCCTTGATACACAAACAGCTGCTCTAGAAAGCTGCTTTCTGTGTCCACAGGAATGAAGACAAAACCAGATGGACTTAAATGGCATGGAAATTGAGATCCAAGTTAAGCATTAAATGTTCTAATCATAACAGTAATATCTTTGAACTCAAGCAGCACAGAAACCAGAGGACTCCAAGTGTTCTGCAGCTTTTCTCTGACCGTGGCTGCAGGTGGAGGCAGTGCTGGGTGTCCTCTGCAGCCTCAGTCATGTGTTTCTGGTGGAGCCTGGGCATCAGGCAGAGCCAGGAGGGGATGGGGTTGGGGAACTGGAGAGTGAGCCCTTCTTTGCAGGAACACATAAATTACACAGGGGGAAGAGAAACTTAAAAAGAGGATGCATTGCAAAAATAATGAAAGTACAAGACAGGTGGTAGGAAAAAGAATGTGAGCAGCAGCAAATAAGAAGAATGAGGGGATTCTGACTGAATGCACAAAAAAGAAGAGGGTATGGTTGTCCAAACTCCACAAATGCTGCATTGATGAGGGTATATGCTGGAGGAAAGAGTACAAGTGGGAAGTGGATTGGGAAAGTTCAGGCAGTTGTGCAAGAACACCACATTGAACGCAGCAAAGTTGACTTAGGAGCCAAAATAAAAGACCACCAAGGAAGCTTCAGGTCTTCAACAATCATCCAGGTGTCCATTCCCTTCATTCAATGGCATCCCATGGTCTTCCCTACAATTTTCAGTTGTGGGAATAGTGGGAGTTATCAGGAGGCTGCCTTTTATTTAATGTTGAGGAAAACACCTGGTGCAGCTTGGAACCATTTCCTCTGGTCCTGTCACTTAAAACCAAGTAGACCTTCTCTAGGTGAACCTAGAGATGCTCTGAAAGGGCTTTTCCAACCAAAACCATTCTATGATTCCTTTAAGCCAGTTGTCTTCTACTGACAAATTTACAGTCCTCACCAGAAAGAATGGGAAATCTAAGCTTTTATAACATGTAAAAAAATAATAAATCAGAGTATGATCAGGGAATCTAATAAAAAGATACATGCTCATTGATTACATTAATTCAGTTGCATTAAGGATGTAATTAACATCTACTTAATCACAGTGTTACTGCAGCAGATGAATAAACAAATATCCAAGGGCAGGGATGCTCTCCTTGGGGAGGGAGGGCCACACCCAGGGCATTTTCAGCTTGTTTGCAGAAAGATTATATCTAAATTGAAGTTAGACAATTACAGAATCAGAGCATTAGGGGTTGGAAGGGACCTCCAGCGATCATCCAGTCTAATCCCCCTGCCAGAGCTGGGTCATAGAATCATAGAATCATAGAATGGTTTAGCTTGGAAGGGACCTCAAAGATCATCCAATTCCAACCCCCACCCCACCCGACATGGGCAGGGACACCTCCCACTAGAACAAGTTGCTCAAAGCCTTATCCAACCTTGCCTTGAACAGCTCCAGGGAGGGAGCAGCCACAACCTCCCTGGGCAACCTGTGCCAGTGTCTCACTACCCTCACTGTAAGGAACTTCCTCCTAACATCCTGTTTAAATCTCCCCTCTGCCAGTTTAAACCCATTGCCCCTTGTCCTGTCATTACAAGACCTTGTGAATAGTCCCTCCCCAGCCCTCCTGTAGGCCCCCTTCAGATACTGGAAGGTTACTATAAGGACTCCTGGAAGCCTTCTCTTTTCCAGGCTGAAGAGCCCCAACTCTCTCAGCCTGTCCTCGTAGCAGAGGTGCTCCAGCCCTCTGATCATCTTCGTTGCCTCCTCTGGACTGGTTCCACCAGTTCCATGTCCTTCTTGTGTTGGGGGCTCCAGAACTGCACACAGTACTCTAGGTGGGGTCTGAAGAGAGCAGAGTAAAGGGGCAGAATCCCCTCCCTTGCCCTGCTGGCCACGCTGCTCTTGATGCAGCCCAGCACACAGTTGCTGTCTGGGCTGCACTCACACTGTCAGCTCATGTTGAGCTTCTCATCCACCCAAGCCCCTAGGTCCTTTTCCTCAGGGCTGCTCTCCAGCCACTCACCAACCAGCCTGGAGTTGTGCTTGGGATTGCAGCGACCCAGGTGCAGGACCTTACACTTGGTCACCTAGAGCAGGTCACATAGGAACACATCCAGGTGGGTTTTGAAAGTCTCCAGAGAAGGAGACTCCACAACCTCTCTGGACAGCCTGCTCCAGAGCTCTGCCACCCTCACAATGAAGCTGACAGAAGCTGGAGCTACTGAAAGCTACTTCAGGGTCTTCAGTCATACACGAGTTCTACTGACCAGTGCCTTCCACCAGCACAACAGGAGGGTTCTGGGTGAGTCTGCTCCGTGGCAGCTTTCACAGATAGCTGTTCTCTTCACACGCTTGTGTTGCTTAGATCTACACACTTATTTCATGTGGCCAGCACTCATCTATTTCCCACAGCATTTCGAGACTACCTGGCATCAAAATTCTTACTATTTATAGTTTTGCATGCAACCTATTATTTATTTCAGCCTTATGACAAATGTCAGTGGATTACTTACTATAACAAATTAATTAGTGACATGATTATTCTCTTTTTAGGGAGGAGACACTGTTAATACTTGCTGGATTACTCAAGCATTATGATCCTTTGAAGTTCTTTAACATTTGGGGTTCAGCACCAATAATAGCACACAGCTCAGGCACAGGGAGCATTCCTTGGTTGAGCTCAGGTATTAGCAGTACTTGGGCTGAAATGAACACCTCAGTTCTGCTAAATTACAGCAAAATTCCAGTTAAAACACATAATAGGGGAGCATTTCAGGACTTTAAGTTGATGGCTTAATCTAGCTATCTGCTAGATTAATAATGATTCACAGATTCATAGAATGGTTTGGGTTGGAAGGGACCTTAAAGTTCATCTAGTTTCAAACCCCCTGCTAAGGGCAGGGACACCTTCTACATAGAATCATTAAAGTTGGAAAAGATCTCTAAGATCAAGTCCAACCTCCTGCCCAACACCTCCATGACCACTAGACCATGTCCCATAAGTGCCACATCTCATTTCTTGAGTACCTCCAGGGATGGTGACTCCACCACCTCCCTAGGTAGCCTATTCTAATGCCTGACCATTCTTTCACTAAAGAAATTATTCCTAAAATGCAATCTAAACCTCCTTTGGTGCAGCTTGAAACCATTTCCTCTTGTTTTGTTATTAGTTACTCAGGAAAAGAGGCCAATGCTGGCCCTCACTACAACCATCAGCTGTTAGTAACCAGCTAATCAACTACACATTTGTCAACTTATCCCCTAAAAGCAGAAATGGGAACACTGAAAGATGGACATTCCCATTTGTACATTAGCTGCCTTTGCTGGTTTTGAAGTGCAATCACATTTTAGTTGCACAAGCTGAATGCAAATGCCAACAACTGATTGCACAGAAAGTGCTCAGCTCCATATGAAAGGGGACAGCTCCCTGGGGAAGACAAAAGGCCACAAGCTCACAGCCAGCAACAGAACCCAGCTGCTCCCAACACAGCACTGGGGAGGCCACACTTTGAGTACTGGGTTCAGGTTTGGGGCCTTCAGTCTAGTTAGCACATTGAGGTGCTGGAGCATGTCCAGAGAAGGGCAATGAAGCTGGTGAAGGGTCTGGAGAACAAGGCTGGTGAGAAACAGCTGAGTGAATTGAGGGTTTTTAGCCTGGAGGAGGCTGAGGGGAGACCTCATTGCTCTCTACAACTCCCTGAGAGGAGGCTGGAGTGAGGTGGGGGTTGGTCTCTTCTCCCTAATATCAGTTGGTAGGATGAGAGGACATGGCCTCAGGTTGCCCCAGGGGAGGTTTAGGCTAGATATGAGAAGAAACTTCTTCACTGACAGGGCTCTGAACCACTGGTACAGGCTTTCCTGGGGAAGTGGTTGAATACCAGTCACTGGAGATGTTCCAAAGAGGCAGAGATGCGGTGCTGAGGGATGTGGTTTGGCAGCAGCCTTGGTGGAGTTAAGAGAGTGGTTGGCCTCAAAGATCTCAACGGGCTTTCCCAACCAAGATGATTATATTATTCTATAATTTTTAGGTGCAAAGTGCTGGGAGTGTATATGAGAACAGGGAGGCCATACTGTCAATTGTGTCATTACTGGAGGCTCTGCTAAGCAGCCAGACATGAAGAGCAGGAGTGGAGGTAGGTTCTCTGGGGTAGGATTAGTTGTGGTGGGCTTCATATTTCATTTTGTCAAGTGCATGCTTCACTGGTAGTGCTTACAAGTCAATAATGCTTACTTGGTTCCTGCCAACGTTTAGAGTTTTGGAGATGCAGCTCTTTCTTTCCAGTGTAATTTTACTGTATTCTTTCCCAGCTGAGGAACAAGTGATTGATGTTTTTGTTAACAGACTTTGTTGTTCCACTCTCAAGAGCAAGTATGATGGGAAGCTGGTCAGGAAATGGCTCCACAACCTGCACTACTGCAAAGTGAGGCCATGCTGGAGAAAACAGATCTGAAGGAGCTCTCCCTGGCAGGGGTGGTTGGGGCAGGTCTAATGATCCGCCTCGAAGAACACGCAAGCAGGAAATCAGGGAAACAGATGGAGCTGTGAGACAGTGAGAAGGCTGAGAGTAAAGCTGGTGAGCTTGGCAAATAGGCACCATTGTTTCAAAGCCCAGAAGTTCTTCCACAGGAAAGATCACAGACTGCAATTAGCAGTTGAGCTTCGGTGTCCCAAAATCTCTGCACTCAGGGGTCTTGTTGAGTGATCTGGAAGCACAGATTCCTATCTTAGAAATAGTGGAGATTTTTGCCACAGTATTTATCTGTCCTGAAAATTGTATTTAGCATACCCAAAACACTTGTGGGAGCTCCTAGCTGCGAGCAGACTTGAGTCATAGAATCATAGAACCACCCGGGCTGGAAGGGACCCCTAAATGTCATCTAGTCCAGCCCTCCCGCAGTCAGCAGGTACATCCTCAACTACACCAGGTTGCCCATATCCCCATCAAGCATCCAGGGATGGGGCCTCAACCACCTCTCTGAGCAACCTGTTGTGGTCCTTGGTAAGTTCCTTCTCCACAGCTTCATTGGCACTGTGGGATGCTGCGTCCTGGGTAGTGAGCACTCTGCTCAGAAAGAGACTCTGGTCCCATTTTACAACCTCTTTGAACTGAATTCCATTCTTGTACAAGCAAACTGGGAACATGAAAAGTGTCTTCCAGCTCAGACCCTACAAGATGACAGGAGATCCACACTGGACTTGTATGGCCACTGCTTGTATGTTCTGAGCATTGCTTCTGCTTGCTAATCATCCTTGCTCAGAGTTAAATTGGCATCAACACAGCTATAGTAGGAAGGAAAAAAAATGATTGGTGCTGTCTGATTACATCCTGGTTCACATACAGTCATAGAACCATGAAGGCCACCAGTATCTTGGCCAGGATCAGCAACACTGTGGCCAGCAGGACCAGGCAACTGTCCACCTGTACTCAGCACAGGTGAGGCCACACCTTGTGTCCTGGGTTCAGTGTCCTTGTGTCCTGGGAGTGTAAGAAGGACATCGAGGTGCTGGAGCAGGTCCATAGAAAGGCAACAAAGTTGTTGAAGGATCTGGAGAACAGGTCTGTTGAGGAGTGGTTGAGGGAACTGGAGTTGTTTAGTCTTCGGAAGAGGAGGCTGAGCGGAGACTTCATTGCTCTCTGCAACTGCCTGAAGGGAGGTAGGTGTTGGTCTCTTCTCCATAGTAACAAGTGATAGGACAAGAGGAAATGGCCTCAAGTTGTACCAGGGGACTTTTAGGTTGGACAGTAGAAGAAACTTTGTCACTGAAAGGGCTCTCAAAGACTGGCACGGGTTGCCATGAGAAGTGGTTGAATGCACATCCCTAGAGGTGTTTCAAAGAGGCAGAAATGTGGTACAGAGGGACATGGTTTAGCCCCAGCCTTGGTAGAGTTAGAGAATAGTTGGACTGGATGATCTCAAAGGGTATTCCCAACCAAGACAATTCTATTATTCTATGAAACATATGCTCACATCTAAGCTAACACCTATATGATCTCCTCAGTGAGTCAGCCACCCAACCTGAACATATTTTAGGGTGTTCTTCAGTCTCAACTCAAAAATCAGTCTGCCTCTACATTAATCATTGAAGAAGCCATACCTATGTCCCTGCATGAATTACATAACAGATTTTAATTCTAACCAGAGAAATGACCAGGTCCCACCCAGACAAACTCCTCCATGGTAGATAATATTTTCTCAATGAATTATGAGTTTTGTAGATTGAACTCTCCTGCAAACCATCTAGGGTGGAATCTAATTAGACTTCCAGCCAGCACAAGTGCCTTTTCCCTCCACTGCCACATACTAACATGGAGATTCCTGACAGCAATCCAGGATAGGTTCAGCTGAAATCTACTATTTCTTAGCTCATCAAAGTCATGCCATCTGGATACCTACAGAATGCCAGTTTGTCAAGCTCAAGAGATGTTTATGGCCCTGTCTTGCAGCTACAGTTACACTGCACCTGCAGCTCCTACACTGCTCTCAGGCAGGCTGCTCAGCCAGATCCCAAACCTCTCTGGGGACACAAATTCCCCTGCCTCATTAGGCAGCCTGCTCAGAAACTCTTATGTGGGAAAAACCTGTTTATAACGTCTGAATACATGAATGTTCACACAGTTCAGATGAGATTATCTCACATTCACTGCAACAAATGCTCAAGCAGAATAAGTTTCCAAAACTCCATGTCTAGCCTGAGATGAATGATGGTGTAGATAAATTCTCATAGGCAAGGCTGTGCTAAAGATGGGTACAGGATGCCTGTCTGAGGATGATGCTTCCCCAGCAGATTGCATGGTACAGTGAACAGGAGGTTCTCACTGAGAGAGATTTGGTGACAAAACCCTGACAGAGAAATTTGCCAAGCTATTGATTCAGATTTATTCTGGGCTTGAGCTTTGAGTTCAACTTCTTAACATTTTCTGTCTATATTCCTATAGTTATTCTATATAATCCTGAAAATTAACTGCTTAATAAAATATTACAGATCTTCATGTCTGAGTTTAAGTTTTGCACAGGAAGAAGAGGAATAGATGCTGAAGAACGGCCCCAAGCTATGCCAGAAGAGGTTTAGAGGGAGAATATATGAGGGAGAATTTGTTTCCTACAAGAGTGGTCGGGCTTTGAAACAGGCTGCCTAGGGAACTGGTGGGGTCACCACCCCTGGAGGTGTTCAAGAAATGTGTACATGTGGCACTTATGGGACATGGTCTTGTGGCCATGGAGGTCTTGAGTGGGAGGTTGGATTTCATGATCTTAGAGGTGTTTTCTGACCTTCATGATTCTATGATGCAAAATTTCAGAAACTCCTACTGACAGGTGACATCAACTCTTCCCACAATGTGTGGCATTACCTGGAAGGTAAACAAGCTAGCACAAGAGATTCTGTACATAATACAGTGACACCCTGTCAGGGACTTCGCCTTCTGACAGAGACTGTCACCTAGGACCACAGAATCACAGACTGTCAGGGGCTGGAAGGGACCTCAAAAGCTCATCCAGTCCAACTCCCCTGCCAGAGAAGGATCACCTAGTCCAGATCACACAGGAATGCATCCAGGTGGGTCTTGAATATCTTTAGAGAGGCAGACTCCACAACCCCCCTGAGCATCCTGTTCCAGTGTTCTGTCACCCTCACAGGGAAAAAAAAAATCCTCCTCGTGTTTAAATGAAACTTCCTATGCCTCAGTTTCCACCCATTGCCCCTTGTCCTGTCATTGACCATCACCAAGCAGAACCTGGATCCAGCCTCCTGGCACTCAGCATTCACATCTTTATAACCATGAATGAAGTCGTCTCTCAGCCTCCTTTTCTCCAAGCAGCCAAGCCCCAGCTCCCTCAGTCTCTCCTTGTAACAGAGATGTTCCATTCCCTTTGTCATTTTTGTGGCTCTGTGCTGGACTCTCAAGCATTTCTGTGTCCCTCTTGAACTGGGGGGCCCAGAACTGGACGCAGTACTACAGATGTGGCTTCACCAAGGCAGAGTAGAGGGGCAGGAGAACCTCTCTCGACCTACTAGTCACAACCTTTCTAATCCATCCCAGAAGGGCATTGGCTTTCCTGGTCACAAGAGCACATTGCTGGCTCATGGTCAACCTCCCATCCACCAGGACCCCCAGATCCTTTTCCCCTTTGCTGCCTCCAACAGGTCAGTCCCCAACCTATACTAATCCCTGGGTTTGTTCTTTCCCCGGATGCTGTGAACTTTCAGACTGCTGATGTATTTCTTTCTGGAAGTGGATGAGTTTAAGTGGTAGGCATGAGGGACGGACTCTGGGTATATTGGTTGGATAACTGGGCAGTGCTGGCTGCCCAGGGCAAAGTCCTTCTGCACACCCACACCACAGACCCGCTCTTCCCACAGTGTGTGGCATGTTGTCATTCATCTTTATAGCTGACCTAGATGAAAACATGGAATCCTTGTTCAGCAGCACACCTAGGGGCACAAAGTCCTGGTGATTGCTTCCATGCAGTGCCAAAGAAAAGCATTGCTAACTGACACCAGTAGACCAGCCTCATTGGCAGGCTCATGCAGAGTATTTCTGTTGAAACTCTTCTAGGCCTGTCTTGGGCAGTATGATCTTTTTAATAAGATATACTGCATGCTCAAAATAAAGCACCTCCCCTCTGCAAATGCTGTGCTTTAAAATAGAAATTTACCTCTATACCTAGAATAGAAACCTCTACTAGACAGGACTCCTAGAGCAAACAGCTCTACTAAACAGGCACCCTAGAGCAAACAGCTCTGCTAGACAGATATCCTGGAGTAACCAGCTCCAGATCCTAGAGGAAATGCAGCAGGATCCCAGGCACATGAGTGTGTACACAACATTGCACAATCCATTTTATCACTGTCCTTTCCATGGTCACTTTGAAAATTTCATTGCTGAACCAAATGAAAGACCTCAGTGGGACAGAAATGCTCCCACTCTGGACCAGAGTCTCTGGGATGGGATCAGTGCTCTGAGATGTGATTGCTGACTGGGATGTGGAGTCTGGCAGGATTATATTCTGGAATATTCAGTAGTCTCTTGAAATGACACAGAAATAATGCCCACCAAGCATGGAGAATAAAGAGTTTGGCAAAGTAAATCAGGGTCAGGCTGCTTTAGAGGTACACCTCACCAGTGTTCTACAGAAGCTTTTCTGGATATGAATAAGATAAATTCAGAAGAAATTCGCTTCTTCTTAAGCTAATTCCAGAAGGCACAAACTGTCAGCAACAGCACAATGCATTCATCTTTGAATCCCAGAAACTAGAGTAGAACAGGGCTTTAGGAATACCAAAAAAATTAGAGGGGGAAGAAGTTCTTCCCCTCTCCAGGCTTGGTCAGCTGTCTGCAGCACCACAGCCTGAGTCCTGCATCCAGCTCTGGAGTTCCCAGCACAAGAACATGGAACTGCTACAGCAGGTCCAGAGGAGGCCACAAAGATTATCTAAGTGCTGGAGAACCCCTGAAAACAAACTGAGCTGGGGTTGTTCAGCCTGGAGAAGAGAAGTCTCCAGGGAGACCTTAGAGCAGCCTCCCAGCATTTGAAGTGGACTCCAGGAGAACCAGAGAAGGCTTTTGAGAACGACATGGAGTGACAGAATGAGGGCTAATGGCTTCGGACTGGAAGAAGGTGGATTTAGATGAGACACGAGGAAGGAATTCTTCCCCATGAGGGTGGAGAGAAAATGGAACAGGCTGCCCAGAACATCTGTGGAGGCTTCAAGCCTCAAAGTGTTGAAAGCCAGGTTGGCTGGGGCCTTGAGCAACCTTGTCTGTTAGGAGGTGTCCCTGCCCAAGGCAGGGGGTTAGAACTAGACCATCTTCCATCCTAACCCTTTCTATAATTCCATTACTCCATGATTTAGGCTACAAACTCTCATCCTTGATTACTACTGTGGGGACAATTTTCTGGAGTTTCATGCAAACTTTGAGGAGAAGGCTGTAGGAGAATTGCTGGGCAGCACGCTGGAGTCATGGCCTCTAATGGAGCAATCAGCACCATGTCTTTGGGAGCTTGGTACCATGTGCCTTGCCTGGAGATATTTGGAGAAGTTCCGGTGTCACAGCACACATCAACCACAGGGACAGCCCTGAGAGTAAGGCTTTGGACTCCTGCCTTCTTTCTCCACTACCTACATCAACCATGCAGCTGTCTGCTCTCATCTGCCTATTTCAAGCCTTGAGATGTTTCACATTCAGAGCACACTTACATTATTTTGCTTGTGTCTACTAGGACTAGACTCTAGGCAGTGAGACTTCAGCTCCTGGAGCCATTCAATTATACTGAAAATGAACAAATAAAGTCGTTTGCTTCTTGTGGTTATAAAGAAAAGATGGCAAATGTGGCATTTTCCAACTCCAAACCCAGGGAGTAAAAAAAAAAAAAATAAAAAAAAATCCAGGATATCAGTGTGTTTCAAAATGTCATTATTGCAATGTTGTGATTCACACATTTTGGATGTCTAAGGATGGCTGTTCCATGATGTAAATACAGGCTTGTAGCTCACAAGCTGGGCATCTAAGAGGACACCAATTTCATCAGCCAGAATGAACACTTCATCTCTTTCTTAAAAACATGTGGAAACAGTGCCTCAGCTCAGCTCTTGCTGCTCTGGCATAACCAACCAGGAGCACCTCCTGAATTCACCTTTCACTTCTTGATGCTGAGTTCATCTTTGCATCTCCTACCAAGAATTAAAATGACAAATACTGTATCTATTTCTTAACCCCCTTGACTTATTGTTTTTAAGGCTGAAGTAGAATACCCACAGATGTCAGGAAGAACCAGCAATAAACAAAGTGGTTCCACAACTGGCCTTAAGTGTTTACATGCTGCCTTTCCCTCCTCTTTTAAAGAGGATTGCAATAATGAGAAATATTAGGATTCACTTCAAATACTTCTTTATTCAAAAAAGATATTTTATTTTCTTCCAGGAGTATTTCCCCAAACTCTGAAATAAATTGGGATTTAATCTGAAGATTTAAGAGTCAATATGTTAAGAGAATTAGACTTCTAATAACATTTGAAAGGACAAAGACAATATTGCTTTGTTTCGGTCTTTTCATTTCAGAGGTCCTGAGCTTCTGAGTGCACCAATGTCCTGCACTTGATTTGCATCCCCAGTGTTATAAAGCAGAGTTTTTCAGCTTAACAATAACAATAATAGTAGCAGTAAATTATTATAATAATAGTAATAGTTGATAATAATGATGGTAATAATAATAATAATTTTATAATAAGAATAGAATAGAATAGAATAGAATAGAATAGAATAGAATAGAATAGAATAGAATAGAATAGAATAGAATAGAATAGAATAGAATAGAATAGAATAGAATAGAATAGAATAGAATAAAGCCAGGTTGGAAGAGACCTCCAAGACCATCCAGTCCAACCTAATATTAGGATTCTGTGTCCCAATAGCCCTTCAAAGATCTCTGATAACCTATGTATCACTTGCATCAACACTGAGCCCTGAGCTAATACTTTGCAAGATCACAGCAGCTCCCCAAAACCAAAACGGTTTAGATTCAAAGGGACCTTCAACCTCATCTAGTTCCAACACCCTACCATGGGCAGGGACACCTTCCACTAAACCAAGATGCTCAAGGCCTCATTCAACCTGGCCTCAAACACCTCCAGGGAAGGGACATCCACAGCCTCCCTGGGCAACCTGTTGGAGTGTCTCACCAATATGGATATGTTTTGCCTTGATCAGCACTGGGGAGCTGCCTGCATTCTGTAAACTGATTGTGCAGATAGTCNGGCTGTTCTCTCAAATTTCCCATAAATGTAATAATACATGGACGTCCTAACCATGTCCCACTGGGGAGCTGCCTGCATTCTGTAAACTGATTGTGCAGATAGTCTCTGCATCCCAAACTCAAAATGTTGGGGTTTGTTACCACAGAAAGGACCAGAGGTTAGTTACAAGTAAACTGTGGTGCTCTCTTTGGTCCATCTGTCTATTCCCCAAAGCCATGATCACTAATGTATTTGGTCTACTTTGCAAGGTGTTGGTAGTGAGGGGTCTACAGAGGTGATTTCTGTGAGAAGCTGCTAGAAGCTTCCCTTGTGTCTGACAGAGCCAATGCCTGAAGGCTCCAGAACAGACCTGCAGCTGGTCAAGGCTGAGCCTGTCAGCAGTGGTGGCACTGCCTCTGTGGTGAGATATTTAAGTAGGAAGAAAATCCCAATTATTTGGATTTATTTCTCACTGTCCTACTGCCACTTGATGGTAACAAATTGAACTAATTTCCCCAAGTCAACTCTCTTTTAGCCATGCCTGCTGAGTGATCTCCCTGTCCCTATGCTGCCCCATGAGCCTTTTGTTACACTTTGTCTCCCCTCTCCATTTGAAGAGGGGAGCCATAGAGTGGCTTTGGTGGACAGCTAGCATCCAGCCAGGGTCACCCCACCACAGCTGGTGAAGTTTTGAAATTGTGAAGAGTGTAAGACTAGGAAGCAGATGGGGAGGGATTGCTGTAAATGTCAAGATTTTTGCTGTTCACACACAAATACCTCCTTGCTATGTCACATTTATCTTTACAAACTTGCAAATGCTTCCATTAAGCTGTTAACCCCAGAATTCAGAGTACACAGAGAGACAAGAGACAGCCATCCCTGCCTTTAGAATCACTTTGGTTGGAAAAGACCTTTAAGATCAGCCAGTCTCTAACTCTACCAAGCAGGACTGCTGCTAAACCATGTGCCCCAGCACTACATCTCTGCCTCTTTGAAACACCTCCAGAGTTGGAGCCTCAGCCAAATCCCTGGGCAGCCTGTTGCAGCAGTTGAGAACCCTTGCAGTGGAGAAGTTTCTTCTAATATCTAGCCTCAACCTCCCCTAGTACAGTTTCAGGGCATTTCCTATCACTTGTTATTTGGAGGCCTTTGCAGAGCAAAAATCAGAAGGCATTCAGAATAAAGGGCTGGGATTTCTATTTGCCCTCAGAAATACCACACGGTAGCAGATAAGGAGTAGATATGCCTGGGTAGGTAAGGAGAAACCTGTGGATTGGGAGAAAAGCTCACGTTTTGCTGAAGACTCAGCTCTGGGGTTATGCTGCTTGCACTGTCAAAAGCAGCAGCTACACGAGGGGCAGAGCATTTCAATAACTTGCAGATGGCTCCAAGGGTCAGTGGCAGGGCTGAGAGCAGATGTCATCCCTCTGGTCTCCCCCTCACTACCTTCCCAATCCTTCATTTTTCTGCAAAGTCTCTTTGTTAAAGGCAGAACATAGGAACTAGGAGGCACTCTTCTTACAGCTGGGCTTCTGCTGCTGCCTGCCAGCTCTGCTGGGGAGTTACCTGGTCTACTCACCAGTATCTGCCTACCATCCACAGAGAAAACCAAGCAAAGAAGAAAAATAACTCAAAGGAGGAGAGTGGGCATGTAGGGAGGAGTCAGCTGTTTCTGCTGCCTGGTGCAAGACAGCTATGCTTTTGAAACTGTTCTGTATAACCCATAAAAAACATAAAGTAACATCTGAGATGCAAACCATTTTTAAAGTTACATAATGAAAAAGTACAATTAATTCATGCTGGGTCAGTTAGAATTGGAATCTAGTCCTTCTCTTGAGCTATGAAAGCAAGAAATCCCAGCCCCTAATTACTACCTGCTACTTCTACTGCACAAATAAAAAAAAATAATCGGTGGGTTTATCATTCCTGTATCCTAAGACTTCCTCCACCCCTGAACCAATTGTTCAATTAAGTTGTCTCTTGACTTCCCAGGCTTGTCAGCTGAGCAGGAACATGCTTGGCTTCTTCCCCATTCACAGTAGGGGCTTACACTTATTTTTGTTTCAGTATCAGTACATTTCTAGTGCCTGCAGATACATGTTGTAGGAAGAAGGCTGTGCTTTGCTTTGCAGTTCACTTACTCCAGTGGAATCTGATTCCATCATATGAATCAGGGAACTGGAAATAATTGATGAACTGAGTATATTAAATTAGCATCCTAACAAGCACATTTNTACTCTCTACTTAGGCTTCAAAGATAGGAGAAAATGGGTTTCTGAGAATTTAACACAATTCAAGAAAAACAGATTTAACCAGGGAGTTGTGCAGAGTGTCTAGAATAACAGAGAAATTGTCCTTTCACTCACTCCTGAACATGACCGCACTTTTCCAGAGTAAGGACATCAGTTATTAGACAATGTGGCTCATACACCACCGGTGATCAGGGCAGTCCACCCCTTTGCCTGACCCTTATGAGATGCACAACAAATGCACAAGTAAGGGACAAAAGCTGAGACCTGGTCTTTCAGGGACATTGGTGATCAGTCCTGGAACCAGTCTTGTTCAACATCTTTGTGGGTGACATGGACAGAGGCATTGAGTGCACCCTCAGCAGTTTGCTGATGACACCAAGCTGTGTGGTGCAGCAGACACACTGAAAGGCAGGGATGGCATCCAGAGGGACCTGGACAGGTTGGAGAGGTGGGCACAAGCCAACCTCATGAGGTTCAACAAGACCAAGTGCAAGGTCCTGCAGCTGGGTCGAGGCAATCCCAGGCACAAATACAGGATGGGCAGTGACTGGCTGAAGAGCAGCCCTGAGGAGAGGGACTTGGGCGGTGCTGGTGGACAAGAAGCTCAATGTGAGACAGCAGTGTGCACCTGCAGCCCAGAAAGCCAACCAGATCCTGGGCTGCATTAGGAGAAGTGTGGCCAGCAGGTTAAGAGGGGTGATTCTTCCCCTCTGCTCCACTCTGGTGAGACCCCACCTGGAGTACTGCATCCAGTTCTGGAGCCACTATTACAAGAGGGATGTGGACATGCTGGAGCAGGTACAGAGAAGAGCTACAAAGATGATCAGAGGGCTGGAGCACCTCTGCTATGAGGACAGACTGAAAGAGTTGGGGCTGTTCAGTCTGGAGAAGAGGAGGCTCCCAGGTGACCTTATTGTGGCCTTCCAGTATCTGAAGGGGGCCTACAGAGAACCTGGGGAGGGATTTTTTAGGTTATCAGGTAGTGACAGGA
The DNA here is from genome assembly GCA_013396835.1 of Psilopogon haemacephalus. NCBI lineage: Eukaryota > Metazoa > Chordata > Aves > Piciformes > Megalaimidae > Psilopogon > Psilopogon haemacephalus. Next base: position 168,242 of record VWZI01002824.1, read on the forward strand.
CTAGGGGGAATGGAGCAAAGCTGGAGGTGGGGAGATTCAGATTGGATATGAGGAGGAAGTTCTTCTACCATGAGAGTGGTGAGACCCTGGAATGGGTTGCCCAGGGAGGTGGTTGGGGCCACATCCCTGGAGGTGTTTAAGGCCAGGCTGGATGAGGCTCTGGCCAGCCTGATCTAGGGTAGGGTGTCCCTGCCTGTGGCAGGTAGGTTGGAACTAGATGATCCTTGTGGTCCCTTTCAATCCTGACTGATTCTATCATTCTATGATTTTAGGTACCACTGAGTGCATGAGTCCTACCCCTGCCCCTGGGCACCACCAATGCCTCGCACATGTCCACCAGGCCACTGGCTTGACCTCCTTACAAGAGTCATGCAGCCATTGGAGATCCCCATGGCAGAAGTGCCCAGAGTTCAACAGCCCTTGTTTGTGTGGGCTGTCACCAAGAGAAGTGAGTAAGCAAAGACACCTCAGGGGTCAAGACCCTTCTCCACTCATGAACAGCCTGCACCAATTCTCTCATGGCAGAAGAGAGGAAGAACAAGGATCAGTGTTTATGGTAGGATGTTTCCAGAAGAAGAGTTAATGGAGGAGTGCAAGAAGGAACAGCTCAGCTGATGTACAGGTGCTGACTAACACCTGCCCAAGATCTGTCTCAGAGCACCTTGTCAAACATTTTCATTCAGTCAGGAATGCAGGAGCTTTTTGAATTTATCACTTCATGGCAGCAGGAGAAGCAACAGAATTCAACCCAGTGCTGGTGTGCTGCTAGGCACTGGAGGCACCAATAATAAGAGGAGCACTTCTCATAGTGCTCATAATGGTACAGCTAGGAGAAAGTCCTGCTTGCACTGCTGCCAGCATTACAGAGGTTCTCGACTGTTCTGCAGAATTTCTGTCCTATGCTGAAGGAGTAGTTGGGTGGCTAAAGGTAGGACTGTGACCTGGCGCTATAATACAGTACCTATCATGTTTTAAGGCAGGAGTACTGACAATTTGCAAGCAAATGACGTTTGGAGGGAGATCTTAATTTCATAAAGGTACAACAGAAGTTAGTGCCTAAGAGAGAACAAAGAAGGGCACTGTCTGGTTTCTGTCCTCAACCTACATAGAATCACAGAATGGTTTGGGTTGAAAGGGACCTTAAATATCATCTAGTTCCAGCCCCCTCTCATGGGCAGGGACACCTTCCACTAGACCAGGTTGTTCAAGGCTTCATCCAACCTGGTTTTCAACAGTTCCATGATTGGATCCTCCACAATTGCTCTGGGCAAATTGGTCTAGCGCCTTCCTACCCCACTATCCAATCTAAATGGAGCTTCATCCATCCTGAAGCCATCCTGTCACTCCATGCCTTCGCAAAAACTCCCTCTCCAGCTCTTCTGTAGCCCCCTTCAGGTACTGGAAGGTTGCCCCAAGGTCTTCCCTGGACGCTTCTCCAGGTTGAACAACACCAACTATCCCACCTGTCTTTATAGCAGAGGTGTTCCAGCCCTCTAATCAGACCTGCATGCATAGAGGAGAACAAAGAATTCATTCAAATTCAGGTTTTGTGAATCAAAGTCAATCTATTCTAAGTTTTCCCCAAGCATCCAAAGATGTCCATATGGCAAACCCCTATATTCACTGCAGCAAAATAGTGGTAGCAGTTCAGAAAGGAACAGATGCCTATGGTTCAGTATTTCAAAATCTGTTATTCTGTCACAGTGACATTTACAGTGTGGCAACAACAATTCCACCATTCCACCAACCCAGTTTGCTGCTATTCTTGGCATTTGTGATGGATACAGCCTTGGCAAGACACTTTTGATGAAGAACTGGTAAACACTTCACCAAAACACCAAATTAGGTATCTTAAAAGAAAAAAAAAAAGAGAGAGAGAGAAGATAAATTACAAATCAATATCTGTGGTTCAGAAATAAGTGGCAAAACTTTTCTTGAAAGAAAATGTAGGAAACCAGTGATTCACCACAGAGACGATGAGGCTGCCAGGATACCACAGCAGCCTGCCAGATGTCTTCATATGAAGCTTTACATTTTAAATTTTTTCTCAATTTTTTCTCCTTTCTCCTTTTCTTTTTTTTTCCTTTTTCTTTTTCTTTTTCTTTTCCTTTTCTTTTCTTTTCTCTTTTCTTTTCTTTTCTTTTCTTTTCTTTTCTTTTCTTTTCTTTTCTTTTCTTTTCTTTTCTTTTCTTTT
>VWZI01002825.1:0-10055 GCA_013396835.1 Psilopogon haemacephalus
TGATTGGCATTGGAATGGGCTGCTTGGGGAGGTAGTGGAGTTGCCATCCCTGGAGATGTTTGAGAGAAGACTGGATGGGGCACTTAGTGCCTTGGCTAAGGCTGGGTGATAGGTTAGACTGGATGATCTTGGAAGTCTCTTCCAACCTGGTTCGGTTCGGTTCGGTTCGGTTCGGTTCTATTCTATTCTATTCTATTCTATTCTATTCTATTCTATTCTATTCTATTCTATTCTATTCTATTCTATTCTATTCTATTCTATTCTATTCTATNTCTATTCTATTCTATTCTATTCTATTCTATTCTATTCTATTCTATTCTATTCTATTCTATTCTATTCTATTCTATTCTATTCTACTTCTACCCCTCCAAAATGCTGTCATCTGACCCTCTGCAGCCATGGAAAAATGTATTTTCAAGGTATTTTATCCCTTTGTCCCTTCACATGAAGTTGCTTCCATGGCTTTGTGGTGACCATCCTCAAAATGTAGCCAGCAGATAGAGAGCGGTAATTCTGGTTAGATCTCACCTGGAATACTGTGTCCAGCTCTGTGGCCTTCAACACAGGAAGGACACAGTCCTGACTGAGGAGGTCCAGAGGAGGACCACAAAGATGATCAGAGGGCTGGAGCACCTCTGCTGTGAAGACAGGCTGGGAGAGTTGAGGGTGTTCAGCCTGGAGAAGAGAAGACTCTGGGGAGACCTTAGAGCTGCATTTCAGCATCTGAAGGGGACCTACAGGAAGGGTGGGGAAGGACTGTTTAGAAGAGCCTGTGGTGGTGGAACAAGAGGCAATGGTTTGAAATGAGAGCAGGGTAAAGTTAGGTTGGAAATTAAGAGGAAGTTCTTCACAATGTGGGTGCTGAGACACTGAAACAGGTTGTCCAATGGTGTAGCTGAGGCACCATCCCTGGATGCACTGAAGATAATATTCAGTATGACCCTGGGGAGCCTAATCTAGTTGGAGGTGTCCATGCTAACTGCAGGGGTATTGGACAGGATGGCCTTTGAGGGTCCCTTCCAACCCAACGCATTCCATCAGTCTGTGAAAATGCCGCTGATCCTCTTCAGGGAGTGTCATGGTCTCTAGCAGACAAAGCCAACCAGTTCTGCTCCTCCACAGGCACCCCAGAGGTATAAAAAGGTCTGCTTTGAAAGCCTTGCCAGCCAGCTGCAGGCTGGTCCGGCTGCTGTTCTGCTTTTGCATGTTTTATGGAGTAATTTGTACTATATTTACACGGGTGGTGATAAACAGTTTGGGAAATGGAAGCGAAGCAAATGCCGCTGAGTGAATTGTTACAAAAAAGCCCTGTTTGCTATTCCAGCAGGGGTGAAGGGAGAAGAAAAAAAAAAGAACAACCACCACTACCAGAAAGGGATAAAAATCACCATCCTAGGGACATACTGTTCATCAGATTGGGGTGGGATTTTTTTTTTCTTCCCTTGATTTGTGTGGCTAATGTGAGGGGGAGAAGAAGTCGCAGATGCATGCTGAATTCTGCAGGGAACATATGCGTGCATTTAAATCATTTACAGCATTTACTGGTGCAATTGTGAGGCACATTATTTATTTTTTTTCCCTGCATTTCTAATTAGGCTCCAAACAGATGGTGAAGGACTGTAGCTTCTGATTAGACAGGCTTGTGCTCTGTTGGATGGCACCGCCAGAACAAACTGAGCTCACAAAGTTTCCTTCCTCATTTATCATGCCACGGCAGGGTTGGGGGTAGACGATCTGAAGTTGGCTTCAGCAGAAATTCCAGCCTGCCCCATAGCAAGCTGGGCAAATCTGATGCTCCCTCTGTCACCCCTGTTCCCTCTGCCATCCTTGTTCTCTCTGCTATCCCTGTGTGCTGTATGGGATCCACATACATACACATTCCTCCCCTCACCCTCCCACTTCAGCTTCCATTACAGATTTTGTACCCTGCTGCACAGCATCGGGTATCCAGCAGCACAGGATGAAGCCTGAGCTTTGACAAATGCTTTTAATATGAAGCAGAAGGCTTGGGTTTGAGACTGGGCTTTCAAGTGGCAGTGAGCTGTGAGCTGGCGGCTGCACATGAGAAGCCAACATGTGTGGCTGCTGCTAGCCCTGCTCTTGAGCATTATAGAATCACAGAATGGTTTGGGTTGGAAGGGACCTCAAAGATCTAGTTCCAACCCCCCTGCCATGGGCAGGGGCACCTACTAACTAGATTTGGCTGCCCAAGGCTTCAGCAAACCTGGCCTTGTACATGTCCAGGGAGGAAGCACCCATGACCTCTCTGGGCAACCTGTTACAGAGTCTTGCCACCCTTGTACTGAAGAATTTCTTCCTGAGATCCAGTCTGAACCTACTCTCCTTCAGATGAAAACCGTTCCCTCTTGTCCTATTGCTGGACACCCTTTTGAAAAGTTCCTCTCCAGCCATCCTGTAGGATCCCTTTAGCTCTAAGGTTTCCCCGGAGTCTTCTCCAGGCTGGACAATCCCAGTTCCCTCAGCCTGTCCTCATAGCAGAGGTGCTCCAGCCCTTGCATCATTAAATGCTTTGGGTTGGAAGGGACCTTGAAGTTCACCTAGTTCCACTGGACCAGGTTGCTCAAGGCCCAGTGCAATCTGGCTTGAACACCTCCAGGGATGGCATTTTTCAGAGGAACCCTCAACTTGGTGAGGTGGGTAGAGCTCTCCTGCACCTCTGCTGGGACAACTTTGGAAGCTTTACCAGCAACACAGGATTGGCTCATAAGATCTTCATCTCTAGGACCTACAGTGGTGTTAGGTTAACAGTTGGCCTCAATGATCTTAGAGGTCTTTTCCAACCAAAACAATTCTGTGATTTTGTGACCTGGCTGCCATTTTAAATGCACCACCTTGGAGACATGCTAGCCTCATTTTTCGTAGTCATGGAATAGTTTGGATTGGAAAGGACCTTTAAAGGTCATCTAGTCCAACTCCCCTGCAGTCAGCAGGGACATCTGCAACTGGAGCAGGCTGCCCAAAGCCCCAAACAACCTGACCTGGAATATTTCCAGCAACGGGGCTTCTTACACCTCTCTGGGCAAAATGAGCCAATGTCTCACCACCCTTTGTGGAAAACATTTCTTCCTGCTCTCTAGTCTGAGTCTCCCCTCTTTTAGTTTAAACCACCACTTCTTGTCCTGTCACAACAGGCCCTGCTCAAAAGCCTGTCCCCAGCTTTCTTATAGCTCCCCTTTAAGTACCCATTTTTGACCTTTAACAGAAGCAACAGCTCTTCACAGCCGAAATGCCAGCACCTCCACTCTGGCTTTGTGTCCCTGCTGTGCTCCCTTGCTCCAGCTGCTCAGGAGCCACCCCTCACTATCTCCAAATTTATGTTGTGTCACAGATTGCATTGTTTTGGAAGGGACCCTCGAAAGTCATTTTGTACAACCCACCTGCAGGCAGCAGGGACATCTTCATGTAGATCAGCCTGCCCAGGGCCATGCCAACTCTGATCTTGAATATCTCCAGGAATGAAGCCTCAACCACTTCTCTGTGCAACCTGTTCCAGTATATCATCACTCTCATGGAGCCTTCTCTGCTCTGCTGAACAGCCTCACCTCTCCCAGCCTGTCTTTGTAGGAGAGGTGCTCCATCCCCCTGATCATCTTTGTGACCCTTCTCTGGACCTTCTCCAGTGTCTCCATCATTCATCTCCTCCTATGCAAATAGTGATCACCTTCCCTTGTGTCTTACTGCTTCCACTGAGTTTAGACAGAGATGGCCAAGAGCTAGCCAAGAGGGAGGCCAACTTCTACCTGGCACAGTGCTCTGTGCAGTCTCTGACCTCAAAACGTGGACAAGTCAGCTTGGAAACTGCACTGCAGGAAAGGTGACCAAGCAAATGGCATGGTGGTGTGGGACAGGAGGACACGTTCAGCCCACGTAGGAGATCCGAGGGCTGTCCTGTGGATGCTGTGCCTGTAGATGGCACCTTTTACTCTGCTGAGGAAGAAAGGAAAAATAAAGAGGTGAAAAAGGATGTGCTCAAAGCTAAAAGAGATGTTGTGGGTGGGTGGATCGATGGCATGAAGTGACTCCTTCTGCATGTAACAAGCCCAGTAAGGGGTCACTGGGCACTCGCAGCGTCCTTAACAGGGGACAATGTACTGCCTGCTTCCAGCTTGGTCTGCAAAGGAGATGAGCATTTTGCAAACAAGTTGCTCTGGGGTTTGCAAAGGGCTTTGGCCAGGTCTGTCTGATGTGGTCCTGTAAGGCTTTTTGAAACTCCCACCTTGATCCCTGTGCCCAGCAGGTGGTGGGAGAGGATTCTGACCCTCTGCTCTGCTGAGACCTCACCTGCAGGGCTGGGGCAAGCTCTGGAGCCACCACTACAAGAAGGACATGGAGCTGTTGGAGTAGGATTAGAGGAAGTCACAAAGATGATTGGAGGGCTGAAAGCCCTCTGCTGTGAGGCCAGACTGAGAGAGTTGGAGTTGTTCAGTCTGGAGAAAAGAAGGTTCCAAAGAGATCTTCTGGTGGCCTTTCAATACTTAAAGGGGCCAGTCATAAAGCTGGGGATGGAATTTTGAGCAGGGCTTGTTGTGGCAGGACAAGGGATGGTGGGTTTAAATTATAAGAAGACTGAGACTAAAGAGAATGAAGAAATGTTTTACACTGAGGCTGGTGAGACACTGTCTCAGGTTGCCCAGAGAGGTGGTAGATACCCCATCCCTGGAACTATTTCAAGTCAGGTTGTCTGGGGCTCTGAGCAAACTGCTCTAGTTGCAGGAGTTGGACTGAATGATCTTTAAAGGTCCTTGCTAAGCCAGACTACTCTATGATCCTTCTGGATGTGTGTTATCACCATGCTGCAGCTCTAGCTAGTCTCTGGTGCCCATGTCCAGCTGGGGATGGTCAGTCCAGGGGAAGCTCAGTTGGACCCTTCTCTAAACATGAGCTGGCAGATCCACAACGAAGGATAATATGAACTGGGCACATGCTCCAGGTGTGTGCTCAGATGCTGTTTTTTCCAGCACCTGGAAGGGTTTGCTTTACCCTCCATAAAGACAAGAGGAAATGGCCTCAAACTGCACCAGCAAGGGAACAATTTCTTCCCTGAAAGAGTGGTCAGGCATTAGAACAGGCTGTCCAGGGGGGTGGTGGACTCTCCTTCCCTAGAGGTGTGCAAGAAAAGTGTTGGCATGGTAGGGTTGAGTTGTTGTTTGGACTTGATGATCTTAGAGGTCTTTCCAATCTTAATGAGCCTGTGATTCTGTGATTGTCACTTCACAGAGACACAATCTGAAATGTGGCATTTCTGTATTTCTAAAGGACTAAAAGAAACCAGCTGCTCCCTCAACCTTTAACTTACACAGTTGGAGAAGACACAGGCAAGCCCCTAATTTTGCTCAGATTCCTCTCCAGTGTCCCTCACTCATAAATTCCCAAACAAACAGCATGATCTTAATATTGGCCTTAAAATTCCATGTGAAATGGACCTGGAAATTAATATCACACCGGAAAAAAAAAAACAAACAAAAAAAACCCCAAAAAACTGGCTCAAGTATTAGCAACATCACAGGTGGTCGAGAAAAAAACCCCACCACTGCTGTACAAATTAATTCTGCATCTCAGGTGAGAAGGCAGCACCAAGGGAGCTGTTCTCTCATCACAACATGGGGTGCCAGAAAGCCATGGGTTGTGGAGAACAACTCCATCCCTGAGGGGCTTGTGGTCTAGGGGACAAAATTACCATGTTCCCCAAAAAGAGTGATCAGGGGGCATGGGCTGTTTTGCCGGAGCAAAGAGACCTCCCGTGCTTCTGCATAGATTTTACTTCCCAGCGAAAGGATGGTAGCTAGAGGAAGCACATAGAGGGATCCTGGTGGGAGCCTCTTGGGGAAAAGGAGGTGTGAAGAAATGAATGATTATACAATATGGCATACAGTGGTTGTCAGGCAGCTGATGTCCAGGCAGACCCTGGGGTCCCTGGCGGTATGTGGTCCGTGGCAAGCTGAGATAATTCAGTGCCTTAGTTGGACTGGATTTTGCACAAGCCTCCACTTTACCTGCTTTCTTGGTGATATTTCATCTATTTAAAGTTTCAGAGAGGAATGGTGATCCTGACCTCTTCCAGCAGAAGGGCCAGGGAAGGCAGAAAGGGATGGATGGAGAAATGTTCTGTAGTTAGGCAGAAAACGAGAGGGGGAGAAGCCCTGCAGTACAATTTCAAGGTTGAGCGAGTGGTGCTAGGAGGCTCCTCTGCTTTCGCAGGCATGGCAGAGGCTAGAGGTCATGGAATATGCCTCAAAACAAAACAAAACAAATCAAAAACAGTTTCCCATTAATGAACCTGTGGAGAAAGGCTGGGATAACAGCCTTGGTTATCCCAGACCTTCTGCTAAGCACCATGCTCCTTGCCTTGTATGGCAGCTACTAATTGTGGTGGCCTCTGATCCCAGTGGCAACTGGGAACATCCCTCTGCATGCAATACATCACTTCAGTCCCTTTTTTCCCCAACAAAGAGCTTGTTAAAAGGTAATTGCAATGGTGGGCTGAAGCTCAGGGAGATGTTTCCTTCAAAGAGCAGCTTAGGAATGTCAACTCAGTAAGTTGGTTTGAGGTCCGTCCTCAAAGTCTCGACAAGAGACCAAATTTCTTGTCAATTTTGTGACCCTAGGCAGTGAAACCTCACCATGATGGGAAAGATTGCATCCTCTGGGAGCTGAACCAGGAATCCAAGCCGAATCCACGGGCCAGGAGGAACTCAGGTTTGTTAGGGCTCACTTATGTAAAAGAGGTTACAGGTCTCCAAAGTGGTGAGGATGTGAGCTGAAATCCATGGTGTGAAGCCAAGGCACAGGAAGCAGGAGTTGATTAAGCTGAGGTGAGCTAAATAGAAACCCTGACCTGAATGGATCAAGAGAGTCATTAAGTGAGAAACCACTCATGCAAAGTCAGAGTGGCTGCAGACAGCAACCAGGCCTGAAAAGTGGCTTCACATCTGTTTTTTCTTTGGTTCCCTTTCCTCTTTTTGTTGTTTCTTACCCTAATTAGTTCCCTGACTTTACCAACCTGGCCAGGATCAGCAATGCAGGATGAAGAGAACAAGGCAAGGATGAAGAACTCAAGAGAAATAAACCACCTGGATCAGCATGAGCTCAGCAGGATGCTTGGAGCCCTGCACCTTCTGACCTGCAGTTGTAGATAGTAACTAGAGAGAAAATGGCCTCAAGTTGCACCAGGGGAAGTTTAGGTTGGATACTGGGAAAAATTTCTTTACTTCAAGAGTGGTCATGTATTGGAACAGGCTACCCAGGGAGGTGGTGGAATCACCATCACTGGAGGTGTTCAAAGAACGTGTAGGCATGGCATTCTGGGACATGGTTTCATGCCCAGCATGGTGTTAGGTCAATGGTTGGACATGATTTTGGAGGTCTTTTCCAACCAAAAGAATTCTGTGGTTTTATGACAAGCTTGGGTACTGAAGGGCAAACCCTAAATGAACCCAGGTGTGATGTGAGAAAATTATTTTCCAGCACCTTGTTCAGCTGCAGGCAACTGGTTGCTTGTATCTATTTGCTAGGAACCTCTGGTTTTAAGACCCAAACAGCTGGAGGTGTACCAGGGCTGGCTCTGGTATGCAATCTGGGGCTCACAATTTTGGGGAAAACCCCTGCTCAGTATGGTGGGAATTCCTCATCCTGGGATAATGCCTCCTACCCTTCTCCAGAGCTGAGGGGAGGGTACCAGGAGCAGTCAGTTAAATAGATCAGCCTAAAGCTGTGGTAATTGCTTAATTAGCAGGAACTTCTCAAAAGAAAGGCAAGGCCTTAATTATTCCCTTTTGCTCCTGCTGAGAAGTTTGCCCATAACTGCTGCAGGAGGAAGGAAGCAAAGGTGAGGAAATGGGAAGGCTCCCAGCATTGTCAGGCTGGGCTTTAGCAGCACAAACTGCGCTTATTTAGTGTTTTAATTAAAGCAGCTCTGTATGGGGTCTGGCAGGAGGGAAAACTCCAAATTGCAAGTGTTGGTAGGTTTGGCTATGTCTGTGTGTGCAGTAGGGCAGGGTCCTGCTGCTCCTGGAGTTGAGGAGCATGGGCTGCTGCTGGGGACCGTGTTACACTCTTGGTATGGGGGCTGGTGGTGTTACAGGCTGCTTTCTGTAGCTCTGTTGCTCTTAGAAAGACAATAAATCACAGAATTATAGGATTGTTTTGGTCGAAAGAGACTTTTAAGATGATCTAATCCAACTACTAACCCAGCACAGCCAGGTCAACGCTAAACCATGTCTCTCATCACCACACATCCTTTAAATTTCTCTAGGGATAGGGTCTCCACTACTTCCTTGAGCAGCCTGTTCCAGGGATTAGCAACCCTCTAGGGCAAGAAATTTTTCTTAATGTCCAAACTAAAGCTCCCCTGATGCTGTTTGAGGCTGTTTCCTCTTGTCTTATTGCTATCTTTTCAGGGAGCTGTAGAACATGACATAGAGAGGGACCTGGGAGTCCTGGTGGATAATAACAGGTTGTCCATGGGACAGAAATGTGCCCGTGTGGTCAAGAAGGCCAATAGGATTCTGGGGTGTATGAGGAAGAGTGTGTCTAGCAGATCAAGGGAGGTTCTCCTCCTCCTCTACTTTGCCCTGGTGAGACGTCATCTTGAGTACTGCATTAAGCTTTGGGCTCTCCAGTTTAAGAGGGACAGGGATCTGCTGGAGAGGGTCCGGTGGAGGGCTATGAGGATGATTAGGAGACTGGAGCACTGTCTGATGAGGAGAGGCTGAGGGACCTGGAGCTTTTTAGTCTGGAGAAGAGAAGACTGAGAGGGGATTTAATCAATGTTTTGAAATATCTGAGGGCTGGGGGTCAGGAGTCAGGGAGACAGCCTCTTCTCACTTGCTCCCTGTGATAGGACAAGTAGCAGTGGATATAAACTGTAGCACAGGAGGTTCCACCTCAACACGAAGGGGAACTTCTTTACTGTGTCACAGAGCACTGGAACAGGCTCCCCAGAGAGGCTGTGGAGTCTCCTTCTCTGAGCTAGGTTATATGGTCCTGCTCTGGCAGGGGGCTGGACTCGATGACCTCTTTGGATCCCTTCCAACCCCTAACGTCCTGTGATCCTGTAACTGTGGCAGGGATTTGCTCCATGACATCCTGCTGAGTTTAGGAAAGCTAGCAGATGTGGGACTGGTGGCAAGAGCAGGAAGGTTTGAGTAGAAGCGTGCATCGGCGGCGCCTGTAGTAAACGGAGGCTTCGGGTGCCCGAGGGAGAGGATGCCGAAGGAGCCGTCGTTGTGTGGCTCTCCTGGCGCTGCCCTCTGGCGCGGTGCGCGTATCGCTTTCCCCCTCATCTATCATTTACGTGCTCCCCGAGCCTGCACAGAGGTCAGGAGAACGATAACAACCACAAAGAAACCCCAACAATTAACCCCCCCAAAAGATCTAGCTGAACCTCATCTAGCCGTTGCCTGCCACGGGCTGAAGTTGCGTTTGCAGAGGCAGCTGCTGGCTGGCTGGGGGGAGGTCCCCCATCAGACTGTGGGGTTATCCCGGGCTTTTAGGGAGGCGGCTGGCTGCCCAGTGTCCCTGGGGTCTGGAGAAGGGGTTGGTGGTGGAGGCAGTGCTGAAATACCAGTTACCTGGAGCAGGGGCGCTGCGCTGCCCGCGTCAGGCTCCTTCCCCACCCTTTCCTCCTCCTCCTCCTCGCGGCCGCCTCCTCCTGCTCACTCGGGCGACGGCGGGGGGGGGACATGGGGGGTCTCCGCTGACACCAGGCAGCGACAGCACAGGTAATACTCGGCAAGTTTCTTCCCTTCCGCGGTTCGTTTGTTCTTTGAGGTGGGGGGATGCGCAGGGCGCGCGGGTGAGGAGCCGGCATCTACCTCCCTCTGCCTTTTTTTCCTGCTTCTGGAGTGGCTTTACACGCTGCCCTCCCTCCCAAATCTCTTTTGTCTGCTCGCACCGAGGGGACAACTTGTTTGGGGTGAGCCTTCATCACCATTGTTTGCTTGTTTTGGTGTCTGGCGGTTTTTTTCGGTTGTTGTTTGGGTTTTTTGGGTTTTTTTTTGGGGGGGGGGGGGGGCTCTCCACACCGCCTCCCCTTC
>VWZI01002825.1:10071-45190 GCA_013396835.1 Psilopogon haemacephalus
ACCGTCCTTCCTTTGCGCATCAAAAATACTAACGCGTGTCGGTGCCTCCTGTGCTACCCTCTGATAGAGCCAGCGTCGTGTCCCGTCCCTCCCTACCCTGCCAACCCCATTCCCAAATCCATCCTCAGCTCCAGTTCGGAGCTTGGGAAGAGGAGGAGAAGGTGGTGAGAAGCTGCAAAGTTTCTCGGGCTGAACTTCTTCTGAGGCGTGTGGGGATAAAGAGAGGTGGGTGGGTTTTAATCCCTTCAAAAAACAGATTAAACGGGAAAACAGCTTTAGGAAAAGAGCTTTTCAAAAGGACAAACTTCCCCCTAATGGTTTCTTTGTATTTTTTGAGCAAACACTTCATCTGAGATTCCCGCCCCCCTCCCGCTTCTTTGCTTGCTCCTCATTTCCTTAATCCTCAAAAAAAAACCCCTGCAATCTTCTTTTCCTCCAAAGAAATATTTCCCTCACCACCTCAAATAGCTGTACCCCCATGTCCAATTTGGCCAGACATCTTGAGCTTTCAGCTGCCTGGGGTCCCCACCGGAGCCTTTAAAAGAAAGAAAATGCTCCAACTTGAAGAGCCTGGTCCCTATTAAAAGCAGTCGGCTAAATTCCATCACCCATCCTTTTCGCTGACGGAGTTGGGAGTCCGTTAGGGATGTTACAAGCTCTTTGCGGCAGCCTTTTCCCTGCCGGTCGCCTTTGGTCTGATCTCCCCAGCATCAACTCCTTTGTTCTGATCAGGGATTTTTGGAATGATGAACAGAGGTAAAGAGCAGCTCGTGTCCACTTGCAATATATACACAGGTGTGGGGCTTTGGTACTGGCATTTAATTGGGAAAAGGTAAGATCTGTGGTGTTGGTAGTAATAAACACACACGCGTGCACACACACACAAAAAAAAAAAAGCCAGAACAAAACCTGTTAGACAGAAAAGGCAACTGTTCTTCTTAAATGCTGAAAAAAAAAAGGAGAAGGAATATCTCATCTGGGGGTGCTGGTTTGGCCAGATAAAGCTACAGAGGACGGGATATTGTGCTGTGTCTGCAGGTGGATACTGGAGCTGGCGGGGTGCAGGCATGGCCCGGCACTCTCCAATGGGTGCCCTTCATGAAGAGGGCAAATCCAAACCCGGTCCCATGTCGGTGGTTCTCGGGATGCTGCCAGTACCCTCGTCCCAGCCTCTCTCATTTATCCGAGCCACTTCTCCTCTCTTACCCACCAGTTATTTCTGGGAGTAGGGGGGTGATGCTGGACTGGGAAGTTTTCTCTGCCGGTGAATGTCTTTTTGTTGTGATTTGGAATATTTTCCCCTGTGCTGGAGGTAAAAGCCTAACTGGTGTCAGATTCCTTGATGCGATGAGGGTCAGGTGGACTGGCAGAGCTGCCACTTTGCGGTGCCACCGTGCACGCAACAATCGCAGCTCCTTCCTGGGGTCTTCCTAGAGCATCCTGCGGCAGCGTGGGATGTCTCGTGTGTGTCGCTTTGGGATGGAGCCGATACACGGATTTGTTTGAATGTTTGGGCTTTTGTGCAATAAGGTGTTCCCATGGGAAGCCTGCAGGTAGGTGTTTCGATCAAGGGAGTTTTACCATGGTTTCTTCTCCCTTTGTAATTCCTTTATTCCTTCTCCACCCCCCTCTCTCCTTCCCCAGCACAAAGCTCTCTTGTTTTAGGACTGAAGGTTTTGTAGCACCAAGTCAAGATCGTGTCATGAAGAAACAATGTTTTGTTTTAAGACCGAGTTGTAAAATACTCCCTTTATGGGCAACTGTAAAAATTTATGTTCTCCTGTTTTGTGGGTTTTTGCTGTTGTTGGTTGGTTTCTTTTTTTTTTTTTTTCTTCCTTTGATGGTGTGTGTTTAATGTTTGTAAGAGGTGGGAGCTGCACAACTTGGCTCTTTCAGGAACTTGACTTGAGAAAGATACCCAGCCGATGTGCAAAGAGGCTGCATGTCCCTCCCAGGGGCATCACCTCAATTTAACAAGGAGATGGTAGTACTAGAAACCTTTTTCTGCTGCCCAGCTGCAATAATCTCCAGAATAATGTCCATGGTGTGGTAGCTTCTCTGTTGACTTGATGAAGGTGTGCAAAGGAAAAGAGCTTTGCAAGCCTCTTCAGGAGCGCAGCTTGGGAGCAGCTGAGGTGATGAGGATGTTTTTAAAAAGAATCGAAGTGATGAATTTCTCAGACAGTTTTGAGCATAGATTAAATCTAAGAAGCTATAGGATATAGAGTTGGTTTGATGAGGGGCAGGCCTGTGGCCTCTCGTTAGGGTGTAAAATGTCTGAAGTGGTTGGAGACAGGCAATTTAGCTGAAGGTTTGAACTATTTGTGCTCACAAAGCAAAGTGCATCCCAAAACCTCTGTCTGCTTTCCTGGTACAGCATCCTGCCTCCTCCAGTAAGACTTGTAAATGATACTAAAGGGGCTCGAGGGTTGGTTTGATGCTTTTGTGACCCTACAAACATAAAAATTCATGTCTTTGTGTTTGCATTGCTACGGGACCCTATTTCAGCCTGCAGGTTGTTCAGCTGATGTGGGGAATCGCAATGGTTAACTCACCCGAATCTTGCAGGTGTTGCTTGCTTGGTAATGACCAGAACATTACAGTAGGGGCTGAAGTAGCATTTATGCCTGGGCTCTGCCATGCAGCATGCCAAGCTCGAAGCTTCGATTAACGTGGGTAGGAAAACTTTGGTTGTGGAACCTGGTGGCTTTTGGTCTGTGAAGGTATCAGAATATGGCTATGCCAGATGCTTTCTGACTGTGGTATGCCCCATAAATGGTCCAAGAGGCCATCCTGGGCACACATTGTCTCTCTTTCTGCTAGACAGCCTGGCAGAGGAATGTATTTGAACCCATTCCCCAAGGCTAAGGAACTTGCTGGATTTGTCCTGTGGTGGAAACTCTGATTTGAGTGTGCAAGAGCTATAATGTTCCCTTCCCAGCTTCTGCCAGAGCCAGCATTGCAGTGAGGCATTTTCTCAGCCGTAGCCTGAATGGCTTTGCTTTGGTCTGTGCATTTGATACAACAACTGCTATCTAGGAGAGAAAGATGTCCTGCTTGGGCAGGGCACAGGCAAAGCCACTGAGGCCAAAATCTTGATGGAAATAGGGTGATAAACTGATGCTTGGGCTGCTGCAGCTTGGAAAAGGGCATGTAGAAGAGAAACCTGACAGCTTAAAGGGTCCTCAGCCACAGCTGGGTTCTAAAAGGGCTTGCATGAACAAGCCTGTCACTAATGATGAACTACTGTCATTAATCCAAATAACTTCATCTCTGTTGAATGCCTCTGCCTTTGTTTGACACCCTGCTCTTGAGATTGAAGGATTTTGTGGTGGGGTTTTCTCCCAGGTAGCCCCATCTTCCTTTCCCCATACTGTCTTTGCCACTTAGGTTTCTGGTTGGTGCTGGGTTTCTTTTTGTTTTTTTTTCCTTCTAAATTTTGATCTACTGAGTGATTAGCCCTGGTGTGCCCACGGTCTTAGCCCATCAGGCAAAGACTCCCTTTTATTAGCTCAAACAGCCAGTGGGCCTTGAAAAGGTCTGCTGCAGCAAAGTGCCTCTCACCAAAGTTAAGTGAGCTTTGTGTAAAAGCAGCAAGGACACTTCTCTCTTGATTTAGCCTAGGCAAAGAAATTGGCTGAGAGCCTTTTGCAGCTCAGGTTGCTCAGTGTGAGGGTGGGTTTTTAGTTCAGGTTGAGTTTTCTTCCTTTTCCAAAGCTCCCTTATTTCTCCCTCTTTTGGGGATCTACCTTCCAACCTTGCAGCTGGAGTTACCAGAAGACTGAACAAAAAGTATGGAGAAAAGGAGGCTGAGGGAGGAGACCTTTTTACTCTCTACAATTCCCTGAATTGAGGTTGTAGGGATGTGGGTGTTGGTTTGTTCAACCAAGTAACATGCAGTAGAACAAAAGGAGATGGCCTCAAGTTGCACCAGGGGAAGTTTAGATTAGATATTAGGAAGAATTTCTTAATTGAAGAGGTTATCTGGCATAGGACCAAGCTGCCCAGGGAGCTGGTGGAGTCCCCATCTACTTAAGTGTTGTGTAGATGTAATGCTTAGGGATATGGTTCAGTTGAGGACTTGTCAGTGTTAGGCCAATAACTGGACTTGATCTTAAATGTCTCCTTCAATCTAGGCTGTTCTGTGGCTCTGTGAAATGGCCTTTTTGCTTAGATGTGGTGCAGAGGGAAAAGGTTTAGTGGTGACTTGGCATTGTTGGGTTAATGGTTGGACTTGATGGTCTTCAAGACCCTTCTTAATGATGCAAATATTCAGTCTGGAGCTCAGAGGCAGCTGGAGACAGGAACTTGAGGTGAGATCCTGGGTAAACAGGTACCCAGGCTCCCGTGCTGACGGGCTCATGGTGCTATCTGCTTTGATGGATGTTTGCCAAGGAAGATGAAGTTAAATAACTAAGCCATCCTTTTCTGAGGCAGGGCTTTTAAATGCATTTTGGTTACTGACTGTCAAGAGCTCCTGGTTCTGTGGCTGATGGCTCGCTCTTGCAGTCGGTACAGTTATGGGTGTGCTTAGAGTAAAGCTTATAGCTGCTTGCTGCTGCAAAAAGGTGATGCTCATGTGCAAAGCTGCACCTGAGGTGGCAAGGATGGATGTGTCATCTGGGTCCCTCTCTGTTCCTGCAAGTTGCTTCACTTCTGCTCTGCAGGGGGTAGCTGCCTGCTTTAGCAGTAGCAAAAGGGGGTTAAGGGAAGACCTTCTGACTCTCTACAACTCCATGAAAAGAGGTTGGAGAGAGGTGGGTGCCAGCCTCTTCTCCCAAGTAATAAGTCATTAAATGAGGGGCCCCAGGCTGCATCAGGGGAGGTTTAGGTTGGATATTAGAAAACATTTCTTCCCCTAAAGGTTTGTCAAGCCCTGGAACTATCTGTCCAAGGCAGTGATGGAGCCCCCATCCTTGGAAGGATCTAAAAGCTGTGTTGATGGATCACTGGTTCCAGGTTGCCCAGGAAGGTGATGGAGACCCCATCCCTGTGGATACATTCAAGATCAAGTTTGATGGGGCTCTAGGTAACCTGATCCAATTTGGATGTCCCTGCTTACTGCAGGGGGAGTTGGACAAGGTGACTTTGAAGGGTTTCTTCTGACCCACTGTGTTCAAGATGTGGTGCTGAGTGCCATGGTTTAGTGGTGACCTGGCAGTGCTGAGTTCATGGTCGAACTGGATGATCTTAAAGATCTCTTCCAACCAAGACACTTCTACGATTCTAGTGATCTCCTGCATGTCTGCTAAGCATTCCTGTTGTTCTGTAACTGGAATGAAGAAAGCTTTTTTTATTTAATTCCACTTCACAATCCCTTTGAACACCCCAAACCAGTCAGAGTTGTGTGCTCACAGCTGAAGCAGGGCAGGCAGGAGTGCCCTAGGATGCCCTAGCTGCCTGGCAGTGTTGCTGAGTGTTACGTCGGAGCCTGAGAAGGCTGGACACTTCTGCAACATTTTGATGGTGGAGCTTGGAAGTTCAAACAGGCTACTGGTTGACAGCAGGCAAGCCTGCCTTCTTCTAGGCAGGGCACAAGAAGAAAGTGCCTGGCTCCTGTTTACCATTAGGCTTTGGGCCAGGGCTTCAGCGCCTTCACGTTTGGCACCTTGTCCATGGTTGTATGGTTTTTAAGAGTCTAGAGAGAGGTTCCTGTCTTGTGAGACCAGACTGTGTATGCCACTTCTCAGAGTTGAGCTTTCTATTTCCTTCCAAAGAAACAATTCCTACTTTTCATCCTCCTCCTCCCTTATTTTTCCCTCTTTTTTTACTTTGAAATCTTGGTTTTGGCTGCTTTTCCACCTTTTCATCCCACGTTAACAATCATCTGCTCTGCAGTCCTGCTGCTTCTTTGCTGCTTTGTCTTCATGTGCTGGGCTCTGTGCAGCCCAGGAACCAGTAGCCTCTTGGCTTGGTCTCCATACCCCCATCCCAATCCGTCTCCTAGTTTAGGAGCTGCCCTTTCACCTTGAGGTTCTGTGATGGGAAAATGGTTACAAGTCACTATAGGCAACATAGCAGCTAATGCTAGAGACTCAGTAGAGCCAGGGCTGCCCTACTTAACATAGCACCAGACATCTCCTCATCCATCTATCCAAGAAAAATCCAGCCCATGCTGTGGATGCATGGGGTGGCCATGATGTCTGTGACAAATGTCCTTCCCAAAGCCCTCAGGGTGTTATTTTAGCACTGTGTGAATGAATAGGTGAACTGGGTGCTGGCACTGGTGGCCCTCTAATCATCTTGGTAGGCCTTCTCTGGACCTGCCCCAGCAGGTCCATGTCCTTGTGCTGGGGTCTCTAGAGCTGGGCAGGGTACTCCAAGTGAGGTCTCAGCAGAGCAGAGTGGCAGAAACACCTTTCTTGATCTCCTAGACACATGCCTTTTGATGCAGCCCAGGATGTGATTAGACTTCTGGGCTTGGCCTTGTTGAACCTTATGAGGCTCTCCTGAGCCCACATCTCTAGCCTGGCCAGGTTCTTGTGGATGGCATCCTGGCTCTCAGTCCTGTAAATTCCACCAGTCTGCTTGGTATCATCAAATGCTGAATTGAGAGACTTGAACATAGAATCATAGAATGGTTTAGGTTGGAAGAGACCTCAAAGATCATCCAGTTCCAACCCCCTGCCATATGCAGGGACACCTCCCACTAGATCAGGTCGCTCAAGACCTCATCCAGCCTGGCCTGAACACATCCAGGGAGGGAGCAGCCACAACCTCCCTGGGCAACCTGTTCCAGTGCCTCACCACCCTCACTGTGAAGAATTTCTTCCTAACATCCCGTTTAAATCTCCCCTCTGCCAATTTGAACCCATTCCCCCTCGTCCTGTCATTACAAGACCTTGTGAACAGTCCCTCCCCAGCCCTCCTGTAGGCCCTCCTCAGATACTGGTAGGACGCTATAAGGTCTCCCCAAAGTCTTCTCTTCTCCAGGCTGAAAAGCCCCAACTCGCTCAGCCTGTCCTCATAGCAGAGGTGCTCCAGCCCTCTGATCATCTTCGTGGCCCTCCTCTGGACTCTCTCCAGCAGTTCCATGTCCTTCCTGTGCTGGGGGCTCCAGAACTGCACACAGTACTCCAGGTGGGGTCTGACGAGAGCAGAGTAAAGGGGGAGAATCCCCTCCCTTGCCCTGCTGGTAATGCCTCTCTTAATGCAGCCCAGCACACAGTTGCTGTCTGAGCCGCGTGTGCACACTGCAGGCTCATGTTGAGCTTCTCATCCACCCAGACCCCCAGGTCCTTTTCCTCAGAGCTGCTCTCCAGCCACTCACCACCCAGCCTGTATTTGTGCTTGGGATTGCAGCGACCCAGGTGCAGGACCTTACACTTGGCCTTGTTAAACTTCATAAGGTTAGCCTTGGGCCCACCTCTCCAACCTGTCCAGGTCCCTCTGGATGGATCCCTGCCCTCTAGCAAGTCAACTGTGCCACACAGCTTGGTGTCATCTGCAAACTTGCTGAGGGTGCACTCAATTCCTCTGTCCATGTCACTGACAAAGATGTTAAACAGCACTGGTCCCAGCACTGACCCCTGAGGGATGCCACTTGTCACTGGTCTCCAGGTGGACATTGTGCCTTGATCACCACTCTCTGCCTGTGACCATCCAGCCAATTCCTTATCCATTTCTCCTTTGAAGAAAGACTGAGAGACCTGGGGCTTTTCAGTCTTGAGAAGGCTGGGAGGGGATTTTATCAATATCTGTAAATATTTGAGGAGTGGGTGCCAAGATGAAGACGCCAGGCTCTTTTCAGAGGTGCCCAGTGATAGGACGAGGAATAACAGATACAAGCTTGAGCACAGGAGTTTCCACCTCAATATGAGGGTGCACTTCTTTAGCGTGTGACAGAGCACTGAAGCAGGCTTTTCAGAGGATTTGTGAAGTCTCCTTCTCTGGAGGCTTTCATAACCTGCCTGGATGTGCTCCTGTGTGACCTGCTGCAGGTGGTCCTGCTTTGGCAGGGAGGTTGGACTCTGTTCTCTGGAGGTCCTTTCATAATGTTCTGTGATTAGTTTATGTCAGCTGCAATAACTTGGGTTAGAAGTGAAATTAGCTCTCGAAAGTTCTCCTTCACAGCCTGAGAAGTTCACACTTTCTTCTGGTCTTAGGGTGTTAAACAATGCATTGACCTTTTTTTGGACCTAATGCTTGTTTCCCATGGGAAAACAAAGCTTTCACAGCCCCAGAAATAATGTTTCTACTCCTGTCCTTGTTGAGACATGGGAGTAAACTGCTGGAAAAGAGGGAGACTTTGGTGTTACTGGCTGTTAGTAAATAACAGCTCCAGCTTTATCTTTGTGCAAAGAAAGGTTTAGATAGTAGCAAAGCATCTTGGACTTGCTGTTGGCTTTGTGACCATCTCCTGGGCTGGATAGGAGGAACTGTGGGAACTTCTGCTGTGGGGACAGGCTGAGAGATCTGGGACAGTTCAGCCTGGTGAAGAGAAAGCTTCAGGGAGACCTAGTGGTGGCCTTCCAGTATCTGAAGGGGGCTACAAGAAAGCTGAGGAAGAATTGTCTGCAAAGTCTTGCAGTGATAGGACAAGGGAGTATGGATTGAAGCTTGAGAAGGGCAAAAGTAAACAGGAGATTAGGAGGAAATTCTTCATGGTGAGAGTGGTGAGAGATTGAAACAGGTTACCCAGTAAAGTTGTGGATGCCATCTCCCTGGAGGTGTTTAGAGTCAGGCTGCATGAGGTCTTGAGCAACCTGGTCTGGAGGATGGTGTCCCTGACCATGACAGGGTGTTGGAAATAGATTCCTTCTAACTCAAAGCATTGCATCAATCTATGACAAAACTTCTGTCTTCAACCTCAGCCTTGGGAATGAAGGAAGGGGAGAGAAAAGAGCATCTCATGCTTTTCTTCCTGCAAGAGTAGTGTTGAGGCTTAGATGGGTTGTA
The DNA here is from genome assembly GCA_013396835.1 of Psilopogon haemacephalus. Taxonomy (NCBI): domain Eukaryota; kingdom Metazoa; phylum Chordata; class Aves; order Piciformes; family Megalaimidae; genus Psilopogon; species Psilopogon haemacephalus. Next base: position 18,970 of record VWZI01002825.1, read on the forward strand.
GCAGCCATGCTCCTTGTTCTGTGTGCATCCATCCATCCCCTACACCACATGCATGCAAATATGCTGCCCTGTATTTATTTAACAAGGGATTTCCCCCCCCCCCCCCCTTCACTGCNCAAAATGCTTTGTAATTCTAGCACGGGCAGCTCTTCATCATGGAATCTGAAAGCTCAGAAAATATAAAACTCATTAGATTAAAACAAACCACCTACTGCACAGAAGAAAAGCTTATTTATCAATATCAATTTACTTCTGATTACCCCGTTTGGCAATTTGTTATTTTTAGGAATTGTGATTTGTATAGAGCTTATGCCAATATGTGAGGGGGGAAAAAGAGGAGGGTGGGGAGGAAGCTAATTTTTACTTCCCCCCGCCCCCCCCTTGAATCACAAAATGGCTAAGGTTGAAAGAAACCTCAGAGATCATCTACTCCAACCTCCCTGCCATGGGTATGGACAGCTCTCAATTAGATTTGACCTTAAACACTTCCAGGGAGGAGGTATCAATAACCTCCCTGGGGAACCAGTTCCAGAGTCTCAGCACCCTTACATTGAAGAACTTCCTCCTAAGATCCAGTTGAAGCCTACTCTCTCTCACCTTGAAACCATTCCCCCATGTCTTGTTGCTAGACACCCTTAGCAAAAGTCCCTCTTTGGTCTTCCTGTAGGTTCCCTTCAGGTACTCCAAGGCATCTAGAATGGTCTCCCCTGAGACTTCTCCAGGCTGGGAACAACCCAAGCTCCCTCAGTCTACCCTTATAGCAGAGGTGCTCCAACCCTTGAATCATCTTTGTGGCCCTCCTCTGGACTCGCTCCAGAATCCTATTTATTGTAAAGACCAGGCCATGAACCAATACAAAGAAAATGTGAATTTCTAGCAGTGTTCCTATGTGAGGAGCAGCATGCTGTGTTTTGGCTTGAAGGTCAGTGCCAATCCATGGGCTTTGAGGAGGATTGTGGGGGTGATTTCTCTGATGCACATTTGGTGGTGGCACTTGTCTGAAGTATCTCCTGGCTGCTCTTCCGGGTTGGCCAACGTCATGAATAGATTGCTGAGGGAGGTGGTGGGGTCACTGTCCCTGGAGGTGTTCAAGAGACATGTGGACATGGCACTTGAGGATACAGCTTCATGGCCATGGTGGTCTTAGGTTGAAGGTTGGACTCGATCTTGGAGGTCTTTTTCAACTGAAAGGGTTCTATGATTCTATGGAGGAAGTTGTGGGCAGTGGGCTTGGATGGTGTTCTGGGAGGAGAGGGGTTTTCCAGCAGCTGGCTGGATGCCATGGGCACAGTGGGGTCCTGGTAGCATCTTGGGGACTTTCACTCTACTTTCAAAGGAGCAAATAATGTGTGTGGGCAGTGCTGGCTGCAGCATTGCCCTCTTTGAGGGGAGGGATTTTATTTTGTTTTTGTTTTGGTGGGTGGGGGTGTCGTTTTGGGAATCACAGAATACCAGGGGTTGGAAGGGACCTCTAGAGATCATCTAGCCCAAGGAGGACTTGTGCAGTTTCTTCATATGGAAACCGTCACGGAACTGTTTTGATTTACACTCTCATTTCTTCTTTATGCTCCCAGAACAGTGCAGAGTGAGCACAGCCACAATAAATTTTGAGGTGCAAGTGTTGTGGTGCTGTTTGGGGAAGGGAAGACCAGAGGAGGGATGGGGAGAGAAGCTGGGGGCTTGGGGATTGGTTAAGGATGCCAGCAGCAGTTCAAATAGGAGATCACCTCTGCCAGCAAGGCACAGCCACCACAGAAGCTGCTGCTCTGATGGTGGAGGTGATTCAAGGTGTTTTGTGTTGCTCTTCTTGCATGTAAGTGCCCCAGGAGGGCAGTTAGAAAAAATCAGTACAGGTGCACAGCCTGGAAGCTGAGGTTCAACCACCCCAAGAGCAATATGTGGCCCAGACTTGAGAAGAGGGAGCATCTTCAGATGAGGTGTTAGAAGGCTCTCGGAGTGAATTTCACTTGGAATTATGTGCCAAGGGTTGGAGCATGTTGCAGCCAGACTCCATCTGCATAGTCAAGCAGGTGACATCATTGCAATGATGTTGTTGAAGGAGCAAAAAACCCCTTCATGTCCCAAGCTTGATGGTGGCTCTTACCTAAGCATCTCCCTGGGAAGCAGATAGGTTTGAGAAGGAGGTAGTTCATAGAATCATAGAGGTGGTAGGGGCTGGAATGGACCTCTGGAGATCCTGCCCAAAGCAGGATCATCTAGAGCAGGCCATGCAGGAACACATCCAGACGTGTCTTGAAAGTCTCCTGAGAAGGAGAGTCTACAATGTCCTTGGGCAGCCTGTTCCAGTGCTCTGCCACCCTTACTGTAAATAAATTTCTCCTTGTGTTGAGGTGGAACTTTCTGATCCAGTTTGTATCAGTTGTCTCTTGTCCTGTCACAGAACACCACTGAAAAGAACCCAGCTCCTTTTTCTTGACACCTGTTCCTTAGATGTTTGTAAACATTAATAAGGTTCTCTCTGTTTTCTTTTCTCCAAATTCAACAGCCCCAGGTCTCTCAGTCTGTCTTCAGCAGGCACATGTTCCAGTCCCTTCATCATCCTCATAGCCTCTGTTGGACTTGCTCTAGTATATCCCTGTCCTTCTTGGACTGGGGAGCTCAGAACTGGACACAGCACTTCAGATGTGGTCTACACCAGGCATTTTGGGCATGTGGGCTAAAAAACTTTTTACTCAATCAGAACTGGTTCCTATACCCTCAAACCCTTAACTTCAGGCCAAGTGTAAGGTCCTGCACCTGAGTCAGTGCAATCCCAAGCACAAATCCAGTCTGGGTGGCGAGTGGCTGGAGAGCAGCTCTGAGGAAAAGGACCTGGAGGTCTGGGCAGATGAGAAACTCAACATGAGCCTACAGTGTGCACATGTGGCCCAGACAGCCAACCACGTCCTGGGCTGCATTAAGAGCAGGGCAAGGGAGGGGATTCTCCCGTTTTACACTGCCGTTGTCAGACCCCACCTAGAGTACTGTGTGCAGTTCTGGAGCCCCCAGCACATGAAGGACATGGAACTGTTGGAGAGAGTCCAGAGGAGGGCCATGAAGATGATCAGAGGGCTGGAGCAGCTCTGCTATGAGGACAGGCTGAGAGAGTTGGGGCTTTTCAGCCTGGAGAAGAGAAGGCTTCAAGGAGACCTTATAGTAGCCTACCAGTATCTGAAGGGGGCCTACAGGAGGGCTGAGGAGGGACTATTGACAAAGTCTTGTAATGACAGGATGAGGGGGAACGGGTTGAAACTGGCAGAGGGGAGATTTAAACGGGATGTTAGGAGGAAGTTCTTCACAGTGAGGGTGGCAAGACACTGAATAGGTTTCCCAGGGAGGTTGTGGCTGCTCTCTCTCTGGAGGTGTTCAAGGCCAGGCTGGATGAGGTCTTGAGCATCCTGATCTAGTGGGAGGTGTCTCTGCCTATGGTGGGGGGTTGGAACTGGATGATCTTTGAGGTCTCTTCCAACCTAAACCATTCTATGATGTTTCAGTGGTAGAGGTTCCTCCAGCTCCTATCCATCACCATTTAATGTGGCTCTGTCAGCTGCTTCCCATGCTTTAGGGAGTGGTTGCCAATGGACTGGGAAATCTCTGGTTTAACATTAGCACTTTTTCAGCCAGGAGCCAGCAGTTAAGTTCCCAGAAATGTCTTGCCCAGAGACATTATTGTGCTGGAAACTGCACCAAAGGCTTCGGATAAAGAGCCTCTTTCAGGCAAAAGGTGCAGATTTCACATGCTCTTAGTCACAGTTTTTAAGCTCTCCCTGGAGATTTCTCCGTCTCGTTCCTAAATTTGCAGTATTTGAGTGAACCATCTCGGAGAACCAGTGGAGGGCTGCAGCGTTAATGAAGACAGACAAAATCAAAAAGACATTTCAGGCAATTACTTACATAATGAAGTGACTGACTTGAAATCTACAATATTTAGATTTATCATGACACTGGAAAAGGGAGATGCTGTCAGGTGCTTTTATCTCTACATAGTGTAAATTGTTTCTTTCCCCACTGCCCTGTTGCTTTTCAAGCACAGTCCGTGAAGCCGGAAAAAATCACATTTCTGCTCGCTTGGCCTGAGAGTGGGGCTGTCTCTGAAGAAAGTTCACCATTTCTTCAGTAGGATTTCACCACAGTAGAAGGTGGAGGAAGAGCTCAGAGATTTTTCTCCGCCTTGAAACAGATCCTTCAGGTTGGAAAAGATCCTCAAGATCATCAAGTCCAACACTTCTTAAAATGGGCAAAAGAAGTCTGAGTTTTTCTTTGTTTTAAAGTACTATTCTGCTGTTGGTGTTTGTATCTAAAGATTTAAGGGCACTGGGGAGCTGGGCAAAGGGGAACCTCATGAGCTTCCTGGAATGAGTTGCCTAGGGAGGTAGTTGAGGCCCCATCCCGGGAGATATTCAAGGTGAGGCTCAACAGGACTTGGGGCAATCTGATCTAGTTGAGGATATCCCTGCTGATTGCAGGGAAGGTTTGACTAGATGACTTTTAGAGACCCCTTCTGACCCTGACCCTTGTATGAAGTTCAGCAAGGTTAACTGTAGAGTCCTGCACTTGGTGCAGGGGAGTTATTCCTGCCCAGTCCAGGTGAGGGGTTGACCTGGAGGAAAGCAGCTCCATGGAGAAGGACCTCGGAGTTCTGGTGGGTAATAGGTTCTCTGTGAGCCAGCAATGTGCCTTGATGGCAAAGACCAGTGGTCTTCTGAGGTGCATTGTGGAGACACCCAGTGATAGAATAAGAGGACACAGTCTCAAGCTGTGGGAGGGCAGGCTTAGGCTAGATGCTAGGAAGAAGCTCTTCACAGAAAGAGTGATTGGCATTGGGATGGGCTGCCCAGGGAGGTGGTGGAGTCACCGTCCTTGGAGGTGCTTAAGAGGCTGGATGAGGCACTTAGAGCCATGGTTTAGTTAATTAGAAGGGTTAGGTGATAGGTTGGACTTGATGATCTTAGAGGTCTTGTCCAACCTGGTTAATTCTGTGATTCTGTGTGAGTGTGACCACAGGGTTTAGGGAAGTTCTCCTCCCACTCTACTCTGCCATAGCGAGGCCATGTCTGAAGCACTGTGTCCAGTTCTAGGCTCCCCAGCTAAAGAGAGGCAGGGAAAGACTAGAGAGAGTACATCAGGGGCTGTGAGGGCAATTAAGGGACTGGAAAATATGTCTGATGAGGGAAGTCTGAGAGACCTGGGGCTGTTTAGTCTGGAGAATAGAAAACTGAGTGGGAATCTTTTCAATGCTTACAAATACCTGAAGGGTGGATGTCAAGAAGGGGCCAGGCTCTTTTCACTAGCACTCTGTGATAGAATAAGAGGCAATGGATACAAACTGGAACAGAGGAAGTTCCACCTCCTCAGGAGGAAAAGCTTCTCTCATGTGAGGGTGCCATTAGCATTGGAACAGGATGCCCAGAGGCGTTGTGGAGTCTCCTTCTCTGGAGAAATTCCAAACTTGCTTAGTGCAACCTGCTCTAGGTGATCCTGCTCTGGCAGTGAGGTTGGACTTGATTTCCAGAGGTCCTTTCCAAACCCTACCCATTCTTTGATTCTATGGAGAGCTTCAGAGATGGGTCACTGAGTCATTCTGTCTGCTTCAGGCTCTGTGAGATCTGCCTGGGAGTTCCTGATGTGTAGCAGAGATGATTTAAGCTTGCCTCTGGAGTGGAATATTTTAAAATATTACCTGTATGAATTCACTTACAAAGTGGGACTTAGCTGAGCATTTTGTGACCTTGGTTCTTCATACTGAATGGTCTGGAAAGCATGTCAGGATGTGCTAAGCAGCTGCCTCTTGCCCTTTTCTTCTCTGTCCTCATGGTGAGGAGTTGTGTGCTGTATCAAATGTGAAGCTGGGGAAACGTAAGAGGCAGAGTGGGATGTGAACACGTTTGAGAAGCTATGCTTTGTTCTCCTAAATCCTGGTGCCTCTTCAGGAATTCTGTGTTGAGCTTCCCCCACAGACCTGTCAAAAAGATCATAAATCCTAGTGGTGATTGCTCACTGCTGCATCACCCCTGGGTTGCAGCAGCTCTTTCTTACCCTCAGCATCTCACTTGGTGTTTGAGCAGCTTGTCTGATCTGGGGCTGCTTCTGCTCCCATCCTGACCACAGAGGTCACTCTGGCTTAACTCCTTGAGCAGGATAAATAAATACGCTTTGGAAAGTGGAGATTTAAAAAGCACACCACCTACACCAAGTTAATCCTTCTTTCAGTTTGGTGCTGTTCAAGAGAATGGTCTGGGCTGCACAAACAAAAAAAGTGATGGTGACGCTCTTAGGTGAAGAGTCTTGTGGAAGCATTAACAAAAATGCTCATCTCCTGTATGTCCTTCTGTAGTGCCAGAACATTAAGTGTAAGCTGGGGTGGGCCTGTATCCCCAAACCTGCTGGTGGTAGACAAAGTAATATCCATAAAGCACTGTTCTTGATGCTACCTTTCTTTTTTGGCAGGAACCATGAGGTGTCACGCTGTTGCTGGCAGCTTTCTACTTCCCCTCTTGTTCTTGGAGCTGGTGTCTCTGGGTAAGTCATTGTGTTCTTTGCCTAGTGCCATGTTTGTCTTTCTACCCTGGTCTCCCTTCTTGAATCTTGTGTTTGAGCGATAGAGTGGTAATATCTGCTGTCTTTGAGACCTCCTGATGAGCATCTGAAGGCAGAGATACTCATGTTTGTGATGTACAAGATTAATATCCGCTCTGTGTTTTGGATCTCCTGTTGCATATCTGAAGGCAGAGACACATCACTGTGGTGATGGAGAGAAGGGGGTAGGCAGATCACCCACATCCATCAGATGCAGTCTTAGGGACCTGCACATTGTGCCTCCTGGTCAGCCACTTTCCTTGCAGTCAAGAAAAAGCACATATAGCATCTGATGGTCCTTTCCTGGGAGAGAGTGGTGTGACTAGAAAGAGGCTGGGAGAAGCAAAGAGCATTCATCAACCCAGAAGTGGCAGATGTTTCTCCTGGTGTATCTTGGTGGGGAGACCTCATCAGCTTCCAGATGTTGGTGATGACTGATGTGGCATATAAAACCTAAAGGAAATTGGAAGTGGGTAAAAGGCATGGAAGGAAACCAGGAGCTTGTTCAACCATGGAAGTCTTATTGGCAGGGTTCTCCTTGTGCTTTCAATAGCAAACTATTACCTAAGCTTGCTCTAATATGCACCGTGTGGGAAAGAACTCCTCTCCAAGCTACAAAACCTCTTTTCTGGTTCCAGCTGGAGGGAAGTACAATAATTTAGTCAGGCAGAGCTTTCCTTCCATCACTGTGCTTAACCCCATGAACATGATGCTTTTGGTCTTCTCTTGGCATGTAGGCTCTGGAAGAGAACCATGAGGTCCAGCCTGGATGCTGGATGGGACCTGGTGGGACAACCAGCTTGTGGTGTAGCAAACGTGGTTCCTGGGCTGTTTTTTGGCATGTCAAGGGGTGCATGAACACTGAGAGCACACAGCAAAGCCCCATGAAATTTGGGATTGGTGCATCAATGGACTAAAGCCCCTCAGTGCTGGTGGGGGGAGAAAGTGTCTGGGGAGAATCTGTGCCTGTGTGGTGCTTGCTGATAAACAGTAGTGAGCATGTATCCAGTTGATAGTACCATGCCCCTTGGAATAAAAGCTTTTTTATCCCTGTTTTTCCCCCCACTAGAGCCTCAAGATGGCTTACCCAGATTGGCAGCCTGATTAAGCAGTCAGTGGATGACTTTAGCTGTGACTGACAAGCGCAGTCAGTCTCCTCCTGGTGTGGTATTGGATCAAGTGTAGCCTTGCCAGTTTGCTGCCCTGTCACTTCTCTGCAAGAGGGAAAAATAAGCTAAAAAGACGACTTGATAAGTTCTTTGCCCCAGTCTGAGCCTCCTAAAATTTGTCCACCTGCCCTAAATGGTATGGAGGTGGAATGGTGGGTTTTTTTAGATCACCATAGAATGGCTTCAGTTGGAAGGGATCCTAAATATCATCTGGTTCCAACTCCCCTGCCATGGGCAAGGACTAGACCAGTTTGCTCAAAACCCCATCCACCCTGATCTTCAACACTTCCAAGGTGTCCACAGCTACACTGGACAACCTGTTCCAGTGTCTCACACTTTCACCATAAAGAATTTATTCCCAATGTCCAATCTGAATCTACCCTGCTCTGAACTGGAACCATTGCCCCTTGTCCTATCACCACAGGCCCTAATAAAGAGTCCTTCTCCTGGGGCCCCTTTCAGGTACTGGAAGGCTGCTGTAAGGTGTCCTCAGAGCCTTATCTTTTCCAGGCTCCACAGACCCAAATCCCTCAGCCTGTCCTCATAACGTTTCAGCCCTCTGATCATCTTCATGGCCCTCCTCTATTTTCTTGACTAAGGACTTTCTCCTTCATCCCTCCCTGTGTGGCTGGTCACAGCACCCGTAGTTGGTGTGTACATGGTCTTGCTCTGGGTGTGAGGCTGAACACAGCAGATGGGCAATAGAGAAATGAGGGTCTGAGTGTTTGCAGTGTGTCAGCATCTCTCCTCAACCCTCCCTGGTCCAGAGTTTGCTTGTGATGTGAGTGATGATACTGCTCAGGGCTGATGGAGCTCTGGCTTCAGTTACAGCTTTTCTTCTTTATTTTTGGAGGGGTGGTTTCCACTCATCACAGCATATATCTTTTACCCTACATTTTGGTGCCATTCAGAGACTTTCTCTGTATTCTTTTGTGTCACCTGCTGCCTTTCTGAATGCTAACTGTCCAGCAACATGGTGACAGCCTTGCTGTTCATTGTGGGATTTGCAGCCCAAAGCAGAACCGTGCCTCCAGACTCTCCTTCAGCTTCCCCAGTCCTTCGGTGCCAGTTGCTCTCCTCTCTCAACATGCAGATCCCATGTACTCTCAGCCCAGTGGTTCAAATGTTTCCCAGTACCTGGTGCAGCTGAATTTGGAAGGTGTAACTTATTTTTAGTATCCTGGTGGTATCCAGAACTATGTTTTGAAACAGAATGGTTTGCAGAAGTCACTCCCCTATGGGAAGGGCTGCTTGAGGTATTTTAGCCTCACCTGTCTCCTTCAAAGCCTGTTGGTGCCAGCACAGCAGCCAGCTATGAGTGTGCTTTGAAGCCTCCAGTGATGCCATCAGTTCTAAATAACCCATTTTGTTGAGGTCTTTCTCATTTTCTTTCCAGAGACTAAACTCCATACGCTTAGATTTAAATGTGCATTTGCAAGAGTGCTGCCTCCAGTTCTTTCCCACTTCTCAAGGTGCCTAGCAAACTTTATGCCTCAGGAAAAAGGTCACTGTTGAAAATCCCCCTTGTATTACAGAGAAACCCCTGGAGGAGCTCAAGTTGTTCTATCCTATGCCCCTAAGTAGGTTTCCCAAAGGGTGCTGATAGGTTTGTGGGGCAGTGCAGCTGGGACCTGTACCTGAAAGGTCTCGGGAACTTCTCTTTGTCCAGGTCAAGATAGTAGTGAAATTAGTCTTGTTCTAGTGTCTTAAGGTGAGATGCTGAAGCACAAGGCATAGGACCACAGTGCCCACTAAACCATGTATGTGCCTCATCTACGTGTTTTGAAGGTGGTGTGAAAGTGTAGCAGGGTTAGGAGAGAAACCTGGACACTTAATTTCATCCAGGCTTTGCTATCCCTTTGCAAACCCACTACACTTTGCCTCTTTGCTCTTGCAGCACATCTCGGGTAAAGATGGAGGTGGTGCTGGCTAGACCTGCATCTGGTGTGGTGGGGTTTTCTGACGGGCTGTCATGCTGCCACTTTGCTGGCAATTTTGTGTACTTGCATGATCTTCAGTTTTAGCTCAGCTCACATCATAGCCTCTAAGTGCTGCCCTGTCGCTTCCAGCGAGTCTCCTTGCCAGGGGCTCTGCTTGGGATCCTGGTCACAGAATCACAGAACGCATCGGGTTAGAAGGACTCTCGAAGGTCATCTTGTCCAACCCTCCCCACAGTCAGCAGGGACATCTCCAACTAGATCAGGTTGCTCAATGGCCCACCAAGCCCGGCTTTGAATGTCTCTACATCTCTGAGCAATTTGTTTCTCTTCTTCTGTCCTGCTTCTTCCCCTCCCAGGACTTCCCATCAATGAGCATAAGCTATTTTGACCAGACCAGTTTAAACACTTGCACAGCCCTGGTTTTGGTGCTTGGCAGCCAAATGGTGTTTCTCAGAGCCTGCAGGCTTGATTGGCTCCAGATATATATTGAGGAAAATCCATTGCTTGGAAGCAGCCCTCTCTACGCTAAACCTTCTTGGAAAATCATTGTTTTGCTCCCGTTACCTCTTTTCCTTCATCCTCTGAATGGTAAATCTTCCCTGGTTGACTTTTTTCCCCAGCGAAGACTGTGGTGGTTGTTGTCCTATGTGTTCTACACTCAACTCCATGTCACCTAATGGGTCTCTGGTCTGGGGGCAAGCTCATGAGCTTCCAGCTCCATTGAAGAAAGGGGTTAGAAAGAAGTGAGCCTGGTTATTAGAGGCAAAAGGAAGAAATTAGAGGAAAAGATGATGGGAGAGGGGAGGCACAGTGGGTTTGACTGGGATGGCTGACAAGGAGAAAGGCTCTCAACAGTGAGAACAAAGAGAAGGTATTAATCATGTGCTAAAACAAAAATTTATGGTCCTGGTCCCCAGGCTACTGACTTCCCCCCTTCCAGCTGACTGAGTCCTAGCCTGGGTTATTTCAGATTGTGGGGGGTGCGGGTAGCTGCCAAACCACCACACCTCTGCTTCCACCCTGCAAAAATTAAATATAGAAAGGTTGGTAGAGGAAAGAGGATCTTCAATTGGCTTCTATGGAGGACAGCACGCTGTGCTTCCTGCCCTCATCTTGGCGTTGCCCTTCACCAGCGTGATGCCAAACAACAAACTTGGTGAGCCAGGGGCTCATCTGTGCCCAGAGCCTCTCCCATGGCATGGCAGGGCAGTAACAACTTGCTTTTGTCTTCTTTCCAGGTCGAGGCAATCGTCTGCCGTACTTCATAAACTATTTCTTTGACACCTACCTGCTGATCAATGAGGACACTCCTGTGGGTAAGTGGGGTGTGCTGTGGGCAGGGGGTCTGCTGCTGCCAACTCTGCGATGGCAAAGAGTTTGGGAGGAAAAAAAAAACCCAAACAAACAACTCTGTTTTGACTGACAGATGTAGCTGATTTTCCTTTCTTTATTTAGCTAGGGATTGTTTTTTAGTAAATGCAGAAATCGACCTGGTCATTCTCGGCCTCTTTCCAGCCTCTCAGACCATTAAACTTCTGCTCTTCAATCAGGGCTCCTGACTGCCTTCTAATGTGGAAGGAATCGATTGGTAGCGGAGGGTGGCTGGGATGGAGGCTGCCCAAAGCCCCTTCTCACATCAACTGCTGCCTTCAACCACACAGCCTGAGGAGCATTCTGTAGTTCTTGCTGCACCTAAGTCATCCTGGGAGCTGTCAAAAGTTTGGATTTTGGAGAGGTCCCTTCTAGTGACTGCTTGGCTCAAGGATGGCTTTCAGATGAGGCTTCTCTCTGTTCTTGGGGTGTACCTTTGTTTGCACTTTTTGAAGCCTGTGGTGCCCTGCCTCTGAAATGTCAGAGCATGCAGGCAGCGTGTGGAATCTTGGTGTTGTGAAAGCTCCTGGGTGCTAGCTGAGCTCTGTTCAGAAATGCATTCTCAGTAGAAAGCTTGCTGGACCTGCAGCTGGCTGCTTGCAGAGTTTTGTCTTGCAGTGAAGCTCAGATTTGTTTGCTGTGGGAAATAATACTGAGAAGAGCTGCTCAGGTGCCTTTGGTCACAGCACTGCAGAAGACAAGCTGTGAACAATGCCAGGAAAGGAGCAACTTGATTCCATTGTAATTTAGCTGTGATTTTCTTTCCTCCTCCCTGGATGACTTGCATCCATGTCATTTTTCACAGCTGCTTTCAGTAAGTCCACCTCTTACAGGTCACTTCACACCAGGTTGCTTTGCTTTGCTGGCTGTATGCTGCCTGCTCTTCAATTGCTGGTGTCCCTATGAACAGTGCTGGATGTGCCCTGGACAAGTCTCAGGGAAGGAAACAGCTGTGCAGGAGCAGGAGCTGCTGGGAACAGCTTAATGGAAACACTTCCTCACTAAGTACACAGCTCTCAAAGTACTTGAGCTTGAAATACCTTAGGGGAATTGGACTGAAGTCCTATTTTGGCAGAAAATGGGGGCAGATTTCTGACAGCCTGCTTTCCAGTCAGATATCGTGCAAGTAAAATTGTTCCTGGAATTACTTTGGGGTTGATAAAAAAAAAAAAAAAAAAAAAAAAAAAAGCGCTTTGTATTGCACTGTGTAGAAATGAAATTCACTCTTAAGTATATCAGCACCCTGGGATTTTGTATTTGGATGCACCAGAGGGAAATATCAGCCTTGAAAACGTTGACAAAGAGCATTGCTGTGTTTGCTTGCTCCTAGTGGTAACAGAGGCTTGCTCCTGTGTCAGAGGAAGCCAATGATCTCCCGGGGTGCAATAAGAAGAGTGTGGTCAGCAGGTCAAGGGAGGGGGTTCTTCTCTATTCTGTCCTAGTGAGGTCACATTTGGAGTATTGGATCCAGTTCTGAGCTCCCCAGTTCAAAACAGAAAGGAAACTACTAGTGAGAGTCCAGTGGAGGATAGGAAGCTGCTGAGGGGTCTGGAGCATCTCTGAAGAGGAAAGGTTGAAAGACCTGAGCCTGGAGAAGAGCAGCCTGAGAGGGGATCTGATCAATGTTCCTCAGTAGCTGAAGGGTGTGGGATGAGAGGGTGGGGCTAGACTCTTTTTAGTTGTCCCCAATGACAGCACAAGGGACAATGGGCATAAATTTGAACCCAGGAGGTACCATCTAAACAGGAACAGAACCTTCTTTGGGGTGAAGCAGGCTGCCCTGAGAGGTTATGGAGTCTCCTCCTCTGCAGAGTATTCCAAACCCAGCTGGCCCCTGTGATTGTGGGCAACCTTCTGTGAGTGTCCCTGATTTAGCAGTGGGGTTGTACCAGATGAATTTCAGAGGTCCCTTCCAGCCCCTGTCATTATGTGATTCTGCCCTTTGTTGGTGAGGGGCCGCCTGTGTTTGGCTTATTAACTTTTGAAACCAAACAAAAACACATCACCTGGAAACACCTTCCTTAAATCCTGGCTGAGTAGCAGGACAGTTTGTGATGCCTCCAGCCTTGGAAAAACTGCCTCCTTTTCTGAGGTCTGTTAGATGTGCTCATCACTGTGGCACTGGTTGAAAGCCCAGTGCAGCCCTCTCCTCCACTCCCTACAGCAAGCATCCCTGGGCACAGCCTCACCTCACCCCAAACCCAGCAGTCCCTGTTCATTGCCTGCCATACCGAAAGGAATCTTAACCAACAATTAAGAGATCATTCTGCCTCTAATCACTTACAAGAGTAAATTAGTCTTGTCAGCAGCTATTAAGACAGAGCTTGGAGTTCATTAGGCGAGATTGGGCCAAGGCAACTGCTGGCAATGCTGCTGGTCCAGGCTGATTAATTTCTCTCCAAACATCATCAATGCCCATCTGTTTAGTTTAGATCCTAAGAGAGTAGTTTTCAGGTGGACTGACCCTCTGGTGGGTGATTTCACCCAGAAGGAAGAGGAACTTGCATCCCTGTGTGCAACCAGCGGGGACAGCAGACCTGAGCTGTAAGAAGGAAAAAGTGGTGCAAAAGGCTGGGAAAGATACTGCAGGAAAGGAGAGAGAAGCCTGGAGAGGAGAAAGGGTAAATGAGTGTTTGAGTTGTGGTGGGGCATTAAAAGGGCCTAGATCAGCTACCAGTAGCTGGATTGCTGTGTTTCACTCTGAATGAATTGTGGAATGGTTTCTATGTTTGGGTTGGAAGAGACCTCTAAAGGTCATCTAGTCCAACCCCCCTGCAGTCAGTAGGGACAAAGAGTCAATTTGGGCTCATGACCCCAAACAATCTGACCTGGAGTGTTTCTAGAGATGGAGCACCTACCACTTCTCTGGGCAACTTGGGCCAGGGTCTCACCATCCTCAGTGTAACACATTTCTTTCCTTTTTTTAGTCTAAATCTCCCTTTTCTGGTTTCAAACCATCACTCCTTGTCGTGTCACAACAGGCCTTGCTCAAAAGTCTGTCCCCAGCTTTCTTATAGACCTCCTTTAACTACTGGAAAGCCACAATAAAGCCTCCTGGAGCCTCCTACAGGCTGAACAACCCTAAGTCTCTCAGCCTGTCCTCACAGCAGAGGGCTTCCAGCCCTTGGATCATTTTTGTGGTCTCCTCTGGACCTGTTTTGACAGGTCCATGTATTTTCTGTGCTGGAAACTCCAGCAGAAGCAGGAGTTAGGCAGGGCTAAGGGCTGGTTAGAAAGCCCTTAGTTTGCAGGAAGACTTCATCTTTATTGTGATGGGGTAAATCATTCCAAAGGCTATTTGGTTTGTTCCCAGACATTTTAGGGGACTACAAGTAAAGGAGAATGGTGTGAATGTTGATGCTGTGTGAGTTGCTGGAGGTCTCTGGCAATGTGTGATGCTTCACTGGTCTGCTAGGGAGGTGGCATTATTGCAGGTGGGGTTACCAGTAGCCCTTGCCTTGGCAGCAGGTGGGAATGGGCAGGCAATGTTCTGGGCTTCTCTTGGTTTCTCTTCATTGGGGTCCCCCCAGCTGCAAAAGGAACATCTTCTTAGCATAATGTAATGGCTGGAGCCTAATTGCCCAGCAAATGGATTTGCTGTACGCAGGACAGGAGTGGGGAAATGAAGATGATCCATCATGTCAGAACTGTAACTAGCCTTCTAACCACCTAGCTGGATTCACCCCAGTTTCTCCAAAAGCTTTCATGCCTCAGCGCCTTCCTAAATGCATGACAAAAGAGGCCATTCCGACGAGTGCAATTCCACTTCCCCTTCATCCTAGCGATAACACTTTAGCATCACTGGAATAATGTTGTCTTAAAGGAGTGGGAAAGGCTTTAATCACTGCACCCAAGCTCAGAGCACGATCTTGGCTTTACTCTTGGGCCACACTGTGCCAAGGCCATGGTTGCCTGGCTGGGCTGTGTCACTCCTGATGAACAGACTTTGGTTCTGCATGTCCTGCTTTAAACCTTAGAGTGGCCTTCTGGTACCTGAAAGAGGCAAGAGTTTGTAGTGACAGGATGAGGGGCAGTGGCTTTGAGCAGGAACAGACTATGAAGAAATTCTTTACAGTGAGGGTGGTGAGACACTGGCATAGGTTGCCCAAGGAGGCTGTGAATGCCTCCTCCCTAGAGGTGTTCAAGGCCAGACTGGATGAGGCCTTGAGCAGCCTGGTCTAGTGGAAGGCATCCCTGCCCATAGCAGGGGAGTTGAAGCTAGATGGCCTTTAAGGTCCCTTCTAACTCAAACTATCCTATGACTGCATTTGGAGAGCTGATCTCCTCTGTAAAAACAGATGAAGCTGAGCAGTGCATGACAGAGTGGGAAAGCTGCCAGGGTGTAGTTGCAAGGCTTTTCCACCCCACCCGAGGCAATGTGAGCATGAGGAGATGCTGAAGAAGCTGGGAAAGATGCCTGGGATAGCTGGCAGGTGGGGAGGCTGGGCTTCACCAGGGCTTCTGCTAAGGCTGGCTGCTATTTGATTCCCTTAGTTATTTTGGGCTGGAGAGCATGCAGTTGAGGTTCTGAGCTCTTCATACTGCCAGTTCACTGAGATGCTTTCCTGTGAGCATCACCCAGTAGGACACTGAGTCTCAGAGTTGGCTGCTTCAGCATCTCCTCCCACTTGTTAACCCATGACAGCACAGGGCCATAGAGAACCTCTACCTTAGCAAATGCCGAGGTCAGGACTGCTGAGGAGTGACAGCCCTGAGTGGTGCTGGCTCAGCACTCAGAGCCTGGCTAGGTGTGAAATTTTGGGGTTGAACGCCTTGCATGCTCCCTGACTCAGCAGCTTGGTGACACTGTGGAGTGGAGAGGTGGATGGCTGGGGGTGCTGAGCACAGCACCTGTGAGGAGGTGGGGACATCACCATGACAGGAGACAGAGGGTGGTTGAAATTGTAAGAGCAAGTGTGCTATGTATGGGCATGTGTTTTCTGCTCAAAGCCTCCTCATTCCTTCTCTTCAGCTTTATGCCTCTCCCAGGAGACCCAGGCTGTTCTCTCCATCCTCTGGCTTTGCTGTGCTCAGAAAGCAAGACAGATGATTGACAGGGAATTTGATGTTATTCTGCCCCCCTTTGCTGTGTGCAGCTCTTTCTGAGATGGTCAAGGCACCATAAATAAGTCATGTTTTGGGAACAGCGTAGGTAAGTCTTTGAGAGCTTACCAAAAAAACCCTGCTGATGTGGGGACTTGTAGATGATGACTTCCGAATCCTGTTGAGGGAGTGTCAGTTAAATACAATAGAAGAGAGAGTGACTTGCTAGAGACGTCTAATTCTCTTTGGTTTTGTTGACCGAGTCGTAAGTTCTGCTGGGGAGCACACATGTGTGGAGGAAATCCTGCTTAGCCATTTAGCTATCTCTCGGCCATGCCATGTGATGTTTGAGGATCCCAGTCTGGTTTGTGCCACTGAATAGGAGAACTTTATTGCCTGTGGTTTGACTTTCTGCTGTGGGGAACTTGGTGTGTTCCCAGAGAAAGCTGGAGTCCTTCCAGGGTGGGCTACTCTGAGCAGACCATCTTCTCTGTTTCTAGGAGAAGGTGTGAGGGATTTGAGAAGAAAGCTGTTTTTTAAAGGGAAACCAACACCAGCTAAGGGACTCCAAAATAAATGGATGTTCCTCCAGCAAGTTATGAGGGGCAGAGCTGAACTTTGCTCTTTCAGACCTCCTTCACTAAAATGGTCTGTGGTGGTGGCAATACCCTTTGGATTTTGGGGTTCTTACTGTGCACCCCAGCCTCAGTGAGACCAAGGGTGAGTGGAGCATCCCTGCAGTGTAAGTCTGCTTTGTTGGCTGCTGGTCGTTAAAGGTTGGTGTGTGTCACCTCTTGCCTTTCAGGGCAACTGATGCAGTTACTTCACAAGAGGACTGGAAGAGGAACTAGTTTAGCTGGCAGGGTAACTCTGCACGTGGCTCTGAGGCAGCATGTGCCTCTGAGATCTGTGGATGACTTGACCTGATTCTCTATCCTATATGAGGACCAAGCCTAAAGGCTTTTCTTCTCCAGACAGGGAAGGCTGCCATCCTCCCTGCACTGTCTGTCAATTGCAAAGCAATCATCTCTCCCACCACAACCTTCCACTGCAGTGATCTGTGCTGGGCAGCCCAGATGCTTTGGCACCTGGGTAGAGTCCCTGGGGCTGTTGGGCCATTCAAGCTGCTACTGAAGATAGGGTTATCTGTGTGTGGTTGAGCGTGGGCTGTGTTGGCTAAACCCTGCCTGCTTGTTTGGACTTGCTGCTGTAGGCATCTTCAGTGGCTGGGCTCCTCCACGATGGCACTTGCCTTAATGCAAGAAAGGGGGCAGAAAATGTGCTGGCTATGATCTCTGTGCACTTTTAGGCTAATTAAACTGTTCTGGAGTAGTTTTGACTAGATATCCATGAGGCTTCTGGGCCATCTGTTGGGGACAGCTTTGGAGCGGAGTCCATGGATGTCTGAGCACAGAACTCTTTTCCCTTTGGTATCTCCTTGGTCTTCACTTGCAGCATATCTGCTTTTGTCCCCCTTGTTCAACCTTAAATGCTAAAGCTAAGAAGAGAATATTAACTTGACATTCGAGGGTTAGAAGTCATAGTGGTAAGGCCAGAAAGCATGGCAGGCATACTGTTAATGAGGTCTAATTGAGTTCCAAGGAGTTCAGTCTGAGAAGGGCACAGGGCTTTAAAGCTTGAGGTTAACTCCTTGTAAGGAGCAAAGCAGCACTGTCTCTCCCTGGTATAAGGTTCTCTGTTTTTTAGCAATAGTTGGAAGATGGTGGCACTTTTGCTTTTGATGGAGAGCTCGAGAATCACAAAATTATAGGGGTTGGAAAAGGACCTCTGGAGATCATGTAGTCCAACCCGTTTTCCAGAGGTCCCTTCCAACCCCTGTCATGCTGAGATTCTGTGTCCCTTTGGGTGTGAGTGTATTTGTGTCCATCAACCCAACAGGGTCTATGCCTCTGTGCAGCCAGCAGAATCGATTTGGCCTTTTAGAAAGGGTAAATCCAGAGGAGTGTGTTGATGTCTGCCTGATAGGAATCCTGCTTCATGAGCATCATCGAGGGAGGATGTGGATATTCTCCTTCAGAAAGAGAAGCAACAGGACCATCGCCTTCATCTTCAGTGCTAATCAAAAGTGATGTTATCACCCGACAGCTGTTTGCTGTTTAAATCACAATTTGCAGGCTTCTAGAGTGCTCTGTGAGGAACAGCCTCATTTCTAACTGTGTCAAGGACCCTAATGAAGAACAATATTTGAGGACCGTTTCAAGGAGGGGATTTCAGCTCTTGGCTCAAGCCCTCTTTCTGTTGCTGGTTGTTAGAAGGCCCGTTGATAAAACTAAATTTTTGAGCTGTAGGAAGTGCAGCAGCATCATTAATAGAAACGTAAGGCTAGAAAATTAGCTATTCTAAACATCAGGAAACTTAAGGGGGGAAAAAACCCAACTTCCCCCCACCCAAACGCATAACCCTGTGTCATTCAATTAATCGCTTCATCAAACACTTGAATTTCCATACCTGCTTTGCTAATAGGCAGTAACGTGTTGGAGAAGGTAGATTTGCAATAGGAAGTAATTAACATGTCAGGGTAACCTTGCTTTTGCTACCTGCCTCATCAAAGTGTTTGAAGGTTTGATGTCTCCACCTTTCACGTTGGAGTGTGTGAGACCTTCCACAGGAGCTTCCAAAAGAGAGTGACAGAGCTGTGTGTGATAATGAGGTCTGGGGTGACAACTTTAGTAGTGTTCATTACCTGAGCAGCACTGTCTGTAGGAACTTCCTTTGTGGGCTATCTCCTTGGGGAACGTTAAGCTGTGCTCAACAAAGTATTCTTTGTTACTCTGGAGTGCCTAAGCTTGGATGTCAGTGTGAAGGCTTGATCATGGAATCATTTTGGCTAGAAGAGACTTTCAAGATTATTAAGTCCAATTGTTAGCCCGGTACTGCCAGGTCACCACTAAGCCATGTCCCTCAGCACCAGACTACATGGCTTTTAAGTTGCTCTAGAGATGGGGACTCCACTACTGCCCTGGGCAGCTTGGGCTGGGGTTTGACAACCTTTTTAGGAAAAGAAATTTCTTCTCATGTCTAATCTAAATCTCTCGTGGTATGACTTGAGGCTGTTTCTTTTTTTTTTTGTCCTACCACTTGTTCCCTGGGGGAAGAAACCTACTCCCACCTGGATCCAACCTCCTTTCAGGGAGTTGTAGGTAGTGAGAAAGTGTCTCCTCAGTCTCCTTTTCTTCAGGCTAAACAATCCCAGTTTGCTCAGCTGCTCCTTACAAGGCTTGTGCTCAAGATGTGAGTGTCTAGGCTCGGCTGGCTGTGTGCAGGCTTGTCTCTCTATGCTTTATGAGGAAAGACTGAGAGACCTGGGGCTGTTTAGTCTGGGGAGAGGAGAAGGCTGAGAGGGGGTTTGATAAATGTCTACAAATATCTGAAGGGTGGCTGTCAGGAAGACGAAGCCAGTCTCTCTTCAGTGATATCCAGTGATAGGATGAGGGGCGGTGGATGTAAAGTCAATCGCAGGAAATTCCACCTCAACATGACAAAAAAAGTCTGCTGTGAGGGTGAGAGAGTGCTGGAGCAGTCTGCCCACAGATATGTGGAGCCTCCTTCTCTGGAGGCTTTCAAAACCTGTCTGTGTGTGTTCTTATGTGACCTGCCCTAGGTGATCCTGCTTTGGCAGAGGGGTTGGACTAGAGGATATCTGGAGGTTTCCTCCAACCCCTAGCATTCTATGATGCTATCCCAGCACAGCGAAACCAGACCTTTTTTGTGGTCTTTTGCAGGATTTTCCACGGGTAGCAAACCCAATCTAGAGAAGGGATAAAAATGTAAGCCAAACTTAGAGAATCAAAAAATGCAGGGCAGAGGAAAATGTTTATCTGCATGTAGATGTGTGTTCATATATTCAAATGAGGAGGGGGGATGTGTGTGTCTTAGTGGAGATAGTAGCAGTCTGAGGGAATGTATTATGGGCTAAGATTATTTCCCTGCATTGTAGGGAAATTCTTGTATAACTTTTATGGTTGGGGGGGAAGGTAAGCTGTGTGTTCACTTTGAGTCCACCAATTCATAGTTTCATAGAATCATGGAAAGATTTGGCTTGGAAGGGACCTTAAAGATCATCTAGTTTCATCCAACCTGGCCTTGAACACCTCCAGGGAGGGGGAACATCCACAACCTCCCCGGGCAACCTGTTCTGGTATCTCACCACCCCCACTGTAAAGAATTTCTTCCTCATCTCCAGTCTGAATCTCCCTTGTTCCAGTTCAAAGCTGTTGCCCCTCATCCTACCACTACAAGCCTTTGTAAAAAGTCCCTCCCCAGCTCTCTTGTAGGCCCCTTCAGGTACTGTAAGGCTGATCTAAAAGTCTGTCTGGAGCTTTCTCTTCTCCAGGCTAAACAACCTCAACTCTCCCAGTGTATCCCCACAGGGGAGGTTGTCCAGCCCTGTGATCATCTTTGTAGCCCTCCTCTGAACCTGCTCTGGCAGTTCAATGTCCCTCTTTTGCTGTGAGCACCAGAACTGGATACAGTACCCTGTGTGGGGTTTCATGAGATCAGTGGGACCTCTTAAAAGAAAGCTGTGGTTGCAAACACAGAAAAAGCATGCTTGTGCATTTTGCCAGATCAGGAACTTGAAATATTTGGAAAAAAAAAAACAACCAAAACTAGTATGCTCCATTGCTCCCTACTTTTCTATTTGCACACAATGGATTCTACTGAAGTCTCCTCAGTCTGGATCCACTCCACCACTCTCTGGCTAAATTTCTTGACTGAGGAGCAAAACAAGAAGACATGAAAGGTGGCATAGAGCTCCCCATGTGTTGCATAACACTCAGGAGAAGCTCCTGCCAAGCTGGAGGATGGTGATGAAGCATTACACTTGAATCTCAGTGTGCTTTGCTGTGCAGTCTGGGGGATGTGGTGTGGCAGGAGGTGTATTGAGTGAAGGGTCCTGAGAATAAATGGTTTAGAGAAGGGCCAGCAGCCAGCTGCTTGCCCAGTTTGAAGTTCTCATTGAACTGGTGCAGGGGCATGCATCCAGCTTCCAGAGCCAGCTGGGTGACAAAGATCAGCTTGAAGCACTGTCCAGTGCAAAAGGAATCTCATGACAGTCTCAATGACTCTTCCTACACAGTTTTAAAAACCTAAATATCTAAAGGATGTGGGTTAAGAAGATGGGGCCAGATTCTCTGCAGTGGTGCCCAGCAGCAGTACAAGGAGCAATGGGCACAAACTGTGACCCAGGAGGTTCCATGTGAATATGAAGAAAAATTTCTTTCCTGTGAGGGTGTTAGAGCCCTAGAACAGCCTGCCCAGAAAAGTTGTGAAGTCTCCATCTTTGGAGAGATTCCAAACCGCTATGGACACATTCATGATGATCTCCAAAAGTCACTTCCAACCCATACTACGGTGTCATTAAAATTTCTGTACTGGTCACACTGGAAGTGCTAAATTATTTTTTAAAGTCCCACTAGCCTGTGGTTGTTACTTCCTGGTGTAAAACAAAGTCATAACAAGCCAAAACAATCCAACAACAATAGTGAAGGTATAAAAACAGGTTCAGCTTCTTTTCTTCTGCATCAAAATAATCTGAGCAATTAAAATGTGAATATTTGCTTAGTCTTCCTTATGGAAAACCACCACATTCCTGTAGAAAAGATGCAGGTAGAAGAGAACCCTTCTGGAAACACATGCAGTGGTGCTGAGCTTGTGGAATATGACTCCTGTTGTTGGGAAACATCGATGCAGAAAACTGCTGTTATCCTTGTGATGTGGGTAAGGAGGAGCTTCTTTAGTCGAGGGAACCTCTGAGCTACTTCAGTGGTAGTAGAGCACTGGAACAGGCTACTCAGAGAGGTGCTGAAGCCTCAATCTCTGGAGTCCTTCCAAACCCAGGATGCCATCCTGGGCAACCTGCTGTAGTGAGCCTGCTCTGGCAGGGCGGTTGGACAAGATGATTTCCACCTTTCCGTTCTAACCCCTATCTTTCTGTGGTGAACATTTGCTTTTGGAGGCAATGGTGGCTCTGTGCTGATTGCGTGAGTGGCAGAGTCGTCTCTTGGGGAGCTTGCTCTATCACTATTTCCACGGTTTTGGAGACCAGAGGACACACAGGATGGGTCACTTCGATGCTGTGGCATGAATCCCTCTCCCAGCTTTGAAACCGATTTATCGCTGGCGGGTGCTAATGCTCCTTTCTGCCTTTCAATGGCTTTAATGTTCTTGATTGGCAGGGAGAGTTCATAAATTGGTTCCTCCTGTCAAACTGCTGCCGTACATTGATGGCTTTTGAATTAACTGTAACCACTCAAGGAGGGGAAAAAAATACCCCCAGAGCTGGAGACAGTGTTGTTGGACAACTCAGTGAAAACATCTGTTCGATTTGCAGCAGCAGTCAGAGGAGTGAATAAGCTCCGTGTGCTCCTTCTCTTAAAGATTTATTAATATTACTCTTTCCACGAGGGGGAAAGATTTCAAACACTTGACATTTAATGGTTTGTAACTCAATTTTATTCCATTCATCTGCACAGCTTTGTCAAATGTCTGCTCTGTGGAGGCTTCGGTGTTGTACCGCGTAGGCTGCAGTGGGCTGCAATTAGGAGGGTGATTTGGTGCCTGAATATGGAGGAGCCTCTTTTCTTTCTTCTGATTGATGATTAGGTTTGAGGTGGGAGATGATATTATCGATTACAAGCAGCGATG
The DNA here is from genome assembly GCA_013396835.1 of Psilopogon haemacephalus. NCBI lineage: Eukaryota > Metazoa > Chordata > Aves > Piciformes > Megalaimidae > Psilopogon > Psilopogon haemacephalus. The sequence goes on from VWZI01002825.1 coordinate 41,735, forward strand.
TGGCTTCACCAATACTTAGCTTTTGAGATGAGAGATTGTGTTATGGATCAGAGGCAGCAATCTGGCTTCGTTTCTACCTCTGTAGTTAATTTTAAAATAGGAGGAGGGGAAAAGAAGGTTTTGAAATGTGGAAAGTCCAAGGGGAACTGACAATTCAGGGTATAGGGGGAAGTGAGGAGCATTCTCCCAGGCAGGATTAATGGTTGTTACTAATGATTTTGGCAAATAGAGGGGAAGAAATAGGTATTTCACAGTCCTCTGCCGTAAGTGATGGCGCTGCAGAAAGCCTCCACTCTTGAAACGTGCCTTTTCCTATCTGACAGCAGCATCCAATTAAATACCCTACTGGATAAAACAACACTTCCACACAAAAGAGCAATGCTGTAGAACTTGGTATGGTGAGACCGTAAGGCAAGTGAGTGAAAAGACCACATAGAAAGCACCATCGTGCGTACTCATCTTTCCTACCACCTCTGAGGCAGCTTTCCTAGGCATAAGGGAAAAGGCGAGAGAGAGAAGAAGAAATCTCTTCTCCCTGGCTTCTGCAAGTTTTTCTGTGCCTTGGAAAAATTGTTGCAGTCCTCTCGGATGCTGTCTGCAGTCCCTTCAGGTAGGGAGCTGGGAGGGATGGCTTGCAGAAGGCACAGCAGCCATTACTACATGCTTTGCTGAGGTGGAGGGAAGAGAGTCATAAATTAAGAGGAGGGCAAAGGGGGTGTGGTGGGGTGGAGGTGGGAAATCCCAAGCTGATATCATTGTGCTGCAACAGGATGTTCTTGCAGAAATTTCAAACTTGGGTCCTCCAAGTTTATGCAGCCCTACCAGCAAGGGACAGAGGAGGGTGAATGCCATAGGGACATTTCACAGCCGTTTTCTGGCTGCTGGCAGGTAGAGAAGGTGTCTCTAAGGAGAGGGGGAGGCTGATGCATCCCTGGATTCTAAACTAGGAGCTTGGGGTTTTCTGCATTCTGAGTTGTAAGTTGGAGGTGTATGGTTGCACTGTTTTTTGGTTTTGTTTTTTTTTTTTAATTTCACTTCACACACTGCTTGTTTCACACCTTGAGGAAAAAGAAACAACATATTCTGATCCTGTTGCAAAGCAAGTTGGCAAGGTTCAGAGGGGAGCATTTTCAACACAATCTGCTGGCTTGCAGGTTTTGCGTTGTTAGAAAAATCTGAATTCAGAAATATGCTGTTGGCCTGGGGAGTTGTTCATAGAATCATAGAACGGCTTAGGTTGGAAAGGGACCTTAGGGATCATCTACTCTAATCTCCCTGACATGAGCAGGAACAGTTCTCCACCAGACTCTAATGCTCAAGGCTTCATCCAGCCTGACCTTGAACACCCCAAGGGAGGAGGCATCCACAGTCTATTCTGGAGTCCCATCACCCCTGTACTACAGGAGTTGTCCTAAGATCCAGCCTAAACCTACTCTCTCTCAGCTTAAAATCACCTGCCCGTTGTGCTGTTGCTAGACACCCTTATGAATGTCTTCTTTGGAGACATTCAAAACCTGCCTGGATATGTTCCTGTGTGACCAGCTCTAGGTGCTCCTGCTCTGGCAGAAGGTTGGGCTGGGTGATCTTTTGAGGTCTCTTCCAATCCCTAATGTTTGGTGACTTTCTCCAGGTATAAAGGTGCCTGTGCTCAAGGACTGGGGCATATTTTATGAGAAAATGCACATTGTGTTGGCAGCCTCCTGGGCTTTGCATCCCTCAGGCAGTACAAGGGTAGTGATTGGCCTGACACAGCCAGAGATTTTTTTCAGTAAGGACATCAGGAGAGGGTTTGTTTCTCATAAACTACCTCTTTTTCTCTAGGGGCCAGGATTTTATGGTTGTGGCTTTGCATTCAGCAGCAAATGCTCTGGTTATTTGGCCTTGGTTTCTGAAATATCAGCAGCAGTCTAGGGGAAAAAAGAGGTTCAGGACCCTGTAGTGGGTTTGCAGTGACCTGCCCCCCCCACCTTCTAGGACCCCGGCTAAAACTCAGATAAACACACTGGAAGTTAATAAATGAAGCTTTATATTTACAGCAATGCGAATATACAAGCAAATATTTACAAGATATAACAGATATTTACAGAAATATACAGTAGAATAGAAATACAGACACCACACCCCTCCTGGAGACCAAAATCCCCAAGAGAGGGAAACCAAACCCCCCCTGTACCACCTCTCCCCTTCCCCCCAGCTTTATCTCACCACTTGATGATGCTGCAGATAAGCTGAAGATCGGTCAGAAAGATTAGTGGCAGGAAGGAATGAATGGTTTTAGTAATTTTACTCTGAATTAATTCAAAGGCAGAGAGACAAAGGAAAGAAGCTGGTGAAGCCTGCTCGACCCAGAGCCGACTGAACTGCGCAAGCACACTGGCTTATCTGGATGTTTTGGGAACATTCTAAAACAACCTTCTTTCTTCTTTCTCATTCAAAACTGGGTGAAGGGACATAGTGTTTAATTTCTCACTCTCAGGCAGCAGTCTAATTTTTCACACAAATTCTCCAATTAGCTCAAACCAACACAGACCCTTATGTTGTTCATGTTCAGATCCAAATATGCTGCCCTCAGTGGACATCTAGAATGTGTTGGAGGTACTGCGTCCCAGTGTCTTATTCTCCCTCTCCAGAAAGATAAGTTCACCCCAAGGACCACAATACATTAAATGGTGATGTTCTTGCATTCTGGAGCATCACAAAATCAGAGAATTTCTTCTGTTGGGTAAGATCTCTGAGATGATTGAGTCCAATTATCATTCTAACACCAACATGGCCATTAAAACCTGTCCCAAAGTCCTATGCCCCCACTTTTTTTGAACGCCTTGAAGACCAGTGACTCCACTACTTCAACCAGGTGGTCAGAGGGAAACTTTTCCTCGGGACATTGATCCTGGAAATGAATGAATGTTCCACAAAACAGAGCTTTGAGCAAAGCCATATCCAGTTGGTAGCCAGCCACTAGTGGTTTCCATCAGGGATCAGTGCTGGCCCAATCCTGTTTAATACCTTTATTGATGATCTGGACCAGGAGATTGAGTCCAGCATCAGTAAGTTTGCAGATGACACCAAGTTAGGAGCAGATGTGGATCTGTTGGAGGGTAGGAGGGCCCTGCAGATAGACCTTGACAGGCTGGATGGGTGGGCAGAGGCCAATGGGATGAGACTGAACAAGGCTAAGTGTCTACACTTTGGCCACAACAACCTTAGGACAGAGTGGCTGGAGAGCAGGCAGGCAGAGAGGGACCTGGGGGTGCTGGTAGATAGTAGCTGAACATGAGCCAGCAGTGTGCCCAGGTGGCCAGGAGAGCCAATGGCATCCTGGCCTGCATCAGGAACAGTGTGGCCAGCNTAGGTGGGGGTTGGTGTCTTCTCCTAGGCAACCAGCAACAGAATGAAGGGACATAGTCTCAAGTTCTGCTGGGGGAGGTATAGGCTGGGTGTTAGGAGGAAGCTCTT